>CM034146.1:283888142-284488142 GCA_019776745.2 Taxus chinensis
ATGCATTATTTTGTTCCATGTAGTTTTTAAAACACAATTATATTAGGAATAAAATGAATCTTTCCCAGGTTTAATATGCAAAATCCCAGGATAAACAAATCAGAAATGCCTGTAAATATTACGAAAAAAGGTGGATCAAATTTAATAGGCGTATCAGGGAATGATGTTCCTAAATAATACTAAAAATGACAATAAACTTGAAAGTTCCTTTGTTAATGATTCTCAGAAAATCTTCCAGGCAGTTCTGTGTTTCTGTGACAATGTTCCTGCAGTGGCCACAAGCCAATGCATTCACTCACTAGTAAAGTATTTAGAATCATTGACAAACACCGAAAAAACACCCCAAAAGCACACCTAAATAACAACCCAAAAGCAGGGGTTCCCAGAAATAACATCTAAAATAAATAGCATGAAATTAAGGTGTGGCCTTACAAAATGATGGAAGGAACAAGGTGAGTGACATAGCCACGGTTCTACTAAATTGCATCTTCTATCAAATTAAAGCATGATTTTACTCCTGAAAAGAAGAAAAATATGAGTGACATAGCATGGCCAGTTCAACCAAAACTTTAAGTTAGAATGGCCAAGAAAATTCGGACTCTACAGCGTGACCAGTTCAACCTCAACTTTAAGTTAGAATGACCGGTTTAACCTCACCTACACAGAACATATAAACAGTACGACCCCCTCTAAAAATATTCATTAAACCTTATGTTGCAGCAAAGGTCATCCATGAGAAAAATGACATTTAGAAATAAAAAAGTATTACTAACCCTAAGCAAGTAAAGCCATAAAAAATAAACTTAACAATCGAAACAACAATAAAGAAAAAGCCTAAACTAGCATAGCCAGGAAAAACAGAGTTCTACAGCACTAATCCTAAGCTATGTCCAATTTATACCAGGACACCTAAATAGTTTAATTCCCTCTTTAAGAATCAGATAAATAACAATTGTAACTAATCCAAAAACAAGTGAAGCCAAATCAAAAAATACAGAGCATCTAAACTACAACAATAAGCACTGCGTAACATTAAATACATTATAAATCCCAAAATACTAACTACACTAAAACCTACAATAATAAACTGCTAAGCTTCAGAAAGCATCTTTAAATCGTAATCCACGGCAACATCTGTCTAATTTCACAAATTATTTATAAATCCTACCCTAGAGTGGCGATTAAATAGGAAAACCACAGATCTGAACTATGCGTTATAGAAAACTAACAAAAATATAATGCTTCAGATCTGAACCCTGATCTGAAGCGATTGAGTTAGATACAAATGCATTTATCTAAATTAATTTCAAACCAGTCAAATAGTTAGAAACTTAGGTATCTTTGTGTTTCAAAACAGTCAAACCAACTTGGATCTGAACCTTGAGTAATCCAATTAAGAGCATTAATCTTAACGAAATTTCAATAGCCTAACAAATAACCTAAACACAGGGGAACATTAATATTAAATTGGCCTAAGCAATAACCTAAAACACAATACGCAGAGGAGGCAAAGAACTAAAAAATTATCAAGAATCTAAAGAATT
This sequence comes from Taxus chinensis, assembly GCA_019776745.2. NCBI lineage: Eukaryota > Viridiplantae > Streptophyta > Pinopsida > Cupressales > Taxaceae > Taxus > Taxus chinensis. The sequence goes on from CM034146.1 coordinate 283,889,687, forward strand.
AGAAGGAATCAAATTATAACAGTAGAAGTTTAGAGGAACTTACCATCCTTTTGGTGTCTGGCTGGTCTGATACGTCGCTGTTCTTCTCTTGCACTGCTCTCTTCCCTCAAACAGAGCACGCGCATTCAGATATGAAAAAACCCAAATAGAAAAATAAAAGACTCTAACGACAAAAATAAAGAGAAAAGAACCAAAAATCACAGACAAAATTGACTCAGAACATACTGAACAAACAAAAACTACTACTGCAAATACAAACAACAGGGCCCTGCACGCAGACTCCACACAAAAAAAAATTGCAAATGCATACAATAATGGGAGGAATAAGTGTTTTAGACATGGTTATATAAATCATTTTGTAACGGGTCTTACATCTAAGAGCCGTTCCCCAACAGTCACCTATGCAACTTTACAGCTGTCTACGCTCCCCTGCTTCTGCGAATCTTCTAGATGGTCAGTGTATTATTAGGCATGCGTGTGTGCTTTATTTAGTAGGATAATTTGAGATAAACAAAATTACACATAAACCATTATGACTAGTACTACCCACGGCGGGAGAGTATGCTTTAAAACTGATTTATGAGCTCCCCTCGCCATAAATGGATTTCAAAAATTCGTTATTTGCGCCCTTCGTAGAAAGTTTGTAAAGCATTTTAGCCATTGTTTCATGGTAGGGAAGTATGACTATTACTAAGCATGTTCATTAATCTTAATTTCTTTTTATGAAATAGAGGTATATATTAGCAATCAAATGTGGACATTGCAATACAAACATTGAAAGGTATGTAATTGTCAGATCACAGGTGTATTGGGCGAGGCTTGTAGTTTGACATGTGGAGAAGTGAATGGGAAGAAGGGAGATGTTTTTATGAAGGATGTGGAAAGGAAGAGAGTACTTTTTCTAGTTGATAGGAGGAAAGATGTATTCATTATAGTCATGGCGAAAGAGAGGGAATGAAGGAGAGAAAAAATATATAAGTATAATGTTGTAACATTGATGGTTTAATTGAAAAAGGATTGTTGTTCATTAGTTTGAGATTATTAGTAACAAATGATATTGAAAATAAGAAGCAAGTGCGATTTTATTTTTGAAAAGACACATACATTTTTAGTAGGAGGAAAGCCAAACATGTGAAATGATTAAGGGAAAAAAAGAGAATCTATTTTGTGGTAAGGAGTGGCAAGTAAAGGGTGCATATTTGGGCAGAGCGATGAAGTTGAGTGAATTCAATCTCGATTCTTCATTTCTACGTGCTTGAATCATAGGTGCTCGAGCCATTTTTTAGTACTGTTGAAATGACAAAGGTGGAGAAATGTGAAGATCTACAAGTGAGGGTACTGTAGAAATTGTTGTGAATATAAGACCTTGTCTCTTAGTGTTGCTAATGTTGACAGTCTCTATATGGAAAGTAAGGCCTGAGGACTTGTGGATAGTCAATGCCTAAGCCACTTTAAGTTGAAATCATCCGCGATTCCCTCTTGCAATAGAGGGCACTTGAATATGCAATGGGTTAGACAGATCCCAAGACAGGCTGGTGTATCTATCAAATTTTTTTACAATAAAGAGTGGAAGTTCAGGTGGTGGCATGGATTAGTCATAAATAATGTTGATGATTGTTCATGTTGCACCATTTATAAGGCATGATGAGAAATGCCTTCAGGTGTCAATGTTGTTTCCATGGTAAGGAAGAATTGCTCGAGATAGGTGGAAGTCTACACAGGTATCCTAAATACTTAAATACGAGGAAAATGCAAACCAAAAAATGATAATGCAACACTGGGATATGGAAAAATGCTTTAGTATGATCTAGAACACACTCAACTAAAGTAAAGACATCATGTTTAAGGTTATATACATTCAAGTGAATGCAACACATATATAATTAAAACAAAATACTATTATGAATAGTTACAACTTTGTTGATTTGAATGACCACAAGTAGAAAAAAACATTCCAAACTAAATTTTAAAATATTGTAACGCCCACATTTTACACACACAAAAACAACAGTAAAAATACCAGGATAAATTTTTTGACTTACATTGCTCACTTCACAATGCCACAAGGGCTCCATGTAAAGAAAAATCAAAGGCACATATGACACTTACAAGTCATCGGCTCACATAGACACATGACACCACCATAGACATGTCGATGCCACACTTTTCCCAATGAATGAATCCTAGCAATGACCCAACCACAAGAGAAGTACTCAAGGATTGGAAAACCCAAAACACATCATTTCTTTAATTGCATCTTAGTTACGATTAACATTCCAATAAAATTATTGTGCAAGGATAATTTTATCCTTTTTCCACCTATAGATTCTTAGGTTTATTCCACATTTAATTTATAGTTCGACCATTTTAAGTTGGATTTTTATCCTTTGCGAAAAATTCCATAACTTACATACTTATTTGGCATAATTCAAATTGCATATAAAGTACTTAATTATCTTATTTTTATGTTAAGAATCTACTTCTCAAACATTTATTCAATGTCTAAATTTTACCCTTGCAACTCTAGTGAATCTGATTTGATGTCCAAAAGGCAATATTAGAATTTAAGGGGGGGTGGTTTAGATTCAAGATACCTTTTTCCCATTAACATTCTTCGATCACGGTATCTTTATTTCCCGATTCAACATTCCCACAAAAAGAAATTGTATTTAGATCACACACACACACACACACACACACACACACACACACACACACACACACATACACACACACACACACACACACACACACACACACACACACATCTTTTGTTTTTATCAAAGTTTGATCTAACCAAGGGAAACTCATATTCTTTCTAACACATGAAAATGTTTAATTGAGTTATAAGGACTCTAAGAGTGGCATTATTCCTAACCTCAAATCTCATTTTTTTTTCTTATATGCTTTACTTTTACATCGCATTATGGTCTCATTATTAGCATTATTTTGAAATAGGAGTTATGGAAGTATTTGTCTAACATCTTGAAGACGTACATGATTGGAAGATTTAGAACTACACATGAACCACAAGATTTGTTTTCAAAGTAAGATCCCATGATTTCACATTTCACGATTCTGCAAGAGAAATTTCTTTCATTCCTAATGTCATAAAAGGCATAACAAGGGATTATGGAACCAAGTTTTCAATTTCCTGATTTCTCTTAACTCAACATCTTTCAAATCAATTTCATTTGCAAGGAGTGACTTACCGTTTTCTACCCACAAGGAATTCATTCGACGAAGAAGATAATTTCTAGATCTAACTTGGTATTCGACTAGGATACTAAGGAGGTGTTATCTCTACTTACTCCATATCATGTAGGGTTACACAACATAGTTGTTGCTTCGAACAATGGATCTTAAGTTATAGAAATGAACTAATGAATATATTTCTTACGTGTAGTACCATATATTTTAGTTGCGAAGATTAAATATCTTTTAAGACGATAACATTTTGCAAACTAATGAGGCTAGAAAGAGAGAGAGAGAGAGAGAGAGAGAGAGGGTATAACAAGATTAAAAATTAACTTCATTAGTTAATCCCATCTGCTAAAGCTCAATTTCAAGAGTAGTTGGTGATCTTTGTCACCTAACACGTAAGTTGGACTTGAAGAGAATATATTCTTCTTACTACACACATGATAACCAATCTTGGAAGGGAACCACTTACTATAGATAACGTTTGATCAATTCGTTCTTAACTGATGGTTTCATGACAATGTCGCTAAACATAATGACTATGATAGGAGACTCAAACTAGGGGTTTTATTTACCTAAACTAGGAGGTTCCATCGAGTGAAAAGTTTAAGTTCATTCTACGGTTTCAATTTATTCTATGGTAAGAAGGATCACACATGAAGACATGTTATGCACAAATCTTATACTAGGGTGGAGTGTAAATCTCTTTATTACATTTACAAGGTAAGAATACAACACTCTAATTAATCAATCATTTATTGAACACTGAAAATGCACTACAAGATATTAACTTCAAATTCATTTATCATATATATATCTAACCTTTTTATCATACGTCACTATGAATCAAATTGAACCTATGATTAAATGTGCATTTCCTAGGATATCCATAAAACTAGCATCTCATATATATTAGAAAATTTCAAATATAACTTTTCTGTAACATGTGACTACATTATACATATATTCATTTTACAATGAACTATATAAATTACAATAATAAATAATGAATTACACATCGCCTTTTCGCCATCATTCTTGCATCTTGCAAAACCATGTGAGAATGAAATCAACGATAGATCCCTGGCATGGAATCCACCCTAATATAACATAATTGATGTCTTTAGTTTCTCATTTGCATGTAATAATAATTATAATTTTCATTAGAAAGAAAAGGTTTAGAAACATGTATTAATTTCATTTCATTTCACTTCTTTTGTAACCAAGGAGAGTGAAAGAGAAAGGAAGAGAGAGAAACACCATTTTGTCAAAAGTTTTATTTCATGCAACAAGTTACATTATAGATTTTTCAAGCAGTTATTTACATGTGTCAAAAGTTTCCACGATGGTTTGCAAACCCGACGAGGGTCCCACAACTTTATATTTTTTACATTTTCTTCCTAGCTACAAAAACGTTCAAAATCGGGCTCGGAGGCTAAGAAACCACTTTCAAATATTTTCTTCCGATGAGAAAACACACCATGGTTAAATTTCTACGTGTCCACTTACATACCAAGAGTTCATAGCAACTGACAAAATTTGAAACTAGCGAACGGTTTACGTTTGATGGCTAGTTTTCCGTGGACATCAGTCATAATTGACCTAGTTGCAAATGAATAGAAGTTATCTCGAGGGATCAGAAAACCACGTCCAAAACTGACGTTCATTAGATGGACGTGAAACGAGAAACATCCTACAAGTTCCTCTATATATGGAGAATTCACCAGAGTCGACAGGACAAAGAAATAATAAACAGTTATCAAACGGCAACATGTTTTCTAGAGCCACCAGTCATAATTGGTCTAGTTTGACCTAGTCAAACTACGACCAGAGGCCTATAAACTGCCATTGTAAAACTATATAGAAAATTGTTTTTCCCTAAAATGAAGGTTCCATGTAATTGTCTAGTAATAACACTAGAGGTTTACGAAGACAGATAATACTTTTCTTTATCCAGGTTTCAAATGGCGGTTCAAAACAAAAGCCAACTTTCTAGATTTAACAACTTCCTACCACTACAAAATAGTGTAACAAGGATTCTATAAGGGCATAAAAAAGATCACAAATTTTCATCCTGGCTCAATACAAGGATTGAAGTAACACCTCACATAACAAGGTAAGCGAAGGAATCTTATCCTCCCTTTTCCGGAGTTACGAAGGTTACTTTGCTAGTCCCCAGAAATTGCAATTTATCTAATTAAACCAGGAGATGGTCAACATATTTACCGGGAAGTCAACTTCAAATTGTCGATAAAACAATGTTGTAGTGATCTAGTTTTGGTCAGGATGTTTTCTAAATCACCTCAAAATGAGGGTTGAAGTTCATGGTTTACTACAAATGGTTATTTTAATTGTGTGAGTAAAGATATGACATTTTATTGTTTTACAACAAGTTAATATAAAACAATTAAATCTACGATAATCTTAAGATTTTAAAATTTTATTTTGTTGCAAAAGAAAAACTAAAGTACGAAAATTAAGAAAGATCAGGAGAAATGAACCATGCTTGGAAATATTAGCATTTGTAGAACACAAGGTTCTCCATGAGGGTTCGTCTATATTCCACATGGCTACATCGCTCTTCCAGGAAATCCGTCAAACAAATTGTGATCACTCACAAATCCCATAAACCCATCTTTTGGATCTCATCTTTATTCATGAAAGATCAGATAAACACACCTTCTAATAAATATTCGAGGGCACACCAAAAACTAAAGTTGCATTACTGAGAAGAATGATTGGGAAAATACATATCCTAGTCGGTTTCTATTGATAAAACAATGTTGGTTCTCGATATCCTAGGTCTCCTTTGCTCGATGGGTGAGCCTATTGCAAGAGAACAATGGCTAGATCTCCTGTCAAAAATTTCACAGGCTATGTGTATGCTCCCACATTTTTCATCCAAGGTTACCCACGCATTTACAACTACACATATGACAATACCCCAAATTTGGGGTATGTTGGGAGGAAGCTATAAACAAATCCGGATTTCCATTATGCTTTGATGGACATCCTTACCCTGTTCCACAACTTGTGTTTTGACACATGAAGGGAGTATATCTCTAGCCAGGAGAGTGCATTTGCTATAAGTTTCAATGCATTACTTCCCAATCCTCCAATCTGATAGCAACCAGTACAAATCGAGCTTTACATGATGCATGTGTGAGAGCTTCCACAACATTTGCAAATCCTTCACCAATGTATCCACACAGCCAAATTTCCTATTTTTAGTGTTTCGTACCCACTTTTATACAGATATAGATCTAGTTAAATCAATTTGTATATAATAGAATGAGGAGAAATTAGAGTTGCAAATTTATCTATGAGCAAGCTGATTTAGATCCAACATTGGGACTGATTTTGGGACGGCTAAGGATGAGAGCTCCCTTCAGCACAATCCCCTCAACACTTCCTTCATTGCAACTATCCCATTTCTGCTAAATTTACAACATTGGTTGGGTTTTCATCTTGGTTACTGCTTCCAAATCTCAAATAAAGGGCTTGCATTATTATCCAAGGGAAATGACAGGTATGAGGGTCATTTATAAATCCCATGTGCTTTTATGGGCTGCCCATACCCTCACAAGTCCTCCCAACCACCTGTAATCAAATCCTATGACAAAAACTGCTCACGCACCATTCACACACTTCTCAAAATATTAAACAAATATATATATATTCAAGTATTATTTTATCGTGGGCACTACATAATGACACCCACAAATATATATATTTTCAACCCACAAATTGGCAATAAGAATGATGAGAAATGCCTTCAGGTGTCAATGTTGTTTCCATGTTAAGGAAGAATTTCTCGAGATAGGCAGAGGTCTACATAGGTATCGTAAATAATTAAATACGAGGTAAATACAAACCAAAAAATGATAATGCAACACTGGGATATGGAAAAATGCTTTAGTATGATCTAGCACACACTCCACTAAATAAAATACATCATGTTTAAGGTTATGTACATTCAAGTGAATGCAACACATGTATAATTAAAACAAAATAATATTATGAATATTTGTAACTTTTTTTTATTTGAATGACAACAAGTAGAAAAAAACATTCCAAATAAAATTTTAAAATATATACAAAATTAATTTTCTACAAATTTGTAACAAAAGAGGGAATTTACAACCATAACTTGTTATATGTAGAGAATTTCCATTTAGGCATGAAAGTAAAGTATTTTACATGAATTCATGGAGCTACATAAACTGATTATGTTTTCAAAGGTGTATACAACAACAACAATCACATATAAAATGCAAACACATATGCAAGCTAAATTTGACATAAATTGTAAACTTGCTCAAAATGTAACAAACCTTGAAGCAATTCCAAATATAAATGTGAAATTTTATAAACAACATAAAGTGCAAATTTTTATAGATTGTTAAGGAGAAAGTTTATATTCTATGATATTTTCAGTTGAAGTAAATGTTATGTACATTAAAGTGAATACAACACGTGTATAATAAAATTAAAAGCAAATTTAAATAGGAACACCTTTGTTGATTTAAGGATCAGTAAGTAAAATAAAAAGTTTTCCAAACAAATATTCATAAGATGTACAAAAAAACCTATTTTCTATAAATAAAAAAGAAGAAGGCATTTCCAAATAAAAGTGTAGAGGATATAAATAACTCATTAATATTCTATACAATGACAACAAAAGAAGGCATTTACGACCATAACTTGATATACTTAGATCATTTCCATTTAGGGACAAAAGTAAAGTCGTTAACATAAAGGCATGGAGTTGCATAAACTGATTATTTTCACAAGTGTATACAAACATTACAGTAAACATCATCTACATTCAAGTGAATGCAACGTGTATAGTAAAAAACACTATCTAATTTGAAGTGTTGAAAATTTTTCGATTTAAGGGTCATCAAATAAAAAAAGGATTTGCAAACAAAACTTCATAAGATACACAAAACAAATTAATTTTCTATAAATATATAAAAAAACAAGGCATTTATGTCTCCAAAGGTACATAAAAACAACATTGTCATATAAAATGCAAACATTTATGCAATATAAATTTGACAAAAGTCGTAACTTTGCATGAAATGTAACTAAACTTGTAGAAATGTCAAAATAAATGTGTAACTTTATAGTTTTATGCAAGGTATATAAGTGCACATTTTTGGCAAGCAATTGCATATTAAGAACCATAAATCGTTAACAAAAAAATGTGAACATGGAGTGAAAAACCTCTTGTATACATAAATATAAATGTTATAGCCTATGATATTGTATACCAATAATTTTATATATACAAACATAATGAAAGAGCCAATTATAATATTTTTTTATTGTTGAAATTTAGAAGCATTAAAAAATAACATAAAGTTATGAGTATGGATTTACAAAAGATCATTTTTTTCAATATATCTTGCCATAATATATACATGAATTGAAAAAAACAAGATGCATATTCCAATTTACAGACATCTAAAAGCATGACCATTACAAGCTATTTTTTAAATCATATTTTTTATTAATGGTAAAGGTTTTTTGACTGGGATCCTACCTAGGTACATAAATGGCCTGAAATCCTAGATAAAACATTGATAAACCAGAATACAAAAAGAAGCATCTTCCCAACAACGCAAGATATTCTTCTTGTGAAGAGATTATTTCTTGTTTTGCATTATTTTCCACCCATCTGAAACCTCCTCAACAAGAAGGATAACTTCTAGATCATCAATATGAAGGTATGTGCTATTTTCTAAAGGAAAGATAAGAGGGATATTTTCCTTTTACGCTTTACAAGAATTTGATTCAACATTTTACTTTGGCTGGTTTTCATCATTTGATTTCCATTTGTTTCCATCAGCATGAATTTCAGTAAGAGGATTTTTTGGAACCAATTTGGCCACTTCTTCTGAATCAACATTTGAATCAAATTCTTCCTTAGCATCGAAAACTAAATTCTTTGGAAGGGAATTTTTCCACCAATTAGCTCTCTCATTTTTGTGCTTTTCCGTCCAACAATTAGCAGAAATATGACCTATTGCGAAACATATTCTAGATCTGAAAGTTAAATCCTCATAGTCTAAAAGTTGTGTCCAAGTTCAATTTTGAAATTTACACTCAATGTTCGTAGGACGATTCTTAGAGTTCTCCAGCTTGATTAGGATTCTGGCATAGGTTGTGTGGGTAAAATCAGAGGTGTGTGAGTCAATGAATAAAACTTTTTACAACAAATTGCTAATGGCTCTTAGACATGTTTGGTCTCAAAATTGCAAAGGTAGATGAGGCAGTCTAATTCAAACCGGTTTATAAGAAAATGATTCGATGATTGGGTTAAAGGAAGGGAACCAAGGTTTCATAACGAGGTAGAATGATTGACAAACCCAAAGGTTTCCAGCTATGATTTTCTTATCAACAATTAAAGATAAAGATATAATAAATGAACCCTTATCACAAGGGTAGAGATCTAACCTTCCATCAATGAGCGAGATCTAATACTTGGAGATCCATTCGTGTAGAATTGGTAGGCTAGGAAGGAGTCCATTGAATATGTAGATTGAGGCGTGTTCTTAGTAGTAGTGCTTAATTTTGAGAACCTCCTCTTCAAAATAAATGCAAGGGGTAGTGGCAGTAGGGGACTATAATTTCACAAACATGGATGGAAGCTTGTATATTTTATTAATGTGAAATCAATCCCTTACAATAATGTAGGCTATAATATTTATACATATTGGATAGCCTAAATACAAACAAATATGGAGTTGTAACTATGCAACAACAAACTAAAATACAATAGCTTCCAAAATACATCCGGGAAGCACAAATGAATAATGACATAATTGTTATAACAACATAACAATTATACCCGTGAATATAATAAGAAAAATATGTTTAATAAAACCATATAACATTATACAACTAATTAATATAATGTAATATTGTTATAAAACTATATAACAATAATTAATTATACAATGCATAATTAATTATCTTAACATTCCCCGCTTTAATTTTGCATTGTCTCAAGGGATGAGGAGAGGAACTCTCTGAACAATTCGAACTTGTCACGTGGAAGTGACTTCGTGAAGATGTCTACTCTTTGTTCAGTTGTTGGAAAAAACTGAATCTGTATATTGTGCTTCAACACATGATCGCGTATGAAATGAACCTGTACTTTAATGTGTTTTGTTCTTTCATGAAAAACTGGATTGCGAAAAAGTTTGAGAACATATTCATTGTTAACATACATGGTGGTTGGTTTGTCCTATGGTATTCTAAGTCCCTCGAGTATGCGGTGTAGCCAAATCGCTTCACAGACAACTTCTCCTGTAGAATGATACTCGACTTCTATGGAAGAACGAGAAACAAAGTGTTGTTTCTTGCTTCCCCTTGATATTGGTCTAAGTCCCATAAAGAATAAAAATCCTTAAGTGAATTTTTTGTCATCAATATTACATGCATGATCGTAATCTGAATATCTTGAGATGAAGAAGTCCTCATTCTTCTTGTATTTTAAACCAAGATCCACTGATCCTTTGAGATATCTCAAGATGCACCTTGTTTCTTTTCAATGACAAACTTTGGGTTCCTGCATGAACCTAGATACATAGCTTACTGCAAAGTTGATATCTGGTCTAGTGTAGGTCATGTAAATGAGACTCCCAATCAATTACCGATAGAGAGTGGAATTTACCTCAGGAGATGGATCTGAACGAGATAACTGCAATCTATTCTCCATAGGTGTAGCAATCGGTGTGCAATCCATCATCCTAAATTTCTTGAGCATTGTCTTGGTATATTTCATATGAGATATAAAGATTTGATTCTCTTTCTTCCATACTTCCAATCCAAGACAATAGTGCATTGGCCCGAGATTTTTCATGTCGCACAATCGATTAAGATCTTTCTTAGTTGCATCGATCATCCGCAATGAACTGCCAGTGATGACTAGATCGTTGACAAAGACAACGACAATCACAATCTCCACCCCTTGATTTTTGAATTAAAGATTAGGATCGTATGGATTTCTAACAAATCCATGTTATATGAGATGCTCATCAATTTTGATGTACCATGCCTGGGGTGCTTGTTTGAGGCCATATAAAGATTTCTTGAGTTTGCATACCTTTGCTTCTTGACCAGGTACTACATATCCCTCAGGTTGAGTCATGTAGACTTCTTCTTGTAAATATCCATTCAGGAAGGCACATTTTATGTCCATCTGACAGAATTTCCAACCAAACTATTCAACTAGAGAAAAGATCATCCTGATCATTTTGATATTAGTTGTGGGAGTAATTGTATCCTCATAGTTAATGCCTTATTTTTGTGCATACCCCTTTTCTGCGAGTATCACTTTGTAATTTTCCACTGTCCCATCTACTTTGCATTTTGTTTTGAATATTCATCTGCATCCAATGGGTTTCTTCCTTGGTGGAAGATTGATAAGCTGTCAAGTGTTATTTTCATTACTGACTGATATTCAGAGTCCATGGCATCTTTCCATGATTTTGACTATAGGGATTCCTAGACTGTAGAGGGCTCATCAGACTCAATAACTCTACTCATCAAAGACAAGTTCACTTCTTCTCTTGCTTTACTTTGAGTCCATGGTCTAGGGGTGGATGTATCCGGTGGAGCATCCATTCTTGCATCTCTTAACGTACAAGTACACAACTTGGGCATATGCTAAACTGTTCCCGTGGGTCTTGGTTCTATCATATCATCACCATCATCCCCATCATCAATTTCATCATCATACAAAAGATCAACTTCAGTTTTTACAACTAGTAAATAATCTACATCAGGTGAGTCAGGAGGAGGATACTTTGCTTCCTTCTTCTAAAAAAATCAACATCTCTGTTGGTGTAGACTTTTCAGTTCTTTAGATCCATCAATTTGTACCCAAGAGTCTCTTCACTGTACCCAATGAAGATGAGTTTTTGTGACTTCATGTCCAATTTATTTCTGTTATGCTTGGGTATGTGCATACTTGCATTGCACCTGAATACTCTAAGGTGTGCAACATATGGTTTCTGCTTTGACCATGCTTCATGTGGTGTTACTCCGTCAAGAGTAATTGTGAGCACTTTTTTCAACAAATACAATGTTATTTTTACTGCTTCTACCCAGAATGTCTTTGTAAGCCCAGAATCATCGATCATGCATCGCAGTTTTTGTGACTTCATGATAGTATGATTTATTCTCTCAACAACACCATGCTGGTGTGGTATGTGCATACTTGCATTGCACCTGAATACTCTAAGGATTCATTTGTGAAAAGTTTGCATAGGTGGTTTCTGATCTATCAAATTACAATTCTTCTGACCATGATGTCTCAGGTGAACGAAATGTGGTGGAAGAGTCCTCACCTCCACTATAGGTTTATTCAAGAGCGGTTTACGGTGTTGAACTGGGTCTATAAATATACATATTTACCTAGCTTTTCTTTTGCTAGTAAATACAAGGAGAAACAACCCACTACGATTTTTATTTTTTTTTTGTCATACAATCCTGTTAAAGGTATATGCAGATAGGACTGCTTTTAAAGCTATAATTTAGGTCATATCTTTTCAACAATATTTTAGGAATCATAAGGGTTTATTTAAATTGTTCCTTATATATATATATATATATATATATATATATATATATATATATATATAGTTTAATGATCACTGCAAGAATCTCAACTGAAACCAAATTTAAAGAGGTACCAATGAATTCACAAATAATTTTAGATAAAATTTTAATATGATTCATGTTTTAAACCACACAGCTCACAAGTTAAATGCATATTGTCAAAATCCTATCATTTCGTACAAGCCATCTAATAACTCCACACTTATTGATAGTATGGTTTGGACTTTTCTTCTCTTTATGCGGTTCATTCTAGACCAATTCTGCCTTAAACAACAGTTAGTTGGAAGTCATGTTCTGGATCAACCATCTTATCATGAATTAGTGCAATCAACTCCCAAGTGTGCATGAGGTTGCAAATATTTTTCTCTGATTTGCAAACCTATAATTCATTGCATCGGCTCGTTGTGCCCTCTACTGGAGGAGTATCTACAAGCGCATGTAATCCCATGATTGGGTACAGCAAGGTGTAAGCATGCGGAGTACAACTGGGCGTCTGCACCGAGGAACAGGCAGAAAGTGGAGGCGCACGGCAAGCAGGTCAGCCAAAGAACAGGGTTTTTGACTATGTTGTTATCTGTTCAGTATCGAATGCATCCTCAAAACTCGGGATTCTTCCAGGCAATTAGGGAACAGTGAGAGTGTTAGGAGGAAACCACACACTATTTCATATCATGAAGTTCACGAAGCAGGAATCGCTCCTTTATCATTCTGTTCAAATATACACAATAGCTGAGATTTAATTATCTCTGTCAATACTGTAGTAATGCGTCTCCAAGGCGTGGAAAGATTTAATGAGCTTGGAGCAGATAGATTTCCATGTTTCGAAAGATTAAAGAGGCGTGAGGAGGAGGACAGGCTGCACCGCATTATTTGAGATCCCATCAAACATGTAACTCATTACGTTGTTTGATGCATCTGGTTGTGATTAATTGTGTGAAAACACTCCCAGTCTTTGCCCATATACCTGCATTCCACTCAACTATGTTGTTATTTGATCAGAATTGAATGCTTATTACACCGGTTTGCCTTGTGTTCCTTACTTCAGAGGAGGCGCACACAGGAAAGAAGTTCAATTCGACTAGGGGGCAGTGAAGGCAAGTGGAGAGGAAGATCTCAAAGAGGTAAAGCTGTTTCTCATCATAATATTGATGAAGTAGTCCGCTACTGTATGGAGGGTAATAGCATGGCCCCTCCCTCCAGTTTTATTGCTATGTGGCTTCCTGAGCTTCAAACCAGAACTTCCAGGGTCTCTAAGAAACGACCTTTTTATAGGAGGTTTTGAATAGTACATGTTTGTGAGCTGGACATAGCGATATCATGATTGTGTAGTTGTATAAATAAACGTTCTTGGAGCTTGGATGCTCCCAACGCATGTTATGTTTATTTTGGTTGCGGGTTCTTGATATAATTAGGATAGTAATGAAGCATTTTGAATCGTATATTAACAACTCTTTGTAACTGATCTCAATATTTGTCTGACTTGTATATGAATAAGCGTATGACTTTATTTATAATTTTTTTTTATTGTGTGGCTTGTGGAGAGGGAATGTTTTATTAATTGATTTATTATGAAAATGTGTTTGTAGCTATTATTAGTGAATACTCCTGAAACTTTTAGGTTCATCTTTGATTTTATATTTTATGATCCTTCTTGTTTTTAAGCTTAAGGTTGTACTTAATACTTTAATTGAAAGTGAAAGGAAATATTTACAAAATAATGAGCTCTAACAAATAGGAGAAGAGGAAAGGCACTAAGTTACAATTTCTCTCTTCTTTTTTTTTCAATTCATTCCTTTAGAGTAGTGAAGGGAAATTCAATACATATACATGATCCCACAAAGGAGTCCGCATTAAGTTTTAAAGCAAAGTCTATATGTAAACAAGATTGACATACTCATGAAAGGTTCCAAATCAAGTAAGAAGGAGAATAGATAAATTGTCATGCTTTCAATGATTCTATCTATATTTGCTTATTATTTGAGTTAAAAAAAAAAACAACTTTCATTCAACATTTGTTACAACACTTTCTACTTCATGTGGAAGCAAATTTGCAATTGTAAGCTAAAATACAATGTGATATTACATACTTCCTCCTTACTCAAGATGGTAAATACATGGTGGTTTTAGCATTATCAACAACAAGGTTCCAAAACTCCAAGGTGTTGCTCCAAGTTCCAAGTATTTTCACAACCAAGATGGCAACACTCTCATCCTAACCAAAACTATGGAGAAGAGAAGAAATCTCCTCCATTAGACAATATTCAAGGCAACAATACTTGCTCCCACAACACAATTTTCTTCACAACATTCAAGGTAAAAAGGAAGATACAAAAAGGAAACACAATTAAAACAATGTTTTTCAACACAAGGCTTTCATAACTATGAAATTTCTCCTTACCATTTAGATGAGATGTCAAGCCCCTATGGCACTTATGCCTCCCTCAAGTATTTACTCTTATGCCTCCCTCCTCTTATGGCTCCCTCAAGAACAATGTTAGAATTGAACATTCTTACCCAAGATGATCCTAATCTACCCTTATGCCTCCCTCATTCCCATAGACCTCTCCTATACTACACAATAAGCATTCTATCCATTTTTCACAATACACCAAAGTCATGCATTATTCACAAATTTAGCATACTAAGCAAAACAAAGGAGAAGGTTTCCTACCTCTCCATTGGAAAAGTCTAAACCAAGAAATTTGTCCAAGCACTCTCTTTTCACTTTCTCCCAATTCTTTTCTCTCCCAAAAAAAAACAAAAGAGAACTCTTCAAAAAAGCAAAAAAAAAAATTCAACAAGAGAGGAAATTTCAATAAATCGGACAGGGGTGCGGTTAATGTGTGCTCAATGTAGTGATGCCACATCACAGGTCCTCAAGACCACCTCCCAAGGTCAACTCAAATCCCAAAACACCATAAATGGGTGGTTGGGTTGAATGACAACTCTCTTCCACATCCATCCCTTCCCCATGTGTCCTAAGGCACTTAGTTAAATGCAAATGTTGACAAGTGCACTTCACATTTCCCTTCCCAAAACAATAAATAATCCCCTTTTTGGATTCCCAACCCATAGATATGGTTGGTAAGGGGTTTTGGGAATGGGACAAGTCTAACTATTCCCATAAGGCCCAAAATCTCAAATTCGAGATTCAAAGGATTTGGAGTGGTCAACACTCAAAACCAAACATCAATTGAGGAAACACAAGAGGAAACACAAGGTCAAGGAGCCAACCACAAAATTAATTACACCCACTTGACTTCCCTCCAAAACTTAAAAATTAAAACAAGATATTACATTAATCTAAACACACTTAGCAAAGTAAAAAAAAAAACATCACAAAAGAAATCTCCACTTAAAGCAAGTTAAAACAAGTAATAAAATTCTTACCCCCATTGGTCACATGTAGGAAATTTTCTTAACACATGATATGTACTCGTTGCCTTGACGACTCATTAACCACCCAACATCCTGTTGTGTTTGGTTCCCAAATGGTTGTGATATGCCGTGTTTCCTGCAAAATGCAAAATACCTCCTTCAGCCTTCCGGCCATGTCAAAATATCCAAAATAACATATGCATGAAATTTGTTAACATCTATACATTATTTCTAGGTTCATCTCATCATTATTCAAAATTTAGTAATGTAAATTCAACAACTACATTCTACTCATCATGGTGAAATCCAATGTTAGAACACATGCAATATATCCATATAAAAATTAATCCAATAGTTGCAACGAGTCAGTGTAGGTGATACTGAAAACAAAATCCAATCATGATCCACATGCATCTAGTTTAATCAACATAAGTATAAATTATGTCCATATCCAAAGTCTGCATAACTCAAAATGGTAATCAACTAAGTTCGTAGGGAAGTGGGCCAGCTGACCCCATCTTGCACATTAATTTTTCTTGTAGATTAAAGATGTAATTAATTTTGAGGCTGAGTCCTAGCCATGTTCACATGTGTGAACCCTTGGGTGCATTAGAATTAGTGACAGGTTTTTTGGGCACCATGGGCCCACACTCTCATTTGTAACCTTGTGCCTAATATGTCTTGTAATTATTAATTTTGCTTAGGGTGGTTAGTTTGTGTTGTAAACTTGTTTTGGAAAATTAATGACCCCACTTGCATTAATTTTTCTCGTAGATTAAAGATGTAATTAATTTTGAGGGTTTAGGGTCACATGAGAACCCTTGGGTGGTCCCCACACCCTCTAACCTTGTGCCTAACTTTGCCAAACCCGAAATTGGGTTATTTTGGGCATTTTCAGGGACCCCTTTTTTAGTTTGGGAGTTCCCTTAACACAAAAATGAGCCCTTGGACCCTACCTAATAGGTAGAGGGGCTTATTTCCAAGGCTAGAGGGAGTTTTCCCTCCCTTTTTTACCTCGTTTTTGGTCACATCCATGTAAGGGGTGTGGATTTGAGTGCTTGTTAAAAGTTACTCTAGAATTGTCTTGTTATCATTTAAAGTAATTTGGGAGAAGAGGGCTAAAAGACACGTTTACCCTTTCTCTCTTTTGTTTTGGCATATTTGACCTTGAAGGAGGAGAGGGGTGACACATGTCACCCCCTCATTTGTGAGGATTTTTTCTTGCTCCTCTTCAAATTTCCCTTCATGGGAAAATAAGAGAACCTTTTTTTTTTAACTTTTTGCTTGGATGCTTGGGTGATTTGGAGCTAGAGGTTGCTTGGGTCAAGGAGTGGAGAAGTTTGAAGTTGGAAAGATTTTTGGAGAGCTTTCTTTGAGGTAGGCTCTTAAGTCTTATTGCATGTGTTGTATTCATCTTAGTTGTTAGATTGTCTACTTGAAATTGTTATTGTTGCATGTGGATTTTGGTTGTTGTTTGCTTGTTTTTATTCCCTCCATCATATGGTATGATGGGAGTTTTGGAGTTTGTAGGGGAAGAGAGAGGGATTTTTCCCTCCAATCCTCAAGGCTTGATGGACAAGCCTTGTAGGGTATTAGTGTTTCCCCTCAAATGGTTGAGGTGGGGAAGTTGATTCATTTGGCTTGAATCTCCTTCCCCATTCTTGGTAAGGAAACTCCTTTGGGGTTTGAAAATCCTTCCAAGAAGGACTTCGAGAAAGGGTGGAGGAATAAGGAGGGTTTAAATGATATAGGAGAAATAAGGAGGGTATGGAAGTCTTGTTATTGTGCTTATAATCTTGGTAACAAATTTTGGAGAACTCCTCTCCTCTCTTCCCCATTTGTTTTTAGAGGTAGAAATTGGGTCCTCTTTTTCACCTTGTAAAATTTAGAGTCTTGTCTTGGATTTTTGTCCTATTTTTGTGTGGATGTATTATTGATTGTTCACCTCACTCTTGTGCAAGTTGTGGTTAGTTGCCCTCTTTCCCATGGAAATGGGGGAGGCTAGCATACATCCCAACCTTGGGAAAGGCATGTAATGATGCCTATGGTTGGATGGAAAAACAAGCTTTTTTTTCTCCTTCTGGTTTTCTTGAAGACATGGAAGTTGGCTCTCAAAGTTGGAATTGGTGGCATCTTGGGCTCTCATTGTTCTTTCTTCCCTTATGAAACATTCATGCATTTTATACCTCTTGTGTGTAGTTGTGTGGAAGTTTCATCTCCTTGTAAACTCTCCATTTTATAGTTTTTGCATTACTTGGAAACTTGTAATAGAAATTCTTGGTTAGTTGCACACTTGGGGATATTTCATTCATTTAGCCTAAGCTTGTAGAAATGAAACATTGTAGCAAATTTTTCATTTATTTGTAACTTGTTGTAACTCTTATACTTTTATTTACAAAAGAAAAATAGTTTGTTGGAAGTGTTGTTTACCTTAGCCCTTTGTTTCTTGCAAATATTGATAGCATTATGTCAAGAAAAGAAATATGTTTTTTTTAGTTTTCTTGCACTTTCTTGTTTATGTGAAAACTTAAGAAAAGATGTTATTTAGAAATATAATTGTTTTATTTTTAGTTATGGAATCATGTGACTACTATTAAATGAAAACACTCTCCTTCTTGCAATATGTTCCTCTCTTGTAAATGTTGATAATGTTAATACATGAAATGAAAGTTGAAATTTTATATTTCATTTCCATGAGAAGTTTGATGTTTTTCTCTTATTAAACAATCATACTTGATTAAGTTATCTCCCTTGAAGATTTTATTTTAGAAATAAGTCTTATTCATATTGGAAAATACTTGGTTACCTTCCTTTTCACACTAAATATAAAGTAATTCATATTAATCATTGTATTTTGGTAAATTAATGAAAATCAGTATTGTTGGTTTGTACATTTAAAACTGTAGTTTTTATTTGTGCATTATCCTTAGATGGTATATATATATATGTATATATATATATATATATATATATATATATATATCATATATATATATATATATATATATATATATATATATATATATATATTCAATATCACATATTATATATTATATAATATATGATTATATATTATATAAATTGTATTGTTTTTTTAACAAAAAAAATATAATAAACAAATTGAAATGTTTAAGTGTATGGGGGGAGGCCGAAACCCCCCCCCTATCCACCACAGGTTGCGGCGTAGCCCAACCCTGCCGCCATCTCCCTGCAGCATCCCCTATCCCCTCTACACTGTCCCCCTTCCCAACCTCCCCTTCTGTCGCCGCTGTCCCCTTCAACCCACACTGCCCCCTCCACACCTGCGCACCACGAGCCCCCTCTCTGCGCTAGCACCCTCCTCCACGCTACCCCTCACACAACCCTCCCTCCACAGGTCTGCCCCCCCTTCACCTACAAAAAAAATACAGTATATATATATATATTTCATACAAAAAAAAACAAAATTTCCTTAAGGTTCTCTCCTTAGATCCTTCCATGCAATCTGCAAGTAAGAAAATAAAACAAAACTGAGAAAAAGTATGATAAGAAATTGAGGGGAAATAAGAAAGAAATTCAAATGAAGGGAAAATGAAAGGATAAGGAGACTTAGGTCATCTTTAGGGAAAAAATGAGATCAAAGGTTGAGGATGAGTTAATCCTAGGGTTCAAATAACACCCTCCTCTTTTTAAGTCATGGGTCTTTGGTGGGAATGGTATTTTTAATTTTTTAAAAGGGGGAAAGTGGGTAAATATATTAAATGGGGAATTAAATTTATTTAAGAATGAGTAGTTATTTTTCTTGTGGCAAAAATTTAATTAAGAGAGATAGATATTAAAAGTGTGTAAATTTAATATAAGCTAAATAAATAAGATTAATTAGAAGTAATGTTTTAGCAAATCGGTTAAAAAGATATTGTTAAGAATTTACCTATTTTTTCTTATGAGAATGGTGAGGCAAAAAGCATTAGTTACCTTAAAAAAAATTACCAACTTTTTAGTCTATTTTCTGGTGTCCCGAGGCGAGGCGCTACACTCTTCTGGAACGAAGCTCTGTGTTATTTTCCTACTAGGAAATTGGGTCACTTGTCTATATCCATCTAAAGAGATGGTATCCCATGTACCATATTACGCTGGTGAAGTGTTTTCAGATACTTTAAACTAACATGACCAAGTCTCTGATGCCACAACAGTGCTGAGGTAGAGTTCTTAGCCACAAGTGCCTGATCATCTCAGTGGAAAAAATCAAGCTAGAACATGCGTCCCACATTGGAGGCTTATGTAACTATTTTTGAGCCTCATGATTTTTCTCAAATTAAACATGTTTTCTTTTCGGAATTACTATCAAAGTCAAATTTTAAGTTGTGATCAAGGAGTTGACTAACTGAAAGCAGATTTTTAGTTAACCCAAGGACATATAAGACATCTGATAGTCTACAGTTTCATGAACCAAGGGGTAGAGAAATGTTCCCAATCCCCTAAACTGTATATGAAGAATCATCACCCAATGAAACATGGTTTTTCAAAGGCGTGTCCCTCATTGAAGTAAACCAGTCTCTATGGCCATTCATGTGTCAAGTGGCTCCTAAATCAACATATTAAACATCACTAGATGACATGGAGAATTCACTTGATCGATCAGTGTACAAGAATTCTTCATTATCTAAATGTTCTTCTTGCTCAACAATATTTCCTTGCTGATGGGGTCTTCTTTTCCAATTCCCCTTTTTCTGCCCTTGATTGTAGTTTGTATGTCCATTTGTAGATTATTGGTGTTAAATTCTAGAATTACTTGATGAACCTTTTTGTATGTATTATAACAACAATCTTTCAATTCATGTCTTCTTTTATAGATTGGACATTTCTTCTTCTGCTGTTTGTCCCCTTGATGTTGATACTGATTCTGATGTTGGGACTTTTGATAGGAACTAGGTTTTCCTTTTCCTTTTCCTTTCCATTTTTGATGTGAAGAAAGTGCATTCTCCTCTTCATCATCCTTATTATAGATGGATTCCTCTTGTTGCAATAGGTTTACCATATTGTCAAAACTAACTGTCATATCTGACACGTTTAGTGTTGTTACAAAAATATGGTAAGAAGAAGGGAGTGCTCTCAAAACAATGGGAATGAGAGCATCATATATGACTTCTTCTCCTAGGGCTAGAAGTGAATCCCTTAATTCTACAAATCTTCTTAAGAAAGATTTGATTTTCTCATCTGCTTGAACTTCAGTGTATGTAATTGACTCTGCAAATTCAATATGACATTCTTTTTTGGGGCCTCATTAACTATGGTCAATTTATCCCACGCTACTTTGGTTGTTTTGGCATCTCAAATGTGGGGTTACACATCATCAGACATTCCAAACAAGATGATGAGTTTGGCCTTCTGATCTACTTTATCAAACTTTCGTTATGTTGTAGCATTTGTTGATCTGGTCAAAGTACCAGTCACAACAGGCCAGATCTCTTCAAACTCAAGTTGCGTCTTGATTTTTTTCTTCTAGGGAGCATAGTTGTTTCCTCAATAGTTGTGAATCTAGAAGAAATTTTTTTATGGCGTTGGTACCCATATTGGAGAAATCATTAACAGGGTTAGGATCTTATCACTCCAGGTATAAGGTCTCCCAATCTATATACCGTCAGTCTGATATACCGAACATTTCTATATACGTGCCCTTCCGATATACCCAGTGGTACGTGGAAGAATCTCGCCCTTTCTATATACCCAGCAGTATTTGAAATAGGCATTCACATACGTGAAATTATTCAATACATGGTACCAAGACAATATTGAAAGGGGTCTGTGCGATCATTAACATCAGATCAAATAAATATCCTCATACGCGCACGTAACTTTGCTATATACTTGGATAATTTATCAGTCTGGATTTATGTCGTGCAATCATTCACAGACAGATGGGATGGCTCATAGTGTGTGCACTGTGACCTAACTACTCCCCGTCGATTTAAAGGGTTGATGCTCAGACAACATTATTGCAGATATATTAGGCATTAAGTGCAGTAGTAGTCATGATGGCTTTACCTGTAAGCACTTCCTAGAGAAACTATATATACTGAATGCTGCGAATGAGATCTAGAATCTCGTGAGTGTTTTTGAACCAAACTTTAGTGTTTTTGAGTACAATATTCTACCAGTTTCTGAGCAGTTACAAATTTTGCAGTTGACTATAGAAACTTGCAAATTAGTACAATATCTTGAAGCATGTAATTACATTCAATTTTTTTAAAAAAAATCAAATGGAAGGCAATTTTTTTTGTTTTTCGGGCTCTGGTGGCCTCCGGAACCCAGAACGACCCTCTATGCCAAAAATTGCGAAACAAAAGCTAAAAATGCAATTTTTTTTATGTACTCCCTTTATCAAATGTTGCTGGGAATGAAAAATAGGCCTAATAGGAGAAATTTTCTTTTTTACCTTAAATTAGGGTTTTTCTCACTAAAGCATTTAGAGGCCTTTTTAGTTATAACTAATGCTTTTAGCAGTGATTTTTGGCTATTTTTCGCTAGATTTAGGGGAGTGCCACTATATTTCAAAATTCAAATGTTTTGTGTTTTGGGTGGGGGTCGAACCCCTCACCTTCTATCCCCAAATCACATCCATTTACCAACTTGACTCTTATGAGCGCTTATACTAAAAAATGAAGCAAATTGTATTGAAATAAAGCCAAATCTAATTGACCTTTTGAAAGAATGTGTGGCGCCTTTGGAGGAGACCATGTGCCAGTGACTGGGAAATATTAGGTTATCTGTTGAGGATGTGGATTTACTCCTTATCTCCTTTGCATGCTTCCTATTTGCAATCGACCGCCTCCTTATTGAATGTTTATTTTACCTTTGTTTGTAACAGTTTGTCATGTATTGAATGATCCTTTTTTGTTTGTGTACGTACGTTGTGTTTTTTGTGTGTAGGATCGTTGAACGGATCCAGGACAACATTGGAGGTTAGATCGGTATTTTTCACTGTAGGTTCTATACTGGGGGATGTATCGAGTGGAGAGGATATGGATCCAAGGTGGGTTCGACTGAATAAACAAACTGTTGACCAAAATAATCTCACACTTATTTTTGGTCAACTAACACCATTTTGCCCCTTTTGGTGCTTCAATCTGAATTTTTATATATTTTAAGCATTTAAGGTCCCCTGAAAGCATTTCCATCAGATAGGAAATTTCTTCCCCTTTCTAGAAATATAAATTATTCCTTCTAACTCCTCATATTTCACAAATGGCAGGCTGGTGGGCCTGGGAAAGATGTTTTGCCAAATGCGGGCCGACAGGCCAGGGGAAGGATTTTTGCAAAATGGGAAAATCGCGGACCGGTGGGGCAGTGGGAGATATTTTAGAATTTTTGCACTTTTTTTGCAAAAGGCACAGGTTACAATTGCAGGCCCGCGAGCCTGGGGATGATTTCTTTCGCTAAGTGAATATGCACAGTCATGGAGGAAATTTTAGCCAAGTGTAAATTCGGGCCGGCGGGTCTGCGGGACATTTTGGAACTTTTACACTTTTCGTAAAATGGCGCAGTTTTCAAGTGTGGGCTCGCGAGCCCGCGGATGTTTTTGCACCAAGTTTAAAGTCGCTAAGTTGCGGGGCCGCCAGGGTTCATTTTAAGACACCTCTAGAAAATTGGAGGTGGAAAATACCTGACGAATATCCTCAGAACTGGTTTCAGTGAAAGGTGAATTTGACAGTTTTCCAGAACTAAATTTTTGCCAATATTTTTTGAGCTAGAGAGACTATAGATTTTCAGACATTGACAGCTCATTGACACTCGTCAACAAGAGCTCGCTGACATCATGTTGAAGCGAGTCAACAAGGGCCATTGACGTGTGTCAATGCCCCTTGTTGACTCACATCAATGGCCCTTGTTGACGTGTGTCAACAACTAATTTTGATGCATGTCAACAAGGGCTATTGACACATGTCACCGCCCCTTGTTAACGCGTGTCAATGGCCCTTTTTGACATGCATCAAAATTAGTCATTGACGCGTGTCAACAAGGGCCATTGACATGTGTCAACAAGGGGCTTTGACGCGCGTCAATAGCCCTTGTTGACGCGCGTCAATGGCCCTTGTTGACACGTGTCAATGATACTTGTTGACGTGCATCGATAAATGTCATTGACCCTGGATTTTTCCTATAAATACCCTCCCGTTGGTCATTTTCACGTTTACACTTTCCGACTCTCAATTTTTTTGTACAAGAATCCATCATTCTCAAAGACTCAAGCACAACTACAATGGCAACTAAAAGTGCATCCCAAGTACAAGCTCAAGACAAAAATCAAGAAGAAAATTTAGTCCTATCCATGGGCAAGATCATCTATAGGAATCCTTTGTGCCCCCACATCCAGACTGTTTTACAGATGACTTCCAAATACAAGGATTTAATTGATGCATGTGAGTTTAGTGGGCTCATTAAGATTCCCCATTTCAAAATAGAAAAAGATATTTTTGAACTAATTCTCTTGTCTTACAATATAGAGGATGATCTGTTTTATGTTACTATGAACGACGACCGATAGTTTCAATTCGGTATCGACCCAACTGACATTCATCGGTTTACAGGCCTTCCATTAAAAAAGTTACCCTTTGTTACAATGAAGGCAACACTTGTCAATGACGATAAGAAATATCTCGAATCAACGTTTGGTTTCCATGTTGATTGTAATTATAATTCGTTTTCATTCGTCATTTTTTATTTAGTTTTTGATTGTGATACAATTTAATGTTATATTAATTCCCACTATTTTTTTTGTATTTGCTGCTCATGTCAATAAATCCAGGCGTGGTGTGGATACGCAAGCAATGTCTATTCCTCTCACGCATTAACTTCTCACCCCTTTTGTCACGCATCTACAATATCTCCTTGTCACACGTCTGCAACACCTCTTTGTTGCGTGTCAACTATATCCTTGTCGTGCGTTAACAACTAACCCTAACAGGCTAACAACAATCTCTGGTGCTTAAGATTATGTGAGTTCAAACTTCACAGTATTGGTAATTTGGTAAGATACTTGTGGTAGTACCATAGTATAGTACCCGATGAATCACCTAGATTTTTATAGGAGATGTTTTCAAATGAAGGCGAAGCTGACCCCAAAAAATATATATACTTTAAATTTTAGGCAAACACGACACTGACCCGCTCTGAAAAAATCACCTTTTCAAATTTTCCTAAAATGAAATTTTTTCCATATTACAAATATTCACCACTAAAATTATTCTTGGGGGCTACAGAGGTTTTTCTACCAAAATAAAATTTCAAGCCTCAGGAGTCTTTTTGCCAAAAGTAAAATTCAGGGGCAGGTCTCAAACAAGTGCCAATCTGCCACATGGTCAGTGTCGGGAAACGGTCTCATCGGCCGTTGAAATGTCACAGAGCCATGGGGGACCCACTTGTCCCTAAGGCACAATTTCAAAGATGCAACCCAAGGCGGAGACTCAAATGAGCGCCAACTCTCCATGTGTCTAGGGTCCAACAGGAGTCAAAAAATCAGAGACAAAGCCGACTGTTTAATCAACTAAGTATAAGAGGGTCGGCGGAAGCCTCCACATGCCTCATCGGTGCAACTTTAGAAGTGAGACCCAAGGGACATTCCCTAAATGAGTGTGAAGCTTCCACATGTCCCAGGTCTGAAAAGGACATAGAGTCGACATTTGAAAAGTCTTAGGGAAGTAGAAGCCCCCACGTGCCTCAACAACGCAACTCCAAAGGTCAAGCCCAAGGGGCAATCCCCAAATGAGCACCAACCCACCACATGGTCAAAGTCCAAAAAGGTAAGGTCAGCCATTGAAAATTCCAAGCTCAAAAAAGGCCAAAGGAAGCCTCCACGCGTCAGCTCGTCACATCTTTAATGTTAAAATCCAAATGCGGTCCCCAAACATGTGCCAGCTCGCCATGTGCCTCGTCCACACAACTTCAAAGGTAAAATCTTGGAGTAATTTCTAAATGAGCATGAAGCCTCCATGTTTCTCGGGTTGGGCATAGTGTCTCCACCAACAAGAGGGACTCAAGTAGAAGACAAAGGAGATAGAACTGGCCCGCAGATGATGCCATGTGTCTCTTCAATGCAATTTCAAAAGTGAAGGAAGGGAATGAATATTCGAAACATGCGGGGCTACCATGTGGACCTTACGCAAATAGACCCTAAACCTGAAGCACCTTCAGACGGCCATAAATTTCAACTGGGAGCTCAAACTTGAGTGGGAGAGGACATTTTGGAAAGCTCTCGGCACTGGATTCTTACCCACCACCATTATGTTTTTGTCTGCCATTTTGAGGCTGTCAAGTCTCCCACCTGCTTCCATGATGAATTATGGGTTTCCTTCTTGCCCAACAAGGAACAAAACATGGAGGCATGAGTCTTGCAATAAATCCCATCATTGTTATAGGTGGAATTCAATGCTCTTGTTGGGGTGGTTGAAGTAGGATTCAAATTTTTCCCTCTCTCCTTCTCTCATTCTTCTATATATTATAAAGGAGGGGCATATTTTTAGAGGTTGTTCATTTTTTCTCTCCTGCCACCTCTCTCTCTCTTCCTTAGGGTAGAATGTGGAGTCTAAGCCTCCTCTCATGCTCTGTAATGGAATTTTCTTACCTATTGCCCACTGATGATGTACTGTGTGAACTCTTGAAGCAATAAAATCTATTTTGTGATGCATTTTGTCCATCCTTTGCTTGTTTTATTTCCTCTTCTCGCCTCTCATCGTTTCAGGGTGTACTATGCATATCTCTGATGTCTATTGTAGGTTCTGGGAGCTGTGTTTAATGGGTTTAAAGTGGTGTTCTATGTGATATCATCTCCATTATGTGGTGCATCTTGTCCACCCTCTCCTTTTCTCACCTCTCTCCATTTCAGGTAGTTGGATTTGTGATCAGCCACTTCCTTTTCTGGTGTATCACCATTTAGTATAGGCTTTATTTCCATGTATTTCTCTCTCCCTGTCTCCTTGGAAGGTTAGATTAGGATTAGATAGTTTGCCTACACTAGAGTAGCTTGTGGCAGGTAGTTTAGGAAGAAGAAGTCAACTTTCTCCGGAGGGCCATCTCAAGTCTGAAAGTCCCACAGCTTGAGAGATGGTCCCATGTTGTGCAATCACATCAAATGCCCCACTCAGATCAGAGTCCATTCGTGGGTGTTGTGATTTTGCATCAATAGTTTTGGCACACTAGGTGGGAGACCACAGAAGTTAGAGTTCCATCTTTCAGAGGTGTCTCATTATCAAACAACAAATCTTAAGCCACCGTGTGACCACACTCAACAGTTTTGGCATGGCTTGCGGGACATTAAGGTCAGATTTTTTTCATCTTTACAAGGTGTCTCACTATCAAAAATCAAATCTTAAGCCACCGTGCGACCACACACAAATTTTTTTGGCACGCCCGGTGGGACATCATAGAAGTTAGAGTTCCATCTTTCAGAGGTGTCTCACTTTCTAACAACAAAT
This sequence comes from Taxus chinensis, assembly GCA_019776745.2. Taxonomy (NCBI): domain Eukaryota; kingdom Viridiplantae; phylum Streptophyta; class Pinopsida; order Cupressales; family Taxaceae; genus Taxus; species Taxus chinensis. The sequence goes on from CM034146.1 coordinate 283,917,349, forward strand.
CTTAAGCCATCATGTGACCAATAAACAGTTTTGGCATGCCCGGTGGGACAGGTCTGAAGCACCTTACTACTTCATTTCATCAAGTTGATGTGTTCTTAGTGAGATTCAACCTTTGGAGGCACATGCAAAGCACATCTAGCAATTCCATCTGGTCAACAACCCATCCTCTGAGTTACATACCTTCTCCCATCCATTTTCATCCATTCTTCTTTCCATATCTTTCATCTTCTTCCAACCCATGAAGTTGTGCAATCATGACTTCATTCCCATCTTGGAACTCACACTTACACCAACAACAGTGTTGTCCACATCCACTGTATTTCATGAATCCTCTATATCAACATTATGATTAGAATCACAATCACTACGCCTATCCCTATGAGTAGTACCAGGATTAGTTCGGATTTACAACCTGCCAAGAGGGATATGCATACAGTGAAATCAACTACATGGAGAATTCTGATTTGTAGGAGAAGATTCAAAAATTGGAGGCACACATGGTGCATTTCAGGGCTACAGCTCAAATAAAGGCATTCAGGATTGGTTGCATGGCACCTTGTTCATGAGTCGGCCCTTTTACAAGACATTACAGCCCGCAAGAGAAGCTTGACTTCATGATTAAGATGCTACTTCAACTTGCGCAGTGGGATGAGGAGATAGAGTCCTATGAGATTGGTGCCGAACAACCTTGTCAATGGTTAAGTCCACCACCTCATAGATTTTCTTTTACTCTTCCCCAATCAGTATCATCGCAGTAGTATCATGAGTCTAGCTTCCCATCTTCTACCCAAATGTGTTGATTTCCCTTCTCCATCCCCTAGTCTTCCATCTCATCTCATTTCCTCTTCCATTTTCCCTTCCAAACCCAAGTCCCCTCCACAAGAGTCAAAGGCAATACCTTCCCCTCCACCACAGATAAAGCAATAACTAGTAGAGACCCCACCCGCCACTCCTAATTTCCTAAGCCCATGTCGGGAAGAAGCTAAAGAACCCAACCAAGGGGAGCAACAAGAAGAAGAGCTAAGAAGAGAATAAATGATCAAAAACTTGGTAAGCTTGGCTCTTAGATTTCAGAATTACAAAGATTCCCTTGTTGGTCAAGCCATCGAAGGAGGTCGGGGTCAAGCCACAAGTGGTGCAAGCTTCAGCTGCAACACAAGCACGGGAAGGAGCTACTCCAAATCCAAAAGAAGAGGAGTACATTCTGGCCGTGGAGGAGGACCATATGATTTCAAAGGCTCTAATTGCGGAGTAGGCCACAGAATAACCTTCAACTCTTCCTCCCACTTCATCCCCTTCAAGCTCTAATGTCGAAGAATATTTTGAGCTTTCAAACTTCATGTTTGAGGGAGGTTAGGGCAGAATTGAGGGAGGGGGAAAAGGACAGGTGTAGGCGGGGATTCAATATGGAACATAAAGAGATGCGAGGTAGGATTGTAATAGGAGTGGCGGCCCCCCCGCCCTTCCTCCCGTTAGAGACAAAGGAGATAGAACTGGCCCGCAGATGATGCCATGTGTCTCTTCAATGCAATTTCAAAAGTGAAGGAAGGGAATGAATATTCGAAACATGCGGGGCTACCATGTGGACCTTGCACAAATAGACCCTAAACCCGAAGCACCTTCAGACGGCCATAAATTTCGACTGGGAGCTCAAAATTGAGCGGGAGAGGACATTTTGGAAAGCTCTCAGCACTGGATTCTTACCCACCACCATTATGTTTTTGTCCGCCATTTTGAGGCTGTCAAGTCTCCCGCCTCCTTCCATGATGAATTATGGGTTTCCTTCTTGCCCAACAAGCAACAAAACATGGAGGCATGAGTCTTGTAATAAATCCCATCATTGTTATAGGTGGAATTCAATGCTCTTGTTGGGGTGGTTGAAGTAGGATTCAAATTTTTCCCTCTCTCCTTCTCTCATTCTTCTATATATTATAAAGGAGGGGCATATTTTTAGAGGTTGTTCATTTTTTCTCTCCTGCCACCTCTCTCTCTCTTCCTTAGGGTAGAATGTGGAGTCTAAGCCTCCTCTCATGGCTCTGTAATGGCATTTTCTTGCCTATTGCCCACTGATGATGTACTGTGTGAACTCTTGAAGCAATAAAATCTATTTTGTGATGCATTTTGTCCATCCTTTGCTTGTTTTATTTCCTCTTTTTGCCTCTCATCGTTTCAGGGTGTACTATGCATATCTCTTATGTCTATTGCAAGTTCTGGGAGCTTTTTTTAATGGGTTTGAAGTGGTGTTTTGTGTGAACTCATCTCTGTTATGTGGTGCATCTTGTCCACCCTCTCCTTTTCTCACCTCTCTCCTCTTCAGGTAGTTGGATTTGTGATCAGCCACTTCCTTTTCTGGTGTATCACCACTTAGTGTAGACTCTATTTTCATGTATTTCTCTCTCCCTATCTCCTTGGAAGGTTAGATTAGGATTACATAGTTTGCCTACACTAGAGTAGCTTGTGGCAGGTAGTTTAGGAAGAAGAAGTCGACTTTCTCCGAAGGGCCATCTCAAGTCTCAAAGTCCCACAACTTGAGAGATGGTCCCATGTTGTGCAATCACATCGAATGCCCCACTCAGATCAGAGTCCATTCGTGGGTGATGTGGTTTTCCATCAATACTTTTGGCACACCTAGTGGAACATCACAAAAGTTAGACTTCCATCTTTCAGAGGTGTCTCATTTTCAAACAACAAATCTTAAGCCACCTTGTGACCACACTCAACAGTTTTGGCATGGCTTGTGGGACACTACGGTCATATTTTTTTCATCTTTACAAGGTGTCTCATTATCAAAAATCAAATCTTAAGCCACCGTGCCACCACACACAAATGTCTTGGCACGCTCGGTGGGACATCATAGAAGTTAGAGTTCCATCTTTCAGAGGTGTCTCACTTTCTAACAACAAATCTTAAGCCATCATGTGACCAATAAACAGTTTTGGCATGCCCGGTGGGACAGGTCTGAAGCACCTTACTACTTCATTTCATCAAGTTGATGTATTCTTGGTGAGATTCAACCTTATGAGGCACATGCAAAGCACGTCTGGTGACTCCATCTGGTCAACAACCCATCCTTTAAGTTACAGACCTTATCCCATCCATTTTCATCCATTCTTCTTTCCATATCTTTCATCTTCTTCCAACCCATGAAGTTGTGCAATAATGACTTCATACCCATCTTGGAACTCACACTTACACCAACAACAGTGTTGTCCACATCCACTGTATTTCATGACTCCTCCATATCAACATTATGATTAGATTCACAATCACTGTGCCTATCCCTATGAGTAGTACCAGGATTAGTTCGGATTTAGAACCTGCCAAAAGGGATATGCATACAATGAAATCAACTACATGGAGAATTCTGATTTATAGGAGAAGATTCAAAAATTGGAGGCACACATGGTGCATTTCAGGGCTACAGCTCAAATAAAGGCATTCAGGATTGGTTGCATGGCACCTTGTTCATGAGTCGGCCCTTTTACAAGACATTACAGCCCGCAAGAGAAGATTGACTTCATGATTAAGATGCTACTTCAACTTGCGCAGTGGGCTGAGGAGATAGAGTCCTATGAGATTGGTGCCAAACAACCTTGTCAATGGTTAAGTCCACCACCTCATAGATTTTCTTTTACTCTTCCCCAATCAGTATCATCGCAGTAGTATCATGAGTCTAGCTTCCCATCTTCTACCCAAATGTGTTGATTTCCCTTCTCCATCCCCTAGTCTTCCATCTCATCTCATTTCCTCTTCCATTTTCCCTTCCAAACCCAAGTCCCCTCCACAAGAGTCAAAGGCAATACCTTCCCCTCCACCACAGATAAAGCAATAACTAGTAGAGACCCCACCGGCCACTCCTACTTTCCTAAGCCCATGTCAGGAAGAAGCTAAAGAACCCAACCAAGGGGAGCAACAAGAAGAAGAGCCAAGAAGAGAATAAATAATCAAAAACTTGGGAAGCTTGGCTCTTAGATTCAGAATTACAAATATTCCCTTATTGGTCAAGCCATCGAAGGAGGCTGGGGTCAAGCCACAAATGGTGCAAGCTTCAGCTGCAACACAAGCACGGGAAGGAGCTACTCCAAATCCAAATGAAGAGGAGTACATTCCGGCTGTGGAGGAGAACCATATAGTTTCAAAGGCTCCAAGTGCGGAGTAGGCCACAGAAGAACCTTCAACTCTTCCTCCCACTTCACCCCCTTCAAGCTCTAATGTCAAAGAAGATTTTGAGCTTTCAAACTTCATGTTTGAGGATGAGGGGAACCATGGTGAGAAAATTAAAGATCCAAAGGACACCATGGAGGAGATCAAGCACACACAGTAGGAAAATGAGGAGGTAGATTATCTATCTGACTTGGAGGATTTCTTTTATGGAGACGAGCCCGAGGAGATCACATCCTATGCTCTCCATCGTCCACCTTCCAAGCACATGAGTCCACTTCCATGGAGGAGAGCATCAAATTGTAGTAGCCTGCATCTCATAATGGTGCTCTAGAACCAAGGTTGGAGGATCATGATCTTCCATGTCCTTCTCAGGAGGAGGAAGGAAAAAAGAATGAGGATCCCATCTCTTCTATACCATCCACCCAAGAAGACTTGTGAGAAGAATCCACTCTTGGATTTGAATTTCAGAGTAATGGGCACATCCATCGAATTAGACCATACCCAATCAGGTACTTGGATTCATTAGAGCCAAGGGAGAAGCCAAAACAAGTCATGCCCACTTTAGGGCATGAGGATGAGTATCAAAGTACCAAGGATCAACTACAATGCCTCTTCAATATAAATGCAGAGAAACTAAAAGAGGCATTTTTCTTGTTTCCAGTTGATACCTTTATGATATGGGTGGAGGATCGACCTTTTTTCAGTTTTTCACTCACACAAGCAGCCATATTAAGTGTCAAATCATTTGCATGGCTGCCAATTGTAAGAAAGGGAAGCTACTTCTCCCTGCAAGTTGCAGGATTTGTTTGAGTTCCCTTTGCTTCCAGTTAGTGTATGAGTAGAAGTAGGTTTTATTTCAGCAAAAGAAGTACTTGTGCACACTCTGTATATCCCACTTGGGGTGTGTATGATTTCTAGTTTTGTACATAGTGTGTTGTGGTGTTTTGTTGCTCGTGCACAGTACATTGGAAGTAAACTTTCAAGCCTGAGAGGTATTTTCGCCAAAAGTAAAATTAGGGGGCAGGTCTCAAACAAGTGCCAGCCCGCCATGTGGTTGGAGTCAGGAAATGGTTTCATCAGCTATTGAAAAGACACAGAGCTATAGGGACCCACATGTCCTAACAACATAATTTCAAAGGCGTGACCCAAAGTGGAGACTCAAATGAGCACCATCTCTCCAGGTGTCTATGGTCCAACAAGAGTCAAAAAAGGCGAGACAGAGCCGACCGTTTAATCAAATAAGTATAAGAGGGTCGACAAAAGCCTCCACGTGCCTCATCGGCACAACTTCATAAGTGAGACCCAAGGGATAGTCCCTAAATGAGCGCAAAGCTTCCACATGTCCCAGGTCTAAAAAGGAGACAAATTCAGTAGTTGAAAAGTCTCAGGGAAGTAGAAGCCCCCACGTGCCTCAACAACGTAACTCCGAAGGTCAATCCCAAGAGGAAGTCCCCAAATGAGTGCCAACCTGCCATGTGGTCAGAGTCTGAAAAGGTAAGGTTAGCTATTGAAAATTCCAAGCTCGGGACAGGCCGAAGGAAGCCTCTATGCGTCAGCTCGACACATGTTCAAAGTTAATATCTGAAGGCGGTCCCAAACATGCGCCATCTCACCACGTGCCTCGTCCGCGTAACTTCAAAGGTAAAATCTGGGGGCAGTTTCCAAATTAGCGTGAAGCCTCCATGTGTCTTGGGTCAGGCACAGTGTCTCTACTAACAGGAGGGACTCCAGCAAAAGACAAAGGAGATAGAGCTGACCCCTGGATGACGCCACATGTCTCTTCGGCATAATTTCAAAAGTGAAGGAAGGGAATGAATCTTCAAAACATGCAGGGATGCCACATGGACCTTGCGCAAGTAGATCCCAACCTGAAGTGCCTTCAAATGGCCATAACTTTTGACTAAGAGCTCAGAATTGAGCGGGAGAGGAAATTTTAAAAAGCTCTCAGGGTCGGCTTCTTACCCACCACCATTATGTTTCAGTCTACCATTTTGAGGTTATCAAGTCTCCCACCTGCTACCATGATGAATTATGGGCTTCCTTCTTTCCCAGCAAAGAACAACACATGGAGGCATGGGTCTTGCAGTAAATCCCATCATTGTTGCAGATGTAATTCAATGCTCTTTCTGGGGTGGTTGAAGCAGGATTCAAATTTTTCCCTCTCTCCTTCTCTCATTCTTCTATATATTGTAAAGGATGGGCATATTTTTAGAGGTTGGTCATTGTTTCTCTCCTACCCCCTCTCTCTTTCTTCCTTAGGGTAGAATGTGGAGTCTAAGCCTCCTCTCATGGCTTTGTAATGGCATTTCCTTACCTCTTGCCCACTGATGATGTACTTTGTGAACTCTTGGAGCAATAAAATCTATTTTGTGATACATTTTGTCCATCCTTTGCTATTTTTATTGTCTCTTCTCGCCTCTCATCATTGTAGGGTGTATTGTACATATCTCTGATGTCTATTGTAGGTTCTGGGAGACGTGTTTAATGGGTTTGAAGTGGTGTTCTGTGTGAACTCATCTTTGGTCTGTGGTGCATCTTGTCTACCCTATCCTTTTCTCACCTCTCTCCACTTCAAGTAGTTGGATTTTTGATTAGCCAATTCCTTTTCTAGTGTATCACCGCTTAGTGTAGGCTTTGTTTTCATGTATTTATCTCTCTCTTTACCTCCTTGGAAGGTTAGATTAAGATTAGATAGTTTTCCTGCACTAGAGTTGCTTGTGGCAGGTAGTTTAGGAAGAAGAATCCAGCTTTCTCCGAATGACCATCTCAAGTCCGCAAGTCCCACAACTTGAGAGATGGTCCCATGTTGTCCAATCACATTGAATGCCCCACTCAGATCCGAGGCCATTCAGGGGTGTTGCGATTTTGCATCAACAAAAAAAATAGCTCGGTTTGAGATTTTCCCCCAATGCCTAGTCTGGTGGTGAGCTCGATGTGTAGAGTTGTGTGAGTTGGATCACATGTAATACAAAGAAATGTATACGTTTCACAATGCTTGACTTGGTGATGGATGTAGAGCTTAGCCGTTTAATGTTGCATGTATATGTTTAGCTCGGCCTTTTGAAAACTTGTTACTTCCAATTAGCTTGGTCCGCTCTGTAATTTTGTGAATGAATGGATAGGTTTTCTCGATCCACTTCTTAGACGTGCAACTCACCTAATGCAATAACTTAAGAGGATCTCGTTCTACAACCTTGAAATAACACAACTCACTTATGGAAGGTGACTTGGCCAGAGGAAAATAGCTCGATCAGGGGATGTGTTCACTGCATAATGTAAATTAACTCCTCCAAATATAGCATACTATTCATTATAAAAGTGACTAAATGCTCCTCTAATATTAGAGGTAAAACCCCTATATGGGGATTTTTTTTAAAAATTTTGTAATTCCCAAGAAATAAATTTTCCTAGTACAGAGGGCACCAAGGAATAAAAAATTTGCTTTACGTTTACCTGGATTTCACACAGGAGGTTGTGGGACTGTATGGAGATGCAGGAAACTGCTCGAGGTAGCACTGGCTCTCCGGTGATGCAAATTTCTTGTCCATGAATGTTTTTCCTCTGCAACCTATCTCCAACCTTGTCAGGAGCTTCAACTTGCTCTGGTACCAAATGTAATTTCACAAACAGGGAAGGAAGCCTATATATTTTATTAATGTGAAATCAATCCCTTATAATAGTGCAGGCTACAATATTTATACATATTGGATAGCCTGGATACAAACAAATATGGATTTGCAACTATGCAACAACAAACTAAAATACAACAACTTCCAAAATACATCCGAGAAGCACAAATGAATAATGACATAATTGTTATAACAACATAACAATAATACCCGTTATTATAATAAGAAAAATATGGTTAATAAAACTATATAACATTATACAACTAATTAATATAATGTAATATTGTTATAAAAATATATAACAATAATTAATTATACAATGCATAATTAATTATACTAACAGGGACCTAGGTTTCTTGACTTGCAACACATTGTTGAAGGAGAGGAAAACCTTCCCATTAGTATCTAACCCAACATTTTCAAGATATTTACCAGCAGTAATAGGGGAGGAAGGGACATTGCCCCTTAGTGAACCATTCATCACCCTGATTCTAGGGTTATGATTTTCAACACCAGTACAAAAAATATCAGGGGAAGGAAGAATACTACCAGTGCCTCCCTAAGATTCCTTCCCCTAACTTGAACCATGATGCAAATGGCCACCAGAGAAGAAAATAACCATGCTGCCCCCCTCTACAACCAAAGCGTGCAGGTTTTCCACATTTGCACCTCTTCCTCTGTCATTTCATGCATAGCCTCTTCCAGTGACTATACCGCTGGATTTTTTCCACCCGTCAGGGCATCCATCGCTAGTGCCACCCTCAAAATTCATGCCGCCACAAACAAGGGAGATAGATTTCAGGTTAGTGCTCTTAAGGTTTACAAAAAGGTTCACAGAAGGGTTCATCAAAGAGATTGACATCTTCTTATTTTTAAAATCATATTTCTTGTTGTTGGTGTGCGTAATTTTTTATGTTTCTTGCATTTTTTTTTCCAATTTGAGGTTTGTCATTTGTGATGCCCATTTTCTTCAATTTTTGGCAAGGTTTATATTTAATGCATATTTACTAGAATCATAAGCTAAGAAAAAATCTCATCAATGTGGCCCAATAGTACAAAACTTGAAAAGGTAAAGTGGGTATGCTAGAAATAAGTGGAGGCAATCTATGAACAATTGTGCTATCACTGGTTTTAGGAATTTAGATTTCCTAAAATGCAAAAAATTTACAACCCATTCAATCATCTTAAAATCTTACTCCCTTTGCAAGTGCGGTGAAGTGAGTTTCACACCCACCAAATGGGGTGGAACCGTGTTTATAGTCTTGATCGTTGTAAAATGGAGAGGGAAACAAGCAATAAATGTGTCAATAAAAAATTGTTTTATTCTCTTCAATAGGAAAATTGAAAATCCTTATCATTAACAAGTCTAATGCAAAAATGGGGGAATTTCAAATTCGCCTCATAAGGTAACCAACCACTCAGCACACAATGAATCTTGTCATTGGCGAAGGCACATGCCCCCAAATGTAGACCTAGAAAAGGTAGTCAATAAATATGGTTTTTTTGTGTATTTTCATTGTCTTTAAAGTGAGATGCCAAAGCAAAAAGAAATGATTAAAATATATCTGAATTTATGAAAAGGATGACAAAGAATGAGAAATGCACATAATAAACACAACCGAAATGAGATTGATATACATCAAAATAGGGGCAATCATTCCATTTTCAAAAAATCATAGTGCATAAAATATAAAACACATTTATAATGTATAACATAATTTTTAAAAAAAAATAGTAGATAATGGGTAAGTGCATGAATTTGGGGGGCCAAAAAGTGGACAAAAACATAAAAAAAGAAAAACGCTTATGCATTCTATTATAACTCGATCACGTTTTAATTTCGTAGGTTTGGAATTTATCAAACCAGAACACATATGCATTACAACACGTACACGTTATGTATGCTATAAATAAAAAAGAGGCCCAAGCCTCTATCATTTTATCTCCCTCAAACGAAAGTTTTAGAGCTTAACCGTGCCCTTGCGTTTTGTCATTAAACTGGATCTCAAGCTAAAAAGATCATCTTTGGATCACCGAGAAGATCTAAATCGATGATGGCATCACAGAGAAGAGGTAGAAACAATTCTTTTCTCAAAATTTCATTGAAATATGATAATTATATAGTAGAATTTGAATTGAATACAATTTTTTTATTGGTACATTTTGAGGTCAAGGGAATCAACCAAAACCAAACCCTACTATTTTTGTCATCCGTCCCAACCCTCCCACAATTGCTCAACATCCCCTGGGTAGTTAAGAAGATTTAGTAGATAACACATTGGAGGCATTACTTACTCAAGTTGATGTGGCAATGGGGAAAATTGATTGTTGGACAACTTATAAAGAGGGTTGTAGGGTTTATTATCCCAAAATATTGTCATATGTGGATGTAAAGAAAAAAGAAATTACAAAATACCTCGTATGCACCTTATTCACGGACCCCCACACTATTTTTCCTATTTTGTTGTCATGCAAACAGTTTCCCATCTATTGGTGCAATAATAATTTAATTAAAAATAATTTTTGGGACCGATGGTGGATGGTGTTTGATTTTCCAACTTACAATAGCAACGAGGTGCCACTATACTTTCTAAGGAAACTCTATTGCGAGTTTATCCTCAATGAGATCCCAAATTATTTTGATTTACGAGATTTCCAAGGCCGAGGAAAAGGATCTGCACAGGATCGACCATGTGCACAATGTGTACCTATTCAGTAGGGTAGAGTCCCTAAATATAAGCCCCCTCACCTTGAGATTGTCCCTTGAGCAGTGAAGGAGACAGTAGAGATTGATAAACTCCACATGCTTCAGGGACTATCTGTGACCCTTGTTCAACATACAAGGGAGATTTATGAACCAAATTCTCGTGGAGGTACATAGAGTATTCCCTCAGGGAGTACTAGCATGATGCCACATCTTTGCTCGTCATGTGGTAGGATATGTTTGGGGCCTGAGGAGGATGATACTTTCATGCATACTGATTTTGGTGGAGTTGGTGCTATGGGTGTACATGATAATGTCACTATGTCATATGCCTTTTTGAGTGAGACATTTGGATTACTGTCATCGGCATCACCTTCACAGGTATTTGTTATGTTTTATTACGTGTTTTACAAAAAGTTCGGTGTACTTGATTTACTTATATATATTAAATTTTTGAAATAATTGTATTTATACTTGTACATGCATTGATATTAGAGTGCGTGGGAGGCACATTTTCATCCCAACTATAGGCAGCGAGCACCATGTGTACACATACATTCACATAGGTAATTTAGAATGTTAATTGTGTAAAATTTTCACATACATGCAAATATGTATATATATATATATATATATATATATATATATATATATATATATATATATAAAACTTTTGAAGTCAAATATATGTATGTTCTTGTATGTTCATCTAACTCACGTGATACATGTTTGATAAAGATGCTGACTTCACTAGACACCCCACCATATCTATGACAAGTAGAGAAAGGTGTTGCCACTATGATTTCATCTGCACAACAACTCACTGAGGTATTCAAACAACATGTAAATTTCATCAAATTTCTCTTGCAACTCATATTATGTTAAATTACATGTTAGTAATGTCTTTCATTGTATAATTATTAAATTATGTTAATAATGTCCTTCATTATGTATATGCAAGAGTTACCTAAAACATGTTGCAGCCCTATTCATCTGATTCATAGGCGTGGCGGACTAAAAACAATAGTTCTATATTAATAAAATTAGCTAAAATATTGTCATTACACATACATGTACTTAGTTCTATTTTTGCTAATTCTGATGTTATATTTTGTGATCTTATGTGTATGTAGGTAACTTCAACCTCCTCCATTTTGACTTCAATGGCATGGACTCCTCCATCTCATCATCTTCGTACCCCCGTTTGTACTCCAAGAGATCCCGATGATTCATCTGAGTGTGAGATACAAATTCAGCGTGATCGATAGCTTGTGGTAAGTTTGTGTATTTATGTAAACACTTTCATTCTAGCGTGGTCTTAAATACATGTTGAAAACATATATAAATTAAGTTTTGACAAAAAAAAAAATTGTTTGCATTTACAGGTGATTATTCATTGAAAGAGAAATCATGGCATGGGCACAAATGATCCAAATTCATCTCAAAGATATCCATATTCATCTAAGGGAGGTCCTTCTTTGAGTAAGACCAAGAGAGGGATAGATTTTGATGATTAGGAAATATATATATGTCTTACATGATTTTTTTTTTGTATTCCTTTGTGCATAGCATTGTATGTACGCATATATGGCATTTGAACTTGATGGTATATGACCTATTTGGAAAATTTTATATTTACTATGCACATAAAAATACTATGTAGAACTTGATATTTTTGTATGAGACCTTACATTTTTGAAATTATTTTTACATGAAACTAATATGATGTGCACATGACAATATTTAAGACATTATGGATTATTTTTTCATTTATTGGTGATGTACATGTATTAGCATTTTCAATGTATAATATGCATCAAACTTTGGTAATCAATATTTATATAATGTATGTATATAAAAAGTTACCTAATCTGAGTAATTATTCATTCAATTTTTCAATGTGTATATGCTTATTTACCTTACTTGCACTTCTTCTTGCTTATGGTCTCTTTGTACTAGTTCCTATCTTATCATGCACCTACTACATTATTCAATGCTTCTTAGTCTTCTCCCCTGTTAAAACACCTGAGATTCGTCACAATTTGATGCCTTTCATCTGTTGATATTTTGAGGATGTCTCTCCATATGCATTAATCCAATGCTTGAGAATGTCTCTAGATGCAATGACATTCTGATTCGAACACTAAAAGATTCTTTATTTTCTAATCATGTCCAGTTCGTGTTATTACCAACAAATCTGTAGACATTTCAAGTTATTTAGAAATCACATCACACCTTTCACTAGGCTTGATGAGTACCCCTATCTTTTTAAAGGTGATTTTGAAAGTATCCACGGGTTTATCATAACATAAATTATAAATGAATAGAAGGTCACTAAGCTGTAGGCCAACTGACTTCCATTCAAAACTAATCAAGAAATATTTACTAGATGATTGCTAACTCCCGTGTATTATTAGACATTCCCCTATCAAATTTATTCTTAAGCCAATATAGTTATTAAACAAGAACACCCGGACAAGGTGTTGGATCTGAAAATATGTCTCTAGGTGCCACGGAGTCTGAGAAATCACCTGTCAAAGATATAGCGTGTTATGGTCTCAGGGATCTTAAGGGACTACTTACCCTGAAAGAAAAAGATGAACTGAGGGCAGATTTGACCAATCCACAAGCAAACAGAGTTGAAACTCCCATAGATTCAGTCTATTACCATTCAACAGAACCACAAGAAGATTTTTGCATATTTGACCAAAAAAAGGCATTTCGAGCTATCAAAAGTCAATAATGGCTACACTGAATGTCTACAAAGCTTCCATAGAATTCTCTAAGCACTTCAAACTAGAATGAGAAAGAGCTTGAAATCATATCCAATGGCCGTCATCCATCGAAATTTTTTGATAGAGTTTAATTAGCTCAAAAAGAGATCAAATAATGATGAAAATAAGTTAGGTTTTTCTCCTTTTCCAACCTAAATTTCATTGATTTAGCTCATCTCAACCTCGGGTTAAAGTGCACATGTGTCAGCTGCATAAAAAAACCCTAACCAGAGCTAGTTAGTCTCGTATGAAGAGCCACCAACAATTTACAAAGGGTCAATGCAACGTGAGGAGGGGAACATACTTTACACCCCATCATTATTGTTGATTAAGAATCAAATGGAGTATATGTATGTTGATGATTAATCAATGGGACCCCATAATTATTCTGAATGATTAAAGTCTCATAGCCTTATTACTTGCTAAGATTCTAATCAACAGAGATCGACCACATACAAAGGGAAAGGTCAAAGTATATAGTCAAAGACATCAAGTCTAAGGTCTGAAACCTCAAATATTTGCAAAAAGGGGTAAGACCATATCATATGACATCAAAAAGGGGCCAATGGAGGGTCAATTTAAATCCAGTTCATGATCACTATGACCTTTTCAAAAGTGACTTTATTATCACAGGTGGTCCCCACTTTGGGGTGAGTTTTACTTTGCTAAGTTTTGAAAACAAAAGCATTATTTTATTACACATGAGTATCTTTTAAAGTGACCACAAGAAGACATAGGGGATGTTAGCATCAAAACCAAAACATGCTCCCCATCAAGATGGATACATGGGTGAATATTTTTCCAAGTATTGCAAGGAAAGGAATTATTTTTTCTCACACAGGAAAATAAATTTTTGCATGTGCATCTAAGGGGCAAAATTAAAGAATGCTAAAATTATCATTGCAAAACGATCAAATTGCAAGTGTCACATCAAGAAGTCGAAGACAAATATTGCATGCACATTGGAGGAGACTTACACAGCAAGTAAGGGCTATAATTAGCCAAATTATTCATCCAAATTTGTTAAAAATAGAACAGTCAACTATAGTTTGATTGGGATGTGTTTTTGTAATGAAGGCTATTCATTCCTTATTGTATTAGCATAGCTATTTTATTCCTTTATTTATTCATGATAAGGGATAAAAATAAGATGCATGGGCAAGTACAAATTTTAGCCTATTTTTAGGATGGGATGGGTGAATAATTTGGTTATATGGTGTGTAATTACAAAGCACAAGGGAGGACTTTTTGGACACATGAGTGATAAAGAAGATTTTTCTAGTTTTCCCTTTGAATGAGAACTGATTTATGACTTACCAATTATTTGTAGTGTTTTTTATATCTTATTATTTCTTGTGAATGTCAAATTCCCTGATTAATCATCTTACCTTGCTGAAAATTTAGTAATTTCTACATAATATTATTGTGCATGTTTTAGTGTTTTATTGTTTTGATTCATTCCCTCAACACACCAAGTGGTTTGCCTTAATAATCTACTGAAAACTATTTGTTTGTGCATTCAAAATCCATTCTCAAATTGACTGTGTGTGTACTCAGTCAAATCCCTCAACAAGTTTGGTGTATCACTCCAATTTTCAATTCATTTACAGTCATCTTTTTAACCTCAAAACCCCTAATAATTAGTTTAGGATACATAAAAAAGGGACTGGCATTGATACCAGAGACTCACCTCAACAATAGGTATACCCAAAAACTTGAGGTGTTTCCATTGTATCTATGAAAGAGAGAGATCCAAAGCAAGCTTATAACACCTACAATCATTTCTCTACAAGGTGCACATTCGAGAGATAACAATTTTTGGCACACCCGGTGGGATAAGAATGAGAAATACTATTGATGTGTTATGGAGATTGAATATCTGAAGTAGAATTCATTTGACAACTCCATAAATATAATTTCAGATCAGTACATCATTTTTCAAACATCATCAATTTTTCAACTGTTGTTTTCAGGTATTGCTCAAGAAAATTAGATTTGTTATTTTTCCATTATCAACTTTTTGTGAGCAACATACTTGTTTTTCATAATTTCAATATTTTATGAGGTCTCGAAGCCATGAACCCTCATTTTCAGTAGTATTATCAACCTAAACAACAACCCTTTTATTTATTTTTTCCTTTAGATTAGTTATATAACCTCTACTAGAATGAATATCCTTATGACCCAAACCTTGGAAATCAGTATGATTATCCATATGATGATCATTACATTGTTCAAGGTCAAAGTTATGCAGAGGTTTATGCTGATTGTGAAAGGTGAAGAGATCTTCAAATCAAGCTTAATGAACTTAAGAAGACATTTTTAGCTATCAAGGAACTATATGAGAAGTCATTATTGGTGAAAGATAGAAGGCATCAGGTTCGTCAAAATTTCGTGCCTATATATTCCCCTTGTTAGCTAAAGAAGCCCATTCATCAATATAAATTGTTAGGATGTTGTAATTTTTTATTTTCCTACCCTACAATCATGTGTTGAACCCAAAATAAAGTGTCCAATTTGGCGTTTAGATGATGTCCTAAAAACAAAGTCTGTACCCCAGGCCCTTGTTCAAAATTTTCTAGTTAAGGATGAAATTAGTCCCACTCCTTCTCCTTTACCCATACTTCTAGTCCAGGAAAGAGAGAATCAAAATATCATTCAGGAGGGGTAGTTAACTAAAGAAAATAACATATTGGAATTTTTACAGAGCAAAGAGCAATGGGTTTCTAAATTTCAGTTCGATCATATTCCAGAGTTAGAGAAGTAACCTATTCAAAAAGTATAATCTCATTTATCAATAGATATAAAGTAGATTAAAGATGATCATCAATCTTCGTATTCTGAGAATAATGTGCATGAGGGCACCAAAATCCTGTAAACTACTGATTTATAGTAGTTGATAGAACCTAAAGAGAATATGCAGATCAGTTCTGAAGATAAATCAATTGATCTAAGGAACGAGCATCATGTTTGTAGCTTATCATATTTTATGATTGATAACAGAAAAGAGAAAGATCAGATTCAGAATGATCATGATCAAGGAATTGAGTGTGGAGACCCTTATTATGCTGCATGCATGGAGATAGTTACATTATTAGGGACTTCCAGTGATTCACAAGGACTATCAGATGATACTTCAAGTATTCGTGAGTAGAAATCTTTCATTGAAGAGGAAAATGAATGTTCAGGAAATATGGAAAATATGGATAAAATGGAAGAATCTGAAAGTGTTGCTAAAACATCAGTTATGGTAGTCATGGATCAACAACTTGAAGAAGATAAACAACAGTTTGAAGTTTCTGAAAATATTTTCAAATCATTTAAAGAAGTAGAAACATCATCTTATAATCTTTATGATTTCATGATGATGAGTTACAATAACTCGAAGAAGATGAATACTTTTCAAATCAGTTCCAAAATGTCAAATAGAATATGCAACAACCTATAAGGGTAAAACAACTTTCAAACCATCTTCAGAAAGAGCACATGATCGAAATGGAGGTTCATGTTTCAGTAAAAACAAGAGAATAGGCTTACCATCGCTTTAGAGGCCATGTCCTATCTTGTATCTTGCTGGTTCACAAAAAGCTACAACAATACCAGAGTTCATGCTTATATCAGAGCCTAAAAATGAGCGTCAGATTCTTAATAATCAATTCCAAATCCCCTCATAAAATTTTTCAGATCAGTTAGAAATTTTCTTCATGTTTTGGGAAATTTTTGGAACAAATTCAAGGTACACATCTCATTTTCTATTTTGTCATGTTACTTGTTTTGAAATATGAATTCATTACCTCGTTTCATGACTACACTAAGTACTTGTAGTGAAGGCCATAAATCATGCTAATGGATTACTTGTGAATTACCAAATAACGAGTTAAAGCAACATGATAACTATGCAAAGAGACATATATGAAATTGCAAAAGTTGCACATATTTTTAAATACAAGAATGTCAAGCTAAAGATACAACAAAGCATAATATGTACAAATACAACAAAAGGAAAGGTTATAGAGAGTTTGGGTATCAAGAAAGCAAAGTAAAAACCTAGTTTCATTCTGAAGGAGAGCTAAATAACCACGGGGGATTCACTTAGTAAAAGTATGGTATAGCACCTGCGTTCTAAGGGTATTAAAGAATACCCTTAATTCTAGTTTCTACCTCTAATTATTCAATTGATAATACCCCCTCCTGTTATATTATTAGAATGAAAATACCCCCTATTTTTTCCATGTACCTTACTTACCCATTTTTCAATTACAATTTTATTTACCCCTTTTTATTTCTACCCCAATATATTAGACAAAAATATATTATATTTCTCACTCAATTTTTTTTAATAATTTCCTTTCGAAAGAAGTTCGAAGCCATTGAATACATATACAAGATATGTTAAGCTTTATGCATTTATCAATAGTTCTTCAAATAATTAAGATGGTGAAATAATATCACTTGTGTTGAAAAGCATACTCAAGTTTTCTACCATCTTATTATTTCATCTAGATTTATTTATTAAAAAGAGATTATAATTTAATTTATCTACTCCTTTTGCAATTTTAAGGACTAGGTTTCAAGTTTTATATGTATTTCCTTTGGCCCATCTCTCTAACCTATACCTGATTCAAAACATTAATAAATTAAACCCTTTCACCCCCTCATGTCTACCGGTATATTGAGTTTATGACCTCAATATGAACCCACGTGCTAGGATACTCTAATGAACCCCCTGTGTAAATAACTAAGCACAACATATACGATTGGTTCCAATCTCAATAAACAACAAGCCACTTCTAAGACACTAGTGATAAAGCCTTTACTCCTCCAACACAAATGAAACATAGTGGCCTCTAAACTATATAGATCTTGAGTCTCAGAAATACAATAATGATATCCAAGACTGAGCTATGTATAGGAGATCACAACCTTTAGTGTGATAGAACAATGAAATATGGCCCAAGAATTTAAAGCTATAATTTAGGTTTTAAAGAAATCCCAAATGCCAATGGAAGCAAGAAGATCACAACTATCATTTAAATGATCAAATACAAAGCCACGAGATGGGTTTTTTTAATCAAAGAAGATGCTTACAAATCTCATATTTCTAATGTAAAGCCCCAAAATCTCTTAAATGACATCAAATAAAACACAGCTACAAAGATAATAAGAAAACAAAGATCTAAAAATTTAATGGCGAGTCAGCTAAAAAATACAAAACCCTTGAATACGAGAAGCTTCACAAATCACGGATATCAATGTCATGATCATACGGTCAACAATCCAGAACAAATTTATGTGATTCCATCTCAACCCAGAAGGGGAAAGTTAAATGATTAGTTTTAGATAAAGAAAAATTGAAAGCAACTCAACCCAGATCGAAAGCAAAGAAAATGTAGAAACCCATGAATGAATCTAGATATATACAAATCTTCGACATCAAAAAAATGACCATGCATACTGAGGCTATAATCTCGAATCAGCTCAAGGAATTCTTGAAATTGCTTCACAAAAGAAAAAATAAAAAATAAAAGCAAAAAGAGCCTGATTAAAGATTTGGGTTTAACATTTCAAGCCATACTGAGCTTCGAAGCAGGTTAAATGGCACCACAGTGTGTTGAAAATTAAAGTACCCATTTTCAAAAGCACATCAGGAAAGAAATGAACACCATGTATAATTCTAGCTCACAGAAGAAAGGACCCATACACAAGCTCGACATTACAAAAATGGTGACAACCCAGAGCACAATAGTGGTCATGGAAGAGTTAATACAATAGCTCAATAACTTGAACCAGAACAATAAAACCAGAGCATAGATAAATATCAAGAGCCACATTCACTTTTTCTTACAACTAAAATAACAGATGTTAAAAACTATTACGTTGAATGGCATATTTTCTACTTACCCTAAAAGAAAAAGATGAAATGATGGCAGATTTAACCAATCCACAAGAAAACAAAGTTGAAACTCCCATAGATTCAGTCTATTACCATTCAACAAAACCACAAGAATATTTGTGTAGATCCGACCAAAAAAAGGCTTTTCAATCTCTCAAAAGTCAATAATGGCAGCCCAGAGTGTCTACAAAGCTTCCATAGAACTCTCCAAGCACTTCAAACTAGAACGAGATAGAGCTCGAAATCATCTCTTATGGCTTCCGTCCAGGAAAAATTTCAACAGAGTTTAATTAGCTCAAACAGAGCTCAAAGAATGATGAAAATGACTTAGGGTTTACCCAACCTAAATTTCATCGAGTTATCTCAACTCAACCTCAAGTTAAAGTACACATGTACCAGCTACATCACAAAACCCTAACCACAGCTAGGTTAGTCTTGAAGAAAGAACCACCGACAAGTTACAAAGGGTCAATGCAACGTGAGGAGGGGAACATACTTTACACCCCATCATTATTGTTGACTAAGAATCAAATGGAGTATATGCATGTTGATGATTAATGAACGGAACCCCATAAATCTTCCGAATGATTAAGGTCTCATAGCCTTATTACTTGCTAAGGAGTCTAATCAACGGAGAGTGATCACATCCAAAGGGAAAGGTCAAAGTGTATAGTTAAAGATGTCAAGACTAAGGTCTGAAACCTCGAATATTTACAAAAAGGGGGAAGATCATATCATATGACATCAAAAATGGGCCAATGGAGGGTCAATTTAAATCTAGCTCATGATCACTTTAACCTTTTCAAAAGTGACCTTATTATCACAAGTGGTCCCCACTTTGGGGTGATTTTTACTTTGCTAATTTTTGAAAACAAAAGAATTATTTGCTTACACGGGAGTATCTTTTGAAGTGACCACAATAAGACAGAGTGGATGTCAGTATCAAAACCAAAAGGTGGTCCCCATCAAGATGGATACATGGGTGAATATTTTCCAAGTATTGCAAGTATAAGAATTATTTTTTCTCACACAAGCAGAAATTTTTTTGCATGTGCATCTAAGGGGAAAAATTTAAGAATGCTAAAATTATCATTGCAAAAGGATCAAATTGAAAGTGTCACATCAAGCACTAGAAGACAAAGATTGCATGCACATTGGAGGAGACTTACACGGGAAGAAAGGGCTATTATTATCCAAATTATTCATTCAACTTTGTTAAAAATAGAATAATCAACTACAATTTGACTGGGATGTGTTTTTGTAATCAAGGCTATTAATGCCTCATTGTATTAGGATGGCTATTTTATTCCTTTATTTATTCATGATAAGGGATAAAAATAAGATGCATGGATGAGTACAATTGTTATCCTATTTTTAGCATTAGATGGGTAAATAATTTGGTTATATATTGTGTGCATTTTCACAGGACAAGGGAGGACTTTTTGGACACATGAGTGTTGAAGTAGATTTTTCCAGCTTTACCCTTTGAATGAGAATTGATTTCTTCCTTCCCAATTATTTGTAGTGTTGTGTATATATTATTATTTCTTTTGAACATCAAATTCCCTGATTAATCATCTTACCTTGCTACAAATTTAGTAATTTCTACATAATATTAGGTTACACAATTTCTTGTTTTATTGTTGTGATTCATTCCCTCAACACACCAAGTGTTTTACCTTAATATTCTTCTTAAAATTATTGATTTGTGCATTCAAAATTCATTCTCAAATTTATTGTGCATGTACTCAGTCAAATCCCTCAACAATTTTGATGTTTCCCCCTATTTTTCAATTCATTTACAGTCATATTTTTACCCTCAAAACCCCTAAAAATTAGTTTAGGATACATCAAAAAAGAACCGGCCTTGATATCGGAGACTCACCTAAACAATAGGTATACACAAATACCTAACATGTTTCTATTGTATCTACAAAAGAGAGAGATCCAAAGCATGCTTAGAACATCTGTAATCATCTCTCTAAAGGGTGCCCTTTCAAGAGATAACAAGTCCCTTAAGATCCCTTAGACCAAAACATGCTATATCTTTGATAGGTGATTTCTCAGACTCTGTGGCACCTAGAGAGGTTTGGTCATATGCAAAACCTCCATCTAGGGAACCTCTATGAAATCCTATACCAGTTTTGTCCATCTCATTTCGGCGTTCTTGTTAACCCATTGTTTGTAAAGACGCAAAATAATGTATTCTGAGTCAGTGTAAGGTTGTCCATTGTCAATCACTTGAATAATATAGGTGGTTCATACAATATAGGTGGTGAAACAAGAATTTTAATAATATATTTTTACAATATAGGTGGTGAAATGAGAATTTATGTTTGTTGTTCCTTTCTAATATTTAATTTCTCTTAGCTTCACTTGGCTTTGAGAATAATAAATTCTCTACTGATAGTGCCAACCACGTGAAGGTGGAATCTTTTTTGGCACCAGTAACCTACATAAACATCTTAATAAGTAATTAAATCAAATTTTAAATCATACAATTTTTTTTTAAAAAAAACCATTAAAGTAAATATTCAAATTAAATTCATGAAGAATATGCCTTTGTAAATTCAATCTAATGAACTGCAAGGATCAACTCTACTCTTGACAGTAGCAATAATTGCTTCATGATCTGATTCACGAACCTTCCACAGATTCTTGTTTAATGGACAACCTTGATATTTGATCAATTTAATATTTGTTGCAAGAACCAAATGTGAATAGTGAAGTATTTTTTAATGTACTTCATAGTCTTCAAACAACCAAATGTTTGATTTTTTTATAGGATATCGTCGAAGTAAAGTTGAAGTGACTACCAATAACCCAATGGGATACTCAAGGTTTTCACCATAAATGACCTTGGAAGTCAAAAAAAAATTCCCCTCTACATAATGAGACAAGAATTAGTTTGTTTCCTTGTCATTAAATTCCATCGCAATAACTATAAAAATGTGCCCTACATCACAAAGTAAAATTGAAGTCAAATTTAAATTACATTAAGAGTTTATCATTTAATAATTTATAAATCTAAAACATGGCATGTACATATATGTATGTACCTTGTTGCACTAAATAAGAGACTTGGTCAAAGTCAAGTGATGTTGTCATTTTATCTGAAGACCCTGCAAGTTGTAATGATCGTGGAACTTGATGTGTGTCGAGTAGAATTAGAGGTCTACAAGTCCATTCGTCCACCCACTGTTGTGACTCACATTCATTCCACACAAAATCAATGCATGATATATAAAAACATGCCATGCACATAGTATAAATAGTCCAAGAATTTGCATCTGAACTACAGAATGAGTACATATCACTTGATCCTACAATTTTCATATAATATTCAAAGTTTTCCAAATGTTGTTCCTCTATCAACCAAAAATATCTACGAACCATTGATCTCTCTTGAGATTCATGGCCCATATTCTTGACACAATAATCAACAATGTGTTTTGCATTTGTAAATTTAGCACCATCCTTGAACTTTAAATATTCTCTTGCAAGTGCTCTTTTCACACATGCTCTTGCACCATCATGCTCTCCTTTTCCATGCCCTGCCTTAGTAAAAGTCCAGATATGTTGTACATTTGTTTCTTTGTGCATCCTGTTTAGCCAATAAAACATTCGTTCATTCTTGAATTGTGATGTGCAGTTGTCTGACCAAATGTAATGTTGATTAAAACTAATGTTCCTCTCTTTTAAGTTCACATAAAACACATGGAAACACCCTTGTACATATTCTATAGAATTTCTCTAATCATCGCTAATGTAGAATTGATACTCTCTTGATATTTTTTGATCTTCTAAGTGATTTATGGAGAGTGCATGAATGTTATATGCATGAAAATAGCAACTTGTACTGAGTTATAATATTGAGACTGAACCTCCATTTGTGGCTGCAATGTGTAATGTGTCCTTGTGGGAATGTGTCCTTGCTTACCAAGTGGGAATGTGTCCTTGCTTAACTTGAAGTGTTCATCCAACCACCGAGCTCTATGTGTGTACCTTGCATACTCATAAACAATTTCCTCTCTGAATTTGATCATATATTCTGATACAGGTAATCGTTTTATAACAAGCTCGCACCTCTTAGATTATTTTCCATCTTTTAATAAACATGCCACAAATTTATATTTATTGAAACCAAACAATTCTTTTCCTATTGAATCAATACTCTCCTTATGGATAGAACTTTTCAAATTTGGTAAGCCACCACATACATTGCACGTTCCATCCAAACATGCTTTGTTATAAGAAAATAGTCTAGTTGATTTTTCATAAAATATTGTTGGAATAAATTCCCTTGAAGATTTTATTAGGAAATTTAATCCACACTCCTACAACATGATTTCAGTATGTAAAACACAACGTATTTGACAAAAAAACATCATAATGCATTGAAAATTCAACATGATGTATGCAACAAGTGGTAAGTGAGTGATTGATTTTCACATAAAAGGGTTTTCTCATTTCAAAGAATCTTTGGCTAATGTTAATTTGTGGATTTTCATTCTTAAAATTAGAGAACAATTGTGTTTGAGTCATATCTAAAAAATATTTTGCACATGATTCATGATTACGAGAACGTATTCTTCTTTTTACTCCATCTCTTCTTTTCGGTGACACCCTTGTGTTCTCATTCCAAAATTTTATGATTAATTCTTTTAGAATAAGAGATGTATTCTTGTCTTTCTGGGGAAGTATGTTAGAGAAATCCCAATAGTCAGTGTTATTGACTGACTCAAGACGTTTACGTCTCTCTATTGCTTTCATTAGTGTTTTTTTGTTTAGCTTCAAAGCAGTTCTTATTTTTCTAATCTAACATTTATTAAATGTTTTATCACTTACTATAAAATTAGTAACTACACACCATGTAGCATTACTATATTTGGTGCGTCTTTTTCCACCTACAGTTTGGTATACTTTATGTATATTTTCAAAAATTGACGCATTTTGATTAGCAACATTATATGTTGTTAACCCCAGGGTATTAATTATAGGTCTCATCTTAATTAATTTCATTAATGTAAAAAATAATTGACATCTTTGTGTGCCATTAAAATTCTCAAAGTAATTATCCCAAATTCTAGTAGCTTTTCTTCTCTAGTTTCTTTTAGACTTTTTGTTAGGCATTGGTTTTATAATGGTTTCATCAATTTCAATTAAGTGAATTGGTTTTCTTCACAAAATGGAAGGAGGTGTTCTTGGAGGTGAAGATTTGTTTACAAGGTTACTTTTTTTATTTAAGTTTTTCATACAAATTTCGAGGTTAACATTTGCATTATCAGGTAAAGGTTAAACAATTGGATTCATATCAATTTCTTCATCCATACCAACATTATCATTCAATTCAATATCTTTAATCATTGCAAAATCAATATTCATTGAAAAATCATTATTCTCTACATTTTTATTATGTATTTCATCCCTATTTTCTAATACATTAGCTACATTTGATACAATAGATATACTTTGCCTTGCACAAAGTTTTTTACATTTTCTTCAATTTCTTTATTCTCATCTCTTCCAATTGCTCCAGTGTCTTGTTCTTGAGTTTCCTCTTGTCCTTAGCTCGAATTTTACCGCCCATGATTAGAAAAAATAAATTAGTGGGGTATGGGACAAAATTAACTACTAAAAAAGCATGCAAGAATGTACAAAAAATTACAAACTAAACAAAATGTATGCAGAAATCTCGTGAAAGAGATGAAAGGGACATTGGGGGACCACAATATATTAAAAAAAACATAACGCGTACGCGTTATGTTTTTGCCCTTTTCTAGCACATGCATCAAGGCTTGGTATCCGGTTTGGATCCCCAAGCTTGAGGCATGGAACTGCAAAAACATAGAAAACCGCATGTTTTTGTAGAAAAATGTAAAAATCCAACTTCCGCCATGATAAATCAACATCAAATGATCAATTCGTTTAAAAAAATTATACCACAACGTAAAGCAGAGTTTCTTCTTTGTATAAATATTATTTTCCTATTTTTATAACAAATATAAGGTTTCCATATTATTTATTTTCTAACTATGCCTTTTTATAGTTATTTTTTGAAGTTTAAACATGTCTATCTTTTATCATGTATCTTTTTCTTGACTCATCAAAATTGAATAAAATTTTGTAGGCACAAACTAAGAGTAATTCTATACATATTAAAAATGATATTTTTTTATGTAGTTAGGGGGGGCGCATGGTCGGAGCTCTGTTATTTTTCAAAACATAAAATTTCTATACTAGAACAATCATAAAAAAATACTTTCTAAAAAATCTAAAAAAAAATCTAGCACAAACTAGATGCTCCTAACTATCTTTCTACCAAAGGGTTTTCAAAAATACTAAATGGTTCTAAAAAAAAGGTGGGGGGCAAAAAAGTTACTCTATTATGTTTTTTTAACAAAAACAAGAGTACATGTTGGTATTTTAGTTATTTGAACCACTTAAACTTATCCTTTTTCAAAAATACTTACTAGCTTAGAGACTAGACTCAAAATGCTACAATTTATATTTCTACAAAATCTCCCAATTTTGAGTGTAACTATTTTGAAAAACTTGTACAAGTTGAAGTTTTTTATTTTTTAGAAAAAATGTGTCCACTTAAGACCCCCTTTTGGCCCCCCAACTTGGTGCACTTACTCTTATATATTAAATTAGCAAGTAAATAATGTGATTTGGAATTACACAATAAATAATGCAATTTTGAATTGCAACTATATAGTATGATGACAACATACTAATTTATATGTTAAAATAATAAGTAAATTATACGAGCACAAATAGTAAACATACATGAGGATGATAATAAGAGTTGTAAACCTACATTTAAATAATTTTTAACTACTTGAATTAAATAATACTAGTTTATATGTTAAAATAACAAGTAAATTATGGGAGCACAAATTGTAAACATGCATGAGGATAATAATGTGAATTATAAACAAACATTCTAATAACTTGCATAAAGTGATTAGTCTATAGCATACCCTTCAACAAATATAAATCATGTGGTTGAATTTTTAAATTAGCACACATGATATTAATTATAAATCTTTTAAAGTAAACTAGAAAAGGTAAATTTTCATCCAACACTAGCTCTTTTTAAATTTTATGTTATCCATAATGTTGTTAATGTGGCTATGGGGAAAAATAAAGTATCAATTCAGTTTTGTAGATTTTGGTTTAGGTATCTTCTAATGTGAATAAGAGGAGCTAGAAGTCCCCATGTAGAGGCAATTGTAGATTGAAATCAATCTTGGTATGGCTATGTTATCTGAACCTTGATATAATTAAGAGGATATTTCTTATAGAACAAACCTATAAATTCCCTAAATCTAAGGTGGTTGTCCAATCACTTCTTGGAACTCTATTTACACACTAGTTTGGGAACCTATTTTTGAAGGTACCATTGATCTTCAATCAAATGATGTGGGAAAAAAATCATCTTATATCATTTGTAAACTATTATGTTAGAATGAATTTCTTTGTTCATCATAACTTTGTTGTAACTAGGAACATTACCTATCCTCTCAATCATCTAAATAAAGAGCACCATTCAACACAACCCATGTAATAAGTTTGCAATTTATAATGAAGATCTATTGTCTGTATTGATAAATGATAGAAAATTTGAGGCTTAAAGTTTATATGGTGTATTTTTTAATATAAACTTGTTGCTACCACCAATCCATTGAAGTCTAATTGGTTAAGATACTCGTCTCGTTGATAATCCTCCCCATGGGTAGACCTGTTTGGAAATCCAGTGGGTCGCTATAATGATGGAAGACTCTACGTTGATTTCCTTAGTCTATTAGAACGTTTTTGATTGAATATTGGGGGTATTTTTGAGAGGTAGCTATAACTTGTTAGAATACAAAAAGAGTTTCACCCTTATAGATAATGCATCATTTTAGTTGTTTTCTCACCGATATATATATATATATATATATATATATATATATATATATAATTCTAAAAGTGTGGGAACCTTGAAAATTTGGAAGTATTAGCCTAAATGCTGATAATTTTTAACACCCTTTCGACTATATTAATTTTAAGGATGAAATGAAATGTGTGTAAAATAATATTTACCTTTTAAATTTTTTTTGTAAAGATTGATGTCATGTAGTTTTTCGTATTGTTGTAGCCTTCCCAATCTTGACCCTAAAGCAAGAATGATAAAATATTGCCCATTTAATACTAAACTATAGTCCTCAAACCCATCAATTATTGTATTAAATTTGTGAGGTAACTCTACTCTTAGGGCATCTTAAATCAAATTACTTGTATTCACCCTAACCTAGTGTATTCTCCTCAGTGGTGGAGGACCCAAAAGTCTTAAGGTGGCATGGTTTTTCACTTTGAACTCATGAGGTTAAAGTGGAGGAAGTTCATGCCAAAAAATAACACACATCTATATTCTAAATATGCAGCACCAAGAGTTCAAGTCACTCTTCTATTTTGGTGGAGTATTTCAAGAATTTTGAATTCTGTAATCCATGAGGAGGAGTAAGCAACATGTAACCAGAAACTTCATTTAAATAAGAAACCATATAATATAGTTTTTATTCCTTTATCACTAGAAATCACACTTATATGGAGAATATATATATATATATATATAGGAATGTTATTTTTATTATTTCAAGTGTGTAGATAATAAATCATGCACTTTGGGTACATTTCTAAGTCTTAGGCACATACTACTATTCATAAAATTAGCAAGTGAGAAAACTAGCAATTGGCATCTGTCTTTGGACTTTTATTTCTGTTTCATGTCTTCTTCATGTCCTCTTACACCCTACAGCCTACTCGATACTTCACTATTTAATCTTTCATCACTTTGGACACCATCACCCAGATCAAGATGTCAGCACCAGGTTACCCTATCCTTCTATGTGTCCCCGACATCTTTGTACTTTTCTTGTCTCTTTTTGGCCTCTTTTATCTTTTGGGCATCTTGTTTTCTTATGGATGGTCTTTTAGTGGTCAATTGCAAAATTTAAGCAAGGGAATCATATAAATATAAAACTATGTGATGATTATGAGGGATCGAGCTCTAAGCATCTTTTATCACCATCTAAGTTTGCATCCAAAGGCATTTTAAGACCATCAAAGTATCCATCTAGATTTATTCAAGGGACAAGGAAATGCTTTTTTTACATGCAAGCATAGGAGGGGAGGTTAATTTTTCCATCCATATCTATTTATATTTCTATATCTAGCTATCACTTTCTATCTAGTCCATCTTGCATAAGAGCTACCTAGGGAATGATTTCCGCACGTACACATAAACTACATAGATTTTGAAATGTAGTGTAGTACTTATTCATAAGTTCACTCAGTTAGGTGACCAGTAGGGTGATTCCAACTCCACATTTTCATATTTTTTTTTTAAGGATTTGATGTGTTTTGGGGTATTGCAAGTTCTTTCTCTCTTTGCAAGTTACAAGAGAACTTTGTGGGCATAGTGTGACATACAAGTGACAAACAATGAAGGTTGGCAACCACCTCACGAAAAAAGAATAATTAGTTTCTGAGGTCCTACGTAGTCACTACCACCTAGGAGAGGTTTGTAATGCCTATATTCCCTCACCCTAGTCCAAGCGCTTTATCCAAACTCATCCAACATTTTTGCAATTTTTTTAGCGCGATTGCGACAATTTCCTCCTATTTATCAGTTTTCTAGTTCAACCTACTTCGGGATCAAGTGTGAAATCAACTAAGTCTTATACTCTCCCTCTTGCACCCAAGGTTTCATACTTCTTTAGCTTATTTCTTGAGTCAGATTTGTATTTTAGTTTTTTATTTATCGTGTGTGACTATGAAATATCTATGGTTTTACAAATTTACATATTTTTAAAATCATTTTGTGAACCTGACACATTTGATCACTCTTAGATCCTCATTTTTCTTCTTTCATGGCTCATAAGGTTTCTCAAGTCTACTTGTTTCAATTGCTTAAAATTCACCCACATCGTAAAGATTCTCTTCAAAAAAACCTTGACACTATGTATCTCCTTATCAACATGTCACCTTCGCAAGTCAGTGACATATTCGATTATATCTCCAATGAATCTATTAGTTATAATGTCAATTAATCTATTTGCAAATCAGTTCAAGCTTTACATTATTTATTTGAAGATAATTTTTAGGCTATGGAATCCATAATTACATATCTTAAATCTGAAATCCAACATCTTAAGGACACTTCTTAGGCTCGCACTAGTTCTTCTTCTCATCCTCATTTTATGTCTTCTACATGGTCCCATATCAATGAACCCCAAGTCTTACAACTCCACATGCCTCTAAATTTTAATCTTAACACTAAGAAACAAGATATTCTTTTGTAACTCTTCACTCATAAATTGATCATCTTTTCATCTACTTATTGCTATCCTCCTTATAAGATTTCAAAATATCAAGTTCATCCATATTGTAATTATCGTCGAATCAATGGACATAATGAAAATGATTTCTATACTCTTAAGGGATGAATTAGCCCCCTTAAGCATTATGGTCTCATTTTGTTTGCTATACAAATTTCTCCTTCATGCTCATCTCCAATTGTTACACCTCATTGGGTTCCTAAATTTTATTCATCTATGTCTAACAAGCATCATTCCATCACATCTAATGTTTCTTCTTCAGTCATTTAAGTGTCACCTACATAACTTACTTCCCCTAAGAAACCACCTCTCAAAATCAATCTAACACCTCCTCTTATCAATTCTTTTACTGCATCGCCAAGTCAAACTAAGAAACCATTCACTATAAAAGACTAAAAAACTCTAGATGGTCTCTCTCGACTTCCACCATTCAATATTCCTCCCCATCCTTCTCCACTTACATTTTTGATTTGTTTTTTCAAAGCAAATAATCCTTTTAATGATGGACATGACACATTTCAAACTCTTCCATCATTGTATGGTCCTACTATTTCTTCTTCCTCCCATTGTGTTGGATATCTCTCTTATTATGACATAAATAAAACTCTCCCAAAGTACATGGTATCTCTCACATCACCACATAGATCTCCATCATTGGAACACTTGGGGGGAATCGTGCTTATTCTCCCCCATCTTAGCATTATCAGGTGTCTCACTTTTTTACACATACACTTGTTACTTCATGTTTCATCTTTCTGAGCATCATTACACATATTTATACACTTTGTATCATCATTAAACATATACTCTCATGGTACGGTTATCACTTGACTGTTGAGGGCATAATACATTCACGAATATCACATCACTACATGCTTTACACTCTGCACATTCATGACATCTCTTTCTAGTAGCTCCTATCACACATATTACACACTATATAATATACACATTCGTGATACATCTTTCTTGCATCTATTTTTATATGATGCACTCATTTACCAATGACGCACTCTGATTCCACAGTTCATACTTGACTGATGAGGGTCTAAATATGAAGTAAACCTCACCACATTCCCTCTTTACACTCTATACTTCACAAACATATCTTTCTAGCACACATCTTCGAACCATTTCCCGATGTCCCACTCTCATTCTATGGTCCATTCTTGACTTCTGAGGGGTATTTTATAAATGAATTTAATCTCATGCATACACATCCACTCATGGGGCTTGCTTTTTTTATCACGCTCACTTTGCATTCCACTCCATACACACTCACAACATGATGCATATCTTGGTCACATTTATTTTTTCTTACTTATTATTACATGTATGCTTTGTTTCACATTATCTTTTCTATATACACATGTGCAATCAATTGCTCTCTAATTTTGAATGCAACCTTCCTATAGATCGTTACATGTAGCAAGGGTTCTTGGTACTGTACCTCTTACTAGTCCCACAATGGCTCCTGGGGGAATCTACTTTTGTACACATCACATGTGTTATTTTTTTATTTTATACTACTTCCTATTCTTATTAGTACACTACTCTATCGATATATACACATCTTGACAATATTTATATCTTTCTAGCATGATAATGGGTGCTCCATGTGTAATGTTTTCATTGCAGGTCTATTTACCACCATTCTTGTCTTTTAATTTGCTTTCTTTTGTATTCTACTATATGCCATTTTTTACTTGTATGCTTTTTTCTGATTCAGGCCTAATTGTCTTGTGAAATTTTGAGTGATGTCCCATGTTTGTAACCTGATTTTTACGTTTTACATTGTCTTCTTGATTGTTATCTTACACATTGTCTTCTATATGCATCTTTTTCTTGAATGTAATAATGTATGTTTCCAACAATATTGTTTGTGTGTGCCTTGGTTTCTTCCATACACACTCCCTCCCCCTGTATGGTATCAATTTCAGATCGGTGATTAGTCCTCCTTTGGATTGTATTCTCCTAGCAATGTTACATGTAACCCAAAAAAAGGGGGCATAAATTGGGTGAAACAGTCACCCCATTCAGTAGTACAAAATCACAGTTCAGACCCTCATAACATAGGAACAACTAGGGTAAACTTTAGGGGTGAATATTCACGAAAAGGTGAATATAAGGAATTTTGAATTTTGAATTTGGCGAATTTTGTACTACTATATGGTAGCACTTTTGTGAAAATTTTAGGGGGCCAAAAAAATTTGAATATAATTTTGCCTTCGTGTTTCTGCCAAGGGCCAATTGATGTTAGTATATTCACCTTCATATTATAATATTCTAATACCTATAGGATTAATTTGACATCGTCTAGTCATATTATTTACATTATAAGTGTGTGAATAATCTAAAAGTATAAGACCAGAAGCCTAAGGATTCAGGAAAAAGTGAAAGACTCAAGAGTTTAGTGAAAAAGAGAACTTTGTCTATAGAATGGAAATTTTATTTTGTGTTGACAAATGGTAACAGTTATTTGTGTTACCACTCAAAAATAAATTCTACGATGATGGACGATAAGAAAAATGTGCAAGTGTTACTAGCCAGCAACATGTATAAGTGTTAATAGATGCTAAAAAATATATGTGTTATCGATCAGTAGCATATATATGTGTTACCGA
Source organism: Taxus chinensis (assembly GCA_019776745.2). Taxonomy (NCBI): domain Eukaryota; kingdom Viridiplantae; phylum Streptophyta; class Pinopsida; order Cupressales; family Taxaceae; genus Taxus; species Taxus chinensis. Next base: position 283,949,525 of record CM034146.1, read on the forward strand.
TTGGTAATAGATATATGTGTTACTAGTCAGTAACAGACATATGTATTACCAACTGGTAACATATATATATATGTGTTGCCGACCAGAAACAGTTAACTGTGTTTCCGACTGGTAAAAGTTAACTGTGTTATCGACAAGTAAAATGAATTTTTGCAGTCGTCCTGCATATAAATTTTTTGTTTAAGTACTCAATTGTGTTGGCATCTGTCATTCTTAAGTTTTGTTACCTTGTGTTTGGATAAAGTTGTGTTTCCGGTAGTATTTGAAAGTTATATGTTTTTGTCACATGTGGAGACTTCAAAATCACCCATTTAATGGCCCTTGTTACAAATGAGAAAATAACTCACAAAAAAATAAAATGTGATATGGAAATTTCAAAATATTTCAGTCAATAAAATGTAACCCCAGTGGAAATAGTTAATCAAACCACTTTCTACTATGATAATGTTACTTAATTTTTTGATTTACTTAGGAAAGATGTAAGAAAACCAATTTCTCTCAAATGTAGAAAACCCTAGTTGTGACCTTACTCCAGATGAAATTTTCAATCACCAGAGTAAACTAAATTCAAATTTATAGTACTGATCATCCCATTTCCCACCTAAATAAAACTTCTGATAAACATTCAAGAAACTCACATCAGAAACGAAAGAGTGGGAAGTGGACTATAGGAAGGACTTATAAATTTGAATGGTCAACCAAATATCCATTCATTTAAATTTTTGAACTTGAAAGCATTACTGATACTCCTAAAAAATGTATATGTACTATTTATAGTAGAAAACTAGGTAGAGAACACAAAATGCAATTGAAGTTGGACACAATAGAGAACCATTTTGTGAAGGTATACGAGTCTAAAAAGTAAGATGATGGAACAATTATAAAAAAAATAGATGGAAAACTAAGGAATATTGTTTTCATATGAGATATTCTACAGAATATGATAATCATCATAAACATCTTCAGGACCTAGTTGAGAAAGGTGGAACCATAAAGCCTATATTTGAAAAAACTACTGACATAAGTCTTCAGAAAAAAATCATTCAATTCAGAACAATATTTCACTTTAAAAAAAAGGGAAAACCAATTTAAGATCTCATTGATTATAATACATTGTTTCAATATAATGGATTCCTAAATATTTCAACAACACACTAGTTAGATACTAGTGCATGGGAGATGGAAAAGTGTATGGGAGAAATTGAAATCACTTATTTTAGAGAAAAGGTAAAAAATGCAAATTTTATTGCTTTGTCAATTAATGAGGTCACATTAGTAGATAATACATCTTGGGTGTGCATATATGTCTACACTTTCAGTTTCAGTAACCATTTTAGGAAAAATCATCTATTAAATATGCGCAAAATAATGAAGAACTGTAATGCTGAGAATATCTACAAACTTGTTATTAAAAATTTGAAGGAATTAACTGGTATGGATGATCATTCAATCTCTACAAAGATGATTTGTGTAGGAGTTGATGGTGCATCTGTCATTCAAGGTCACAAAACTAGACTTTGTATTCATCTGCAAAAAAGTGTAGCCCCTTACAGGATACCTATTCACCGTATGAATTTAGCTTACAATATTGTAAGTAATTTTGAAAATGTTGCTGAGGTGAAGGAGTTGATATGGGACTTGCATTCATATATGTCAAGCAATCCTAAAAGATTTCTAGATTTTTAGATATTTTTTGTTGGTATAACAAATGGTAAAAAATTGCTCAAAGATGTTAACATGAGATGGATATCATTATATGAACCAACTTGTAGGATTTTTTTAGGAATACAACTCCTTAACAAGGTATATGTGCTTGTTGTATCACTTGACAAATTTAGAGACATTATTAACTTTATGTGGTATTTTACCAAAGGTGAAGGAAATAAGTAGATTGGTGAAACATGCTTAGGAAAGATCCATATACATTCTTGATTTTCTAAAATTAAAGAGAAAAGTATGCATGATTTTAGATACCTTGTATTACACCCAAGACTGGATTCAAAAGCCAATTTTTAGTAGCTTCAAGGTTTTGACAGACACCAAAGTTCCGAACAACTATTTAAAGTTCAATATCAGTGGTAATTTTTGTATTTCTATTGATGTGAAAAATATTAAAATGCACACTTTATACAAATATCCTTATGTAATAGGTTCTGAAATTGAGGAAGCACCTATCATGAGCTTTATTTTTGATGCTGTAGTTTCTAATGTACGTAAAAAATTGATGAAAAATTCTGAAACATTATCTTCCTAGATCAGAGACCATTTTAAAAACATCAATTTGTTGGAGGCCATGGGAGTTGTGAATCCTATTTTTTGGAACCCGATTATTAATGAAGAACAAAGAGCTACAAACTTCGCAAAATACATGACTGCACCTATGGAGTAGTTTTTCAAATCTCTAGATGTTGATGGAGGGGAATTAAATGGTATATTGGATAGAAAAATACTCATATCAGAGTCACAACATTTTGCATATAAAATTTCTGATCAATATAATTATATTATTGACCCAACAGAAATGGGAGATGTCACTATATTATGGAGAAATATGTATCAGAGTAGCATTCTGAGAGAGAATATATTAAGTGATTACTTAAAACTATATGAATTTATACAGACAATGATTCTTGGGTCTATTGAATATGAAATGGTATTTAGTGCACTTATATTTGTGAAATCAAAACTTTGCAATATATTGGAAAACGGTTAGGAAACTTGTTTAAGAATCTATGTTTCAAGATATAGGGTGGAAACATTTCCATATGAAAGAGAACTAGCTACATGGATATATCTTGTAGAGCGTAGAGATGTTAATCAGATAGCGAACAATAAAGTCTCTAATAATGGTGAAATTGACTTGGACTATGCTAGACAAGAAACTACACCAGATATAGGAAGTGATGAAGGACCATCCAGGATAGGGTTGTTTCAACTACCAGATAGTTGATTGTATTCATTTTCTAAAATATAAATTGTTACTTGATATTTTTTGCATTCATATATATTGCATATATAATTTTTTGAAATTATTTTAATACCTTCTATATTTTTAATAATGTTTGCAAATAACTGTAACAGATGATAGACAATTCATATTTTTATGATATGAAAATCGGAATCCTAGATAATGTAATAAAATTAAAGTTCGTAAAAAATATTATAATCTAATATCACTATAACAATTCCACAAGCACAATTGTTCAAAAAAATATTATAATCCATAAATGATATATAACATTGTGATTATTAGGAATAATCAAAAACATATTTGAAACTAAATTCCAAAATCCATGTGTACTATTCATCAACTATTTCACATAAAGATAATAAACCATTTCATAAGAGATCTCATAATAAAAATATCAACAATTTCACATAAAGATAATGTTGTCAAACTGCATTTGTCACAGTCAAATATTGAACACATCAATAATAATATAGATAGAAGTTTTAATTGAAGTTATTTGGACCCTTGTCCATGAACATATTGAACAACAACTACAATATTTGAACTATCTTTCATTACACCAGACTGTACTAAATCCTTTTTTGCAGCATTAATATTTTATAAATTTTCTCTATCATCATGAGCTGCATCTCCTGGTGAAAGGATAGAAGGATCCTCATCAATTTTTTCCTTCATAAGAATTTCCAGATCCACTTTATGCTCCTTGATAATCCCTCACAAAGTATTGTTATGCTTGTTTAACAGAACAAGTTTTTCTTTAAAACCAATAGCCCCGAGGACACTCTCTCTCGCTTTTTTAAGGTGCTCATTTAACAGCCGCACCTCTATCTTCAAATTCTGGTATTTTTACTGCAAGTAATAAATCCAATAATTAGTATTTAGAATAATATAAAGGATAACTATATATTTATCTATTAATCTACAAAAAAAAATAGAACTTACTACAGCCAAGTCTTTCTCTATATTAGCAATAATGAAAAGGTTCTTGTAACGATTCCACTTGTTGTAGTAAGATTGCACCTCGACTTTCAAATTAGCCAATATGTTCCACATTATTGTCAAAACTTCATCCCTTTTGTAAACATTATCGATTATTGCACTTCCTTTATGTGCTTGAACAAGAATAATGTCAATCGTCACAAGTTGATTTTTAACCAATGAAAAAGGTTTTTCCCTATTTTTAAAATTATGATATCTATCATTGATTTATTTTATCAGAGATTTCACTCTGATATCCCACATCTTCAAATCCTTAATGTCAGGAATATTATTTATAATGACAATGGATGTAGAATTTTCCGACACAAGGATGTCAAGTGAAAACTTGGTCTTTGCATCATCATCCATTTTTTCTCGCACAGTTGGGGAAGGAGGATCTGAAGAGCCTACTAGTTGCGCCACTTGCTTACGAATAGATTTCATCAAATCCTTGACATGCCTCCCTCACTGTGACACAAACATGTCAAAAAATCTATTAAACCCAAGATACTCCTCATCTATTTTTATATGATTTAAAATATAAGGCCTCTGGCACTTAGCACACCATCAACTAAAAAATTGAGGAACTCAGATGTCGTGAAATTCTAATTTTCCCTACTCGTAGTCATTCCAGGGTTGGGAAACACAATCTTGTGTCCCCTACCATAAGAAGGTGATGAAGGTGGAAGGGGAGGTCTGACTGATGTAATCTGTGTGTGCTGAAACGGATTCATAGCAGAGAATGTTGTTGTGGGTGTGGCCAAGGGATCAATTTCATATTGCAAAATATCTATGAGAAACAATGCTTTAATAATATACGATTTGGTAACCAGTATGTTGAAAATTTAAAATTAAAAAGACAAACAACCAAATAGTAATAACTTAAAATTAATAAGATTAAAATCAATAGATATTTCTTACATTGTGAATTTTTGTCTATAATCAAAAGACTGCAGATATGGCACTTGATATTGGTGCAAGGGTCTGGGTTGTGGTGGCATTGGCCTAGAAAATCTTGAATTTAAAGAAAACCAATTAAAAAGAATGATAAATTCTTAAGAGCAATTCAAAAGACTAATATAAATAAATTTTAAGTCACTATTAGTATTTATTGGTTGCTTTGTACTAGAACTTGAAGGGCCTAGGTGATGATATAGTGGTGGTGCAGATAGATACTCTTCTTATTCTTACTCAGGAATTTATGTCATGTCTGCACTGCCACCAGTATGAGAAGACACTCTCGGAGTCGTTGATTCAGATATGTTGTAAATGGCTACAAATTAGGAAAATGAAATTAGAAAGATGTCGTTGTAAAGAATCGAAACGATTATGTAGTTTATAAAACTCAAAACCTAGATTTACCTCTAGATTAGAAATAAATTGTGTTCTCTCCTTGCTCTGAGACCGGGCCAAGTGGGAGGAATCCAAGGAACCACACATCCATTTTTCTGGTCTTGACTCTATAGCAAAAGAGTCATCGGACATGGTGACATCATGATCACTTAGATTGTTGTCACCAGACACCTCAAGCCTAGTAGTGTTATGTGAGCGAACTGCTGCATGAAGGCATTCTAGTGTTTCACTTGCTTTTACATGCTCATAAGAGAATTACAGATTACTTATTTATAAGAATTAATTTAACAATGTGAATGAATTTATTTTTGAAAGGAATCAAGATTAAATACTTGTAAAACAAAATAATCACCAACTGTTCGTCAGGAGGAATAACATGTTTATCCATCTTCTCGTGAAGACCAGTTGGAACAGCTATGGATTTGAGTCCATAAAAAAACTCATAATAAAAATCAAGAACATAAAAAGAAGAATAAATAACTTTAGTAGGATTCAATTTGATTTTTCAAGTTCAGAGAAAATCTTTGATGCAAGATATAAGCACTAATCAAACTTAACGCCAATAAGGGTTTGAAGAAGGTCATCCATTACCCACTTAGGAATTCCAATGTATCTTCCCTATAGGATGATACAATTTTGGAAAACACCATTTCTAGGAGAAAGGGGTCTTTGATAGACTGAGAGTTGATGCCCCTTTTGGCTGGAGTATTAACCTCAACCTCAACAGAGAGATTGTAGGGAGACTCTAAACATTTCTTTTGATCATAAAAAAGAACAGCTTTAGTGGTTACAAGAAATGTGTTTTCATGGGGTAGGCCTGTTAGACGATAAATATCTTCAGGTGTTATTTTGATTTGAAATTGGTAGGGTGGTAATTGAACTATGAAAGTGTCATCGAAAGTATTATACACATGCATTAAATTATTAAATAATTTGTGGTCTTTCTGATACTGGGGCATGTAAATAAGTCCATAGAAGCTTGAATTAGGAATCAAATCAAATTAACTGATTATTTTCAATTTTTCAAGAAGTTGTAGCAACTGGGGATATAAAATGGTTAAGTAAACATTAGAAGTTAGTTTAATGGTATTTTTTCTTGGGGCCATTATTCTTGAATGTTCATTCCTTGAAAAAAAAAGAGGTTGAAAAATGACAGATAAAGATACCTGTATATGAGCCTTGAGGATCGTAAAAAAAATTGTGTGGTAGGTGGCATTGGTTACTATCTAATACTGGAAGGATGGAAGTGGACAAGAAGGCTGGAACTCTCTAAAAAATTCTATCTCAGAGAAACCTGCATGTGAAAATGGGACAAAATGAATGGGGATGGGTATATATATAGGAAAGGAAAGTTTATTAAATGTGGGGAGTGGAAGACACATGTCATATTAAATTCCAGAATACCATATAAGTTACCATCTAGTAACACCATGTATATGTTACCATCTAGTAACACCACGTATTTGTTACCATTTGGTAACACCATCTATCTGTTACTATTCGGTAACACCATATATCTGTTATCATCTAGTAATACAGTGTATATGTTACCGTCCATTAACACCATTTATATGTTACCATCTTTTAACACCATGTATATGTTACCGATTGACAATACCATGACACCTATCAACAAATTGTCATCGGCCCGGTGGTGGCAATACTATGTTAGCGACTGGAAATAACATGGTCCATCCTAGAAAACGTGTGGTACTGGATGGTAACAATTTGTTACTGGCCAGTAACACTATGTTATCGATCGGTAACACTGGCATTTTTTGTCATTTGGTTTCATACCGTACATGTTGGCTGGTAACATTTTAAAGTTTCATGTTTGTCGGCCAATAACAAACCCAACTTACGATTCCTCCACCATTTTTTGAAAAATGGATTCCTTTCACCACCATAACAAAACTCATTTCCGTACATTTTACTACAATGTGAATGACATTTTCATCATATTCACCACCCATTCTATAATATTTTGGGGGGGGTCTTAAAATGAACCCTGAGAACAACACATTCTACAGTTACAGAAAGGGCTTAAAATCTGACTTGGATCCTTAGTATAACACAAACATCAGTGCCCAACTATAGACATGAGTTCCTGGGCACTCTTGACCTTATATGGGAGCCTATGACGAGAGGGAAGTTATAGTTATTTTCTCATATTGGCACAATTTTCAGTATTTTACACGACGACTTTCATAGAATAGGCATAGTCCTCTAACAATTTGCATGCATTTTATCTCATTTTTCTATTCACATTAGATGAATGAACTAGAAAAAAGCATGATCACACCATCTACAGTGGTGTATATATCATCGGGAAGAATTCAGGGATCAGTAAATAACACTAGAACTTTCTCCCCAACACTTCTTCTATTGTGGCATGAGATCGCCCAAAAAAATCACATTTAGCTTGAGATCATAAAAAAATACTCGTTCTTTACATGAGATCACACAAAAATATCTTTCTTCTACAACATTATCAAGACACATTATATCCTCTTCACTCGTCATAAATAATGTGTGCATTTTTGTTTTCACATTTTTACATACTTTAACATGCTTTTTACATGTTTGGATCAAATTTGTCACATACACGAATTTGAATACTCTTATTTTTGTATTTTCATCCTTATAAGAAGTAGAATTCTCAAGAAAAATGCAAGCATGATAGAAAAAATAGGTATATTGCGGTACACACATTACACTTTTCACCCCTAGGGTCACTTCCTCTTCCCTAGCTTAGCTTCTACGCTTCATTTTTTATCATTCCTCACTTTTTCTTGTCTCCTTAGCACAGTTTTTCCATCAATCTACATGGTCATCAAGTAAACATCTCTTATCTACTTTATGTTATCAAGTATTCACTCAAAAACATAAAGTGGGGGAAAATGTAGACACTAAATCACACACTTTGGGTACATTTGTAGGTCCCAGACACATTATACTATTCATATGATTCATAAGTGAGAAAGATATAAATTGGCATATCTATTTAGCCTTTTATTTATGTTTCATGTCTCCTTTTTGGTCTCTTACACTCTACATCCGAGTCGACACTTCACTATTTCATCTTGCATCATTCTAGACGTCAGCGCCTAGATCAGGACACCAGCGCTAGGCACTGCCATCCTTCTTGGCGCATCCAACCTCTTTGTAATTTGCTCGTCACTTTTGGGCCTCTTTTATCTTTTGGAAATCTTGTTTTCTTATGGGTTGTCCTTTTAGCTGTCATTACAAAATTAAAGCAAGAGAATCATATAAATATAAAGCTATGTGAGCATTATGAAGGACCAATCTCTAACCATTTATCCAAAGGAATTTTAAGAGAATTCAAGCATCCATCTAGCTTTATTTAAGGTATAAGAGACTACATTTTTTGCATACACGCATAGGAGGGGAAGTTCATTTTTCCATGCACACATCTATCTACATTGTTGCATCTTACATAGCAACCTAGGTCACAATTTCCACATAAACACACGAGAACTACATGGAGTTTGAAATGTAGTGCAACGCTTGGTTGTAATTTGACTTAATCAGGTGACTATTAGGGTCAATGCGACTCCCCATTTACATCTTTTTCTTTTGAGTAGTTGACATGTTTTGGGGTTTTACAGGGTCTTTCTCTCTTTGCAGGTCATAGGAGAACTCTGTGGGCATAGTGTGACATAGAGGTGATAAATAGTGAAGGTTCTTGTGCATTCACCAGTGACATAAGAAAATTCAGTTTCCACAAGACCTTGGAAACTGCACAAGACCTTGGAAATTGACCGGTGACAGGTTATTTCTCTCTTTGTAGGTCATAGGAGAACTCTATGGGCATAGTGTGACATAGAGGTGATAAATAGTCAAGGTTTATGACCACCTCGTGACATAAGAAAAGTTAGTTTCCAAGGTCTTGTGCAGTCACCGGTGCTTATGAGAGGTCTACAATGCCTAGGCGGCCCTTGAACTAGTCCAGGTGCCCTACTCCTAGCTCATCATGAAGTTCTCTAATTTTATGTCACGAGGTGGTCATAAACCTTGACTATTTATCACCTCTATGTCACACTATGCCCATAGAGTTCTCCTATTACCTGCAAAGAGAGACAGAACCTATCACCAATCATTTTCCAAGGTCTTGTGTAGTTTGCAAGGTCACAAGAACCTTCACCTGTGACATAAGAAAAGTCAGTTTCCAAGGTCTTGTGCAGTCACAGGTTCTTATGATAGGTCTACAGCGCCTAGGAAGCCCTTGAACTAGTCTAGGTGCCCTATTCCTGGCTCATCATGAAGTTCTGTAATTTTCTTATTGTGGTTTTGATAGTTGCCTCCTACTTATCACTTTTCCAGTCCAACATACTTTGGGATCAAGTGTGAAATCAACAAAGTCTTCTACTCTCCCTCTTGCAACTTGGGTTTCATACTTATTTAGCTTATTGCATGAATCAGATCTATATTTTAGATTTTTATTTATTGTGCATGACTCTAAAATATGCTCCATCAGTAAGGCACAAGCGAGGACATCTGAATCACACTTCATGGGGGGAGATTTTATTCTATTCCATGCACACATATTATTAATTTTTCTACATTTAGCTATTGCTCACTATTTCACAAAAGGTGACTGACACAAGAGCACCTAGGGTTTGACATGCACACACACACCCGATCTACATCTGTGTCTGAAATGTATTGCAATGATCAATTTAGTAGGCCCATTTTTATGGCAGTTGAGGTCAATCTGACCCATTCATTCTACATTTTCTTTTTTTAGGGTTTTGTTACTTATTTTTTGTCTCTTACAGGTTACTTTTTCCTCTTGTAATATTCAAAGCATTCAACACAGTACAGAGAAAATAGTACGACAGGAAGATAGAGTTGCAGATCACCTTCTGACCTGTGAAGACCAGTTTCAGATATTTTTCCTAAAACAAGACACCCATAATTCATAACAGAGCACCCATTGGTGCCCCAATCCTATGACGGGCACCCCACTCAACTCAGATCTTTCAGATCCTTCCTTTTTGGGACCTTTGTGGATTCGATCCTGCTCCCTAATTTTCTAGCCATATCTATGACACTCTGCGATAGTCATTTTTTATCAGCTAAGTAATTTACCTCTCTCTTTTTCACATTAGGGTTTAGTATTTCCTTACTTACATTAGCCTAAGTCCTTTACATATTTATGTTACTACATTTACCTAGTTATTTACAACGTTTATATGTCCTCCTAGATTAGATTAACTACCTCTTATCATTGCATTTTAGTCAATCATTTTGGTGAGCTCGATCCTTCATGCTTCTAAGATCTTCCTTTTTACATTCTCATTATTGGGTTTATTTTGATTTATTTTATTTTATGCCCATCACCCGTAGTGGTCGTTTTGGATCTCTTCAATACTATGAACTCCCCTTATCTACTCGGTACTTCTAAGGCAATGGCTGATACAACCACATCTTTGGTTGACAACCTTTTAGATAATTCCAATCACGTTCCTCTCCATGATATTGAAGTGTTTTAGAGAAAAAAATCCTATGATGAAGACACTAGATCAAGATCAACTTAATGTCATCACATATTTTTTCCAAGCATTACATCAAAATACTACCCATCTCCCTCATATTTTACACGCTTTAATCACCAATAAGAGAGCTCATGATGCTTCCACCTCCATCATCACTTCTTCTCTTAAATTATCTACTACACCTACCCATGTTTCAATTCCAATGGTTTCTATCCCACCTATTCATGTCTCAACTCCTATCATCTCCACTTCACTTACATATGTTACTCTTATTGGCACCACCTCTGCTCCCACTGTTCACCATGGCACTTCTCCTTTACATCTTGAATCCTCCTAAAATTTTCCATATTTGAATTCTTTATATCAAGACTTACAAACCCAAATTCATCATTTCCACCTAGCTAATTCATGCGCATCTCCATCTTCATATTCCACAATCTTGTTGCATACTCCTTTTGCACCTACCATTTCAACATACCCATTACCACCCAATTTAATCTCTCCTAAAATACCAATATTTAAATTTTGTGAGGACCCATAAGAATGTGGACGATCACATTGTACTAGTTAAGTTTTTTCCTTGAAGTCTACAAGACTATGCAATGTGTTGATTCTATGTTCTTCATGTCCACTTAGTAGTCTCTTTCACCCATTTGGCCGATGCCTTTCTCACTCACTTTTCTATCAACATTAGCTCCAAAAATTATTATGCTCAATTAGCACAACTCAAGCATGAACCTAATGAATATTTATCTGACTATGTCTTGAGATATAATAATAACGTGGCTAAGATGTCTAATCTACTAGCAGATTCCAAACTCTAGGATTTATTTATTCAAAGTTTATTACCACCTTTACAAGAGGGTGTTCTCTTTGAGACATCTCCTTTGTTTGATCAAATTTTCCATAATCTCAAGATTCGTAAGACAAAACTCTTAGCCATAGGCAAAATCAAATATCATGAACAAGCGTCATCATCCTCCCATTTTCAAAATAAGCTAACTTTTAAACCTCCCATACTCAATCCATGGAAAAAAAAACCATCAACACAATCTCTACTTTGAAAGAACTTTGACCGCAATCATATAGACATACTTTTACTAATTTTAATCTTATCACCTTACCGCAACTCATTGACAGTAATCTTATCATGTTATAATATCTACCGCAACTCATTGATAATAATCTTATCACCTTACCCGCTCTGCTACAGCTTGATCCACGATGACCCAAAGGATGAAATTTCAATGAAAAATCTTATTACGACTATCATCAATGGACAAGACATCCCACTGATCATTGTTTCTGGTTACAACACCTCATTCAGGATTTTCTTGATAATGGTCGAATTGAGCTCCCAGAGTCTGAAACAACTCCTTATATCAATGAAAACCATCCACTTAAAATATTTAACAACCCACTGCCAAAGAATCACACACAAACAACAGATTCAACTGCTAATCATATTTCACACACTTTGTCATCGTCTGACTTGCACATTCTATATTTCTTAGTTGTTAACACTGACATTTCACAACATATCATTTCCTTTTCAAACATCGATTATCACGCCACATTTACATCTAATAATTTTCACATTCGCGCATCTATTGGCTCGACCACCATCAACAACACTAAGGTTAACCCATCGTGGCCCATTAGTGTGTGTTCTATGCCACTCCTTAAGGCTATCTGTTATCCACTATCTCAGGTTGAGAACCCTTTTGAAAAACCATCTGGTGTTGTTAAGATACATGTTAAAGCTGGCCCTCTCACTATACTTGTACCTTTCCTCATTAGAAATACAGTTGAGGGTTGTGACATTCTCCTTGGTCTAAATTGGACTCATCATTCACAATCTATCATTTTCATGAGCCACTTACGGATAAAATTCATTTACAATAATTAGGGCATCTCTATTGGTGGTGTTCCTCCATCCAATATGTGGCCATAATCTCGTCACATGGTGCCTAGAGCATCCCATCCTTCATCTACCACACCACATTCTATGCTACTCAAAGAACAATCTACTCCTAGTTTTCCTACTCGTGTACCATCTACATAACCATATCATTCCATTATCTCTACACATAAGGATAGGTCTATTCCTCACACAATTACTCTATCGTGGCATAGATCCCCACCTCATTTTATACCACATGGGTATTCTTCACCTTTATCACATAGAACTCCTTCACCAGCACATTTTTCAGTGCCATGACCTTCTTCATACATTCACCCCTCATATTTGCATAGGCTTCATTCGTCATTACAGTGCTTGTCTACTATACCCCCATTATTAGAGCATGATCATACACTTTCATCTCCCGCACCAGATACAGGACCTTTGACATTCACCATCATTGGGTATTTCACTTATTCATGTACACTTGGGGGGAATAACACTTAATTCCCCCCACCTTATTTTAACATTTCTACATACTTCTACACCACACTCACAACATTTACGCATACTTAATCTCAGTATAGTCGCCATCATCATATTTTTATACATTCATTTTTCTTGCATTATACATATTCAACGTACATTCTAGAATCGTTACCCAATGAAAAACTCTTGTGCTTCAGTTCACACTTGATTATTGATGGATTCCTACTACATTGAACCCCACACACTACACCATAGGAATTATACATTACACTTCATCACACCTTACACATTATACATTCTACAACACTTAGCCATTTGTGTCTCTTCACCTCGTGCATCATCCTCATTGTATACGTCATTGTTTACATGTATTACACTATCATATTCTATATATTACATTATTCTTCTATCTACACACCATGCATATTTTACTAGTCTTCGTCATAGAGGAATCTAGAATTACATTATTATTCTATCTACATATATTACATGGTGCTTTATGCATTACACCTTACACCTTTTATGCGTCTTGCATTATATTCTACATAGGCACACTACACCTATTACACTCTACACTTTGCATAACACATAGTCACATGTTCTATTAACCTTACATTTTTACATCTTACGCTAGCATATTTGCACATTCTACAAACCTTGCACTTACATTTACACATTCCACTCATCACATGGTAATATTTTATCATTACATTATTTTCCACACGCTGCACTTACCACCTGATGACACACTTTAGTTCATCGGTCCATACTCGAATGTTGAGGGTTTACCAATAAAATAGAGCTTACATTCACCACGCATTTACTATTCCATTTTTCACCATCCGAAATCTCTAGATTAGTGACATGTGCCTTAGGCTACATCGTCACCTATTCTATCTTCTTGTAGTGGTATACACCTTAGGTTACATCACCACTCCCTATTATTTATCTTATAGTGATATACGCTTAGGGATAAATCATCACTCCATGTCTCATATCATAGTGGCATATGCTTACGCTATAAGGTCCACACACATGTCTTTTACATATAGCATATCTTCGCCGCTACACATATACACATTCATCACAATGTGCTAGACATGATATACACACTACTTGACCATTTCCCGATGACGCACTCTCATTTACGATTCATTCTTGACTGCTGAGGGGGAACAAAATGAACCTCACTACATACATTTCCATCCAATCGGGGGGAAAACTACTCTTATCTCTCCATTTTACATTCCATTTCATCTATCCACAACATAGTGCATTGTCCTAGAGCATTTACTCTTGTTTACTAGTGTTTTGCATGTTTTCTTTAGTACACATGTTAGATTGATTTCTTATATGTCATTATCTAAAGCATCCAAACATGCAAATTCACACCTTTGTTTACTGTGATCACATATAGAAGACTCCTACATGTGCCTATTTCACCTGATTCTTAGAGCATTTCTTAGAATGTGACAAAAAAAATAAGGGTAAAAGGGCTAGGAGGAATACCTGTTAAAGCTGGTTGAAGGTTGTTACACGTGTATGACTTCTTGATCCACAACTGATCATGAGAGATTCCTTTTGGCTAGGAGAAACTACCTGAAATGAACAACAAGACCACAAAAAGAGATTAAATAGCATATGACAGTGGACTGCCTAACGTATGCTAGTTTTGGGAAGTGTGATGCTCCCCAGAAGGTTGGCAATCCACTATTTCAAATAATTCAATGTTAACAATAAATGAAATCCTACTGTAGTTAAAATGATTTAGGTATCTCATTCGATTACAATAAGAAAATTCATTCATAACAGGCTAAGCTATGATTGAATCTGAAGGGTGAGGTCACTTTCAGAGTACTTGTACTGATCAGGGTCTAGTTTTGGGCTATTTGGTGGGGAATTTAGGCTCTATCCTTGGTCTGAGGGTAAAACACAGACACCAACGTCGATCAGGTATGACCGATGTTGGTTTAAGTAAAACCAGTGACGGTTATGGGTAATTGGCGTCGGTATGGTCGAGGTAAAGGAAACTCAAAAGAAAATTATTAGAGGGCTTGATCTAGGATTTTATGTGGGTGGTGGGGTAGGTTTCAGGGTTGCAAAGGTCTCAAATGTGGTAAGGGAGGAACAGAAAGTGAGGATGGTTAATGTAATGATGTAAATAACAGAAAAGGCCCAGTTACAAACTGATAAGAAATGAAGGAATGGAGATGCAACAACTTAATCTGATAACATAGATAATAAAAGCTATTATAGTGTATTACACCAAGCTAGTGGAGGCATACTTACTGTTATATGATCTTGACAGTTGGATGGAAATGGTAGTTGATCAGATGGGTGGATTTTGGTGTGGTGATGGCACTTCCCAGGATGCTCTTGTGAATGCAAAATGGCTTTGTGGTTGCTTCTGATGATGGCTATGGATGTTCGGATGCATGTGTGAATGTTGGTTCTGCTTGCATGCATCTCTGGTCTCATTTCTTTTACTCTTTGAATGTTCCAACGCTGAAATAAGGTTATTAAAGGGAATAAAAGGTAACCCACAATAGTTCTAGGTTGACCGGCATCGGTTTAGGGTGACTGACGTCAGTTAGGGTGGGATTTCCTAGGTTTACTAAATTGGGAAGATCTGCTTGATTTCTTGGATCTAGTTAGTTCCTTTTCGTAGATTAAAACAAAAGATTCTTTTCTAACTGGCGGGAATGTGGTTAGAGGGAATGTAGGCTTTGATTTTTAGGGTTTAGGTAGGTCTTAGTTAGCTATGACAACATACTAAGAATAGATTTTGGGTGAGGTGGCTAGGTGAGGTGTATAGGTGAGGTGGTGGTGTGGTAATTATCTTAATTAAGATAATTAAATAATAAATATTGTGAGGACATGGATTAATTTAATTAAATTAATATTAGAGTGGGGTGAAAGGGGCCATGGTTAGGTGAGTTTGTTCGAGTTGGTTATTTGTCGAGGGATCGAGGGGAGTGTGACCCAATTTTGGTGTCTACATTTTTCCCCTTTTTGTTACGTAGCTTGTATTGGTAAGTGACGTTGACAAAAATAAGATGTGGTTGCCCCATGTGTGGGTGAAGGTGATCCCCCTCAAACCAAGAATTGATGAGTTAGAAGGAAGAATCGGTGAGTGGTTTGATAAAAGGTGAATGTGATGAAGAGGAAGGTGGGAAACAGGGGTAAAAAGGTAAAAGGTCCAATCAGTTTATCCAGGTAATGGGTCAGGGTCAAAGGTAGTAACAGTCAAATGCATGCACATGTATAGACTATAGCACAGTACCATGTTAAAGAGCATGCAAACTCTACATTTTCTAAGGTCAATAGGTTTATCCAAACAAGGTTGAGGTGATTCTGATAGCCAAGGTATAGGATATGGTCAGGAAACACAATGTAGGTCAAGTGTAGGAACGTTTAGGTATGTTCATGTACACAAAAGGTTGGGTTGGGATAAATGGTCACAATAAGAAGCAAGGTGAGGTAATTAGGTCAAACAACACGGGTAACAATGTTGCAAGGTAAAGCAAGCACATGAGGTCACATGTCACTAATAATGTTCTGGGTCTAGGTAGCTAGGTCATGACACGGGTAGGACCGAGGTACGGGTAAAATAATGGGTCCCCAAATGATGAAGAGGTTAGGTGGTAAATGATGAGGTTAGGAGGGTAAAGGGAAATGTCCAAGTTAGGTGTGGGTGACATAAAAAGGATTCAAGTTAGCAAACTAGGGGTAACGGGTAGTAATAAGACTGAGCAGGATAACCGACAATGGTCATAAGTAACTGATTCCAGTCACCATGAATCGATCATGGTAGGCTAGGGCACAGGACCGATGTCGGTCAAGGTGAAACCGTCGCCGGTCAAGTCAGGAAGGCTATAAAAAGAAAAAGTACCACATTTTTTAACATTATTTTTCATTTTCCACATCGGAGAAAGTGACAAGAGAGAGATAAAGAGGTGGAAAGTGACCAAACGACATGGAGAGATGAGTTGGCAAGCCATAGAGCAAGTGATTGTTGGTTGATAGGTGGGTCTACGAGCGTAGTGTGATTTGATTGGGTGATTTATTTGATTTGATTGAGCCAGTAGGAAATTGGTGATGGTGGAGGCAAGAGACGGATTAGGTGGACCTGCGAAGTGGCCTGAGGTGCCACCACGCAGACGGCAGCGTGATGAGGTAAGAGCACATTCCTATTGTTGTTTGTTTTGAGTAGGTGGAGGAGGGAAATCGGGTAGGATAAAAATGGGTTTTGGGGGGGGGGAATATTAAAATTTGAATGCGGGGGTTTAATGAGAAAAGGGGAACAAGGGAGGGTAGATTTAGGGCAATGAGGAGTGGGAATAGGTATTGGGTAGGCATTGGTGGGGGAAATGGTCAAAAAGGAGATGTGTAGGTAGAAATAGGGCATGGTGCCATGGGTTTGTCACTGCAACAGTGACCGACGTCGATTCGCTCTTAGCCGACGTCTGTGGGTGAGGGTCGATATCAGTCACAGAGCCGGTGACCGATGCCGATTATTGTTGGACCGTGGGTGGTCAATGATGACCGATGCCAGTTGAAAGGCTAGAGAGACAGGCCCACGAAGAGCTAAAATATATGGGTTGTGGATAGTTAGTTAGGGGTAGGGAGAGTTAGATAGGGGGTAGAGTTATGGGTATGGGTAGTTGGGTGAATAAGGAAGATTGGTGAGAGGAAAAAATGAAAATAGGTGAGGGTCTGAGGCATGGGTAGATAGGTAGTGTTAGTTTAGAGCATAGATATAGGTGAAATGTTGAGTTAGTTAGGGTAAGCGATATAGTGGGGGTGGAAAGGTTGCATGCAGGTATGGTCAAGTGCAAATAGTATGATTGGTTGTATGTAGGCTAGGGACTAGCTACGAATGAGGGATAGGGTACCTCCCTTGCTTGTGGAGATACGGGGGAGTACGACATGCGAGGAGTGGATTCATGTTACAAATGTGGGCCTGATTTGGGTCAGACGGTAGTGTCACGTAGTCCAGTAAGTGAGTTTGATGGTTTCCCTCATCGATAGATGGGATTCGAAAACCAATACATTCCATTTGTTGATGGGTGAGATCACGATCACCCTAGAGGATGTTTACATGATCTTGCGACTACCTATAGCAAGTACACAGGTTTACTCAATCTCCTCAGAGACATCCGCAGAGTTACTGTTACCAGTGTTTGGAGAGGGGTTGGCATTGTTAGGATTCCATAGTTCCAGTATGAGCTACGAGGTGATGTACAAAGCCTACCCCGAGGAGATGAGGTTAGTAGTGCTTTCGATGGAGGCAGTCTATTGTTTTACACTACCAGATGTAAAGGGTGGGAGATTCCCACAGTCACTGATGGGGGTTCGACATGAAATGTTGGAGAACAAGATTCGGTTTGCATGGGCACCCGTGTTCTTAGTATAGCTATACAGGGAGCTGTGGGTTTATGGGCAACTACGGTAATTTAGCTTGTGTTGTACATTCCTGTTAAATTGTTGGGCCTATGAGCACATTGTGTGTGTGCGCCTAGTTGGTATGCCCTGGGCTGATGTATTTGAGCTAGGTTTTGTTTGATTGGGCTACAGGAAATGGGTGTTGGTTATGGGAGAGCACCGAGTGGTGAGAGCTACACATGATGTAGCCAATTACAAGTGATTACTAGAGGGGTTGTCTTGTGTGGACATAATTTAGAGGCCATATTTGGGCTTCCCTTCATACAGGCAGATAGCGAAAGAGATGGATGGGTTATAGATCTACAGGTGGATAGAGGGGCAGCGATCTGGGGAGCATGAGATTATACCCGTAGACCGGGTCAGACGTCAGTTCATTTTTCTACAGGATATACCCCCACCCTTCCCACAATATAGGAGAGATGATGTGGAGAGGCCTATGTCTCCACCATGACCTATAGTTCTGACTGAGTAGGAGGAGCAACATGTTTACCGATAGATAGATGATGTTGGGGTAATAGATAGGTATAGACAGTGGTGGGTTGCATAGCTACGAGCAGTACCGCTAAGGCCGAGGCAGCCAGATTTGGCTACTATCATGGTTCAGAGAGACACTGTACAGGGGTAGGTGGCTACCTTGGTGACCTAGTTGGGTATAGTATAGGGACATTTGATAGGGGCCGAGGCACAAGTTGTGACTCTGCAGGAACAGGTGGCCCCTTTTCAGGCACAGTAGAGTACAAGGACCAATACCCACATTGAGGGAGAGGGAGAGGGCAGAGATGGAGATGGGGTTCAGGTAGCCACCCTACAGGCATATGTGACATGTTTACGGGACTAGTTTTCCATGACATAAGCACAGATAGCGATCCTTTTGGCCCAGGTACATGTGTAAGCTCCGGGACTGATGACACCACCACAGGGGCAGGGACAGGGTCCCGTTATTCAGGAAGGATCCTGGAAGGGTCAAAGGCCGATGGCAAAACCATAGATAGTACCTACAGCTAGAATGAGAGACATCATGGGCAAGGTGAGATACTACCAGGATCGCTTGATGGCAATGGGGATATATGTCTTATCATATGTCGAGCATAGAGCATAATATGCCTTGAGTTAGAGGAGTAGATCTCGTACACATAGTATGGAGAGTACAGGGGGCCAGCGAGCCCAAGAACTGAGTCAAGGTGAGGCCACTAGTGCATGGAGGCCAGCTCTAGAGGCAAGGCCATTAGGAACCAGACCAGGGCGAGGCGGAGGGAGCTCATCTGGACGCCGGGCTAGAGGAGCAGAGGAGGAGACAGATGAGACAGGCTTAGATATCAGATGGGGAGATGATTGAGCTCTAAGTATGATTAGTGTATTTTTGACATCATATTTTTGACATATATATCGGCCTGTGTGCTGAAGATAGTGATGATGTACATGAGATTTTTTGAGATTTTGTTATCTACACCGGCCTACATGTCAAAGCTATTTGAGAGTTATGTATATGGATACACATGTGTGGATGATTTATTTATAGAGATGATGGTGATTATGGCATGATGTATATATGATTATGTGTAAATTGCTATTATGATTTGTATATGTGATGGAAACCAAGTAGTATAGGCATGATAGAGCGAGGTCATAAGCATGGATCGAGTCAGGTTTTTAGTTTAGGCATGGATTAAGTCAGGTCATAGGCATGGATTGAGTCAGGTTGTAGGCATGGATTGAGTTAGGTTGTTGGTTTAGGCATGGATGGATTGAGGTGTTTGGTTTAGGCATGGATGAAGTCAGGTCATAGGCATGGATTGAGTTAGGTTCATGGATGAAGTCAGGTTATAGGCATGGATTCAGTCAGGTTGAGTTAGGTATGATGAAGTTTAGGTTGGCTTAGGTATGGTTGAGTTGATATTGGTTGAGTTTGTAATTCATTAATTTATGTAATTAATGATAAGATGGGTCACGTTAAGATGTTTTGTAGTAAAATGCATGATAATGGTAAAGAAATGGTAGACATAATGAATGTATGAATGATGATGATAAAGATGTGAAGCAATCATTGTTTGTTTGGTTTAATTTCCAATTATGGATACAAAAAGGAAACTAATTAGTGTAGAATGTGACTAGGAAAGGGGGAGAGGGAATTGGTTAGGGTAGAGAGTGGCCGAGCTAACCTCTAAGGGCCCCATGCCCTCGAAGTGTTGCTTGCATAGTATCGGCGAATGGGGACCTCAGGTCGATGTAGTTCTCCCACAAGCTAGGGAAAAAAGTGAGAAGGTAGGAGAATGGGTTGGTAGGTTATAGGAATGATTGAGTCTATGTATTTTAGGTATGGTTGAATTGTGGGAAAATTGATATGGGTGATTTCAAGTTGATTGTGGTGAAAGAGGAAAATTTCCCAGAGATAAGCGTCTAGGTTATAGTCCTGTATAAGATGATCAATATGCAATGAAGAAGTTAAAAGATAAGAGGAGGCAAGAGAGCCATCTGATTGGTGAGGATCATAATGGGTGTATCATACCTTAGATAGGCTAGTAAACGTAAGACCCTAAATAAATTACATGATTGATTATTCTAAAGGTGGAGAATAGTCACATGTTCACCAAATGTCACGGTTCCAGTAAGTCCCTTGAGGCGGTAGGAAATGAAGGTGCAAATGGTGAGAAGGTGAAAAATGGTTAGGTTATATGGTATGAGGTAGCATGTTTTTTTGGAAAGAGATCCAAGATCACACTGAGCAATTCCATGACAAATTTTTTTTCTATTTGACTTGTATTTGAGATAGACTGATCAATGTGGGAATTCTATATGGGATGAGGAAATTATCTCCTTGAGGTCTTTGCGAAGTTGATCGATGTGGGAAGCTTCGGATTCTCTTCTTTTTTTGTAATGGATTTTTTTTTTGAAGCAGGCTTTACATAATTGTCCTTCGAGGGAGCAGTCTATTTATAACATCGATCTAGGGATAAAGATATCCTTTTTAAGGGAGTCATATTTTTATTGGAATTTTGACTTAAGGAGTTGGATTCCATGTGGAAATTATGTGAGGGATTTTAAGTTATGGAAAATACTAAGGTGAAGAATCAGATTCTTGTTCAGAAAGCAAGGTGAAATGACCATGGGATCTCATCTGAAAGTAGATGAAAAATATCCATGAGAATCATGCCATGTGTAGCGCTGTGGTACATATATTTAAGAGAGGGTAAAGGAGTGACAGGTATGCACATGATTCTTTTTTAATCATGGGATGGCATAATGAAAGGAGGGAAGTGAATAGCACTCAAGGGATGAGCATGAAAAGAGGCAGAAGGTGAGGTAGAACTAAATTTCTAAAGTAGAACAGTTGAAAATGCAAGGCATTAAGGGGATCATGTTCGGTTTTACCGTCTAGTGAAGATAAACGATAAGCACCTGATACATAAGCATGAGTCACGATATATGGTCCAAGCCAATTAGGAGAAAATTTACCCCGTTTACATTTTTTGCTTTGGTTACATGTTGATTTTCCTTCAGGATGAGGTCACCGACTTGGAAGGTTCATTCATGAACATGTTTTTCATAGGCACGTTTGATACATTTTTGGAAAACTTGAATATGGTCAAGAGCATTAAGATGACATTCATCTAATAACTCAAGTTGTGCTAAACATTCCAAGCGAAAGTCATCATCGTTCAACATGTCATGGAGAGAAATATGAAGTGATGGAATATGGACTTCAAGAGGCTGAATAGCCTCTGTACCATAGACCAAAGAAAAAGGAGTGGCAGCATTGGAAGTGCAAATACTAGTATGGTATGCCCATAGGGCAAAAGGAATGTGTGTATGCCAATATTTCCTAGTATCATCAACCACTTTCATGAGAATTTTGTTCTGGGTTTTATTACTGGATTCGGCTTGGCCATTGGTTTGTGGGTAATAAGGTGACGAGAAACTTAGTTGAATACCAAAGGCATCACAAATTTTCTGCAAGGTTTTATTTTTGAATTGTTTTCCGTTATCAGTGATGAGGTGATGTGGAATGCCAAAGCAACAAATAATGTGATGATTGATGAACTCACATATTTTCTTGGCTTTCATGGAAATGAGAGGTATGGATTCAAACCATTTGGTGTAATATTCGGTAGCGTTGATTATCCATTGATGTCTCTGGGAAGAATGGGGATTGATCTCTCTGACAAGATCCAAACCCCATTGAGAGAAGGGCCAAAGGTCACGGGTGACCTGTAAGGCATGACTAGGTGTATGATGAAGATTGGCATGTTATTGGAATTTTACACAATGCTTAACGTAGTCACAATAATCATGGTTAAGGGTTGAGTAGTAATAGCCTATGCGAAGAATACGCTTAGTAATCACAAGACCATTGAAGTGACCTCCACATATGCCATCATGAACTTCCTTAATGGTATAGGGAATTTTAGGACTCGTAAGGCACCATAAGAGAATACCATCAAAGCCACGCTTATAGAAGAGGCCACCCATGATGATGTAACAAGAGACCCTTTTAAGAAAGGTGCATTTTCCATTACGAGTTAGGTTGGGAGGCAAGATGGAGAGGGAAAGATAGTTTGAGTATTGTTTATACCAAAGGTCACTCGAGTCATGAGCAATGGTTTCGATAGAGTAAACTTCACGAGGTAAATAATGGGGTGATTGGATTCTTTGTATAATGATAAAGATTTTAGAGTCGGCGGGTGAAGCGGGTATCTAAGAAGCCAAGCAGGCCATGGTATCTACAAATTTGTTTGTAGAACTTGGGACGGTTTGAAGGGTGTAACAGTCAAATGTGGTCAAAATTATGTCCACATGATGCTTATACTTTTGAAGTATCTCATTTCGACACTGGTATATACCATTGACTTGGTTTATGACCTATTAAGAATCACCAAAGATATTGATTGACTTGACATCTAAGGCATAAGTAGCCTGGACACCCAATACGAGTGCTTCATAATCAGCAATATTATTTGTACAATCAAAATCAAGTTTGAAAGACAAAGGCATGGATTCACCTACAAGTGGAATGAGGATAACACCAGCCCCACCCCCATGCTAACACTTGGAACCATCGAAGAAGAGTGTCATTTGGTAAGTGGGATCATCCAGGGAAAGGGTAGCAATAGACTCATCTGAAAAGTCAAAGTTAGAGGTTTGATCCCCAGAAATAGGTGAGTCGGCCAATTGGTTGGTGATAGCTTGGCCCTTGATGGAATTTTTATGGATTATTTTGAGGTCGAGGTCAGCTAGAAGCATAAGCTAGCATGCAACCCATTGATTTTGTTAACGTTTGGCATACATGAAGTGTAAGGGTTCGGTGTTGGTCACAACATAGGTTTTGTGGTTGAGTAGGTAATGGTGGAGTTTGGTGGCAACGAAAACTAAGGCTAAGTAATTTTTTTTAGCATGGGTGTATCGGGTTTCGTAGTCTAGAAGAGTATGGCTTATGTAATGAATTGCCTGTTCCCTATGTTTTTCATCGCGATGAGCAAGAATGGCCCCTAAGGAGTGATTAGTAGCAGAGATGTATAGGCAGAAGGTTTGATCATCTTTAGGTGGAATGAGTACAGGTGGTTGGAGAAGGTATTGTTTCAAGGCCTCAAAAGTTTTGTGGTAGTCATCATCCCATTTAAAGGAGACATCCTTTTTGAGAAGATGATGAAATGGTTGACATCGATCGGAAAGTTGTGAAATGAAACGACGAATAGACTACAACTTGCCTTGAAGGCTATGGATTTTCCGTAGGTTACTAGGCGGAGGAATTTCAAGAATAGCCTTGACTTCAGTAGGGTTAACCTCTATACCACGTAAGGAAATGATAAATCCCAGGAGCTTTCCCGAGAGAACCGTGAAGACACACTTCTTTGGCTGAAGGTGAACACAATACTTAATGAGGCAGTCAAAGATGGGTTTTAGGATTGCAAGGTTCTTGGAGTGGAGTTTAGATTTAGAAAGGATATCATCTACATAATCATACAAATATACGGTGCATGATGTCATGGAAGATGTAAGTCATAGCCCACTGATATGTGGCACCAGTGTTTTTAAGGCCAAAAGGCATGACTCGATAGCAGAAGGTCCCATAAGGGGTGATGAATGTAGTTTTGTGTTGATCCTCTGGGGCAAGCAATATTTTTTTATAACCCGAGAAACCATCCATGAGTGATAACATCTCATGACCAGTAGTAAGGTCAACCAGATGGTCAATACCGGGTAGAGGAAAGTCATCCTTAGGGAAAGCTAGGTTGAGGTTATAGAAATCTGTGTAAATGTGAAGTCCCCCTGTCTCCTTAGTGATAGGAACAATGTTAGAAATCCATCAGGGATACTCAATGGGTAAGATGAAGGAAACAGAAAGAAGGCACTGAAGTTCTTCTTTAACCAGAAGAGCAATGAAAGGGTGCATTTTACTTAGCTTTTGTTTGATGGGTTTGGCATTGGGAATGGTTACAATATTGTGGAACACTATGGTTGGGTCAATACCAGACATGTCAGCGTAACACCAAGTGAAAGCATGGTTATGATTTTTTAGAAAAGAAGTGAGGGCTTCCTGTTCAGCAGTATCTAAAGATTGGCCAATCTTTAGAATGTGCGGGTCGTCTTGAGTATGGATGTTGATTTCGATACTCGATTCATTCAACATGGTTTCTGTCTTAGATGGTAACGACCGATGAATATAAGAGTCTTCTACACCAAGATAGGTGAGTATATATTCATCATCCTAACATTGAACAACATTAATAGAAGGTGTATCGTCATCGATCATTTCAAGATATAGGAAGGGAAGAGAAGATGGGGCCTCACCCTCACGTTGATAAGTAAGAGACCCTAAGGAAATGGTGTTTATGAAAAAAAAGTAATGAGGAATGAATTCAGGATCCATCGACTCTGTCGGTGAAGGTGGTGAAGCCAGTGAAGAAGGTGGAGAAGGTTCAATATCCTCAATGAGTTCAATGCGAGCCTTCTTGGTAGGTAGTTCAGAAAAGCCAATACCACTACGTTCATTATGTTTGTGGGTAGTACATGGAATAATAGTGTGACGGCCTTACTTGTAAAATCCAAAACCAAAACCTTTACACGCACATCGATGTAGGAAGGTGTGGGTGAAACGGTGATTGGTGAGGGACTGGAGGTCGGTAGAAAAGGGGTGGGTTTGTGATGGTGGTTCAGGTGTATAAGTGGAATTATTAAGTCCCCCATAGGTGAGATTGGTGTGAAGGTGGGGAGGTCCGTAAAGGAGACGCTCTCCTATGCGGTGATCATAGTGAGGGTATTAGTGAAGGCTTCCATACTCTTGTGGAGTAAGGAATGTGTTGACATTATATAGGAGATACTTCCCCAGAGTGAGGCGTTGGAAAATACCTTCCAAGGGATTGGTGGTTGATATGTGGGTTGTTGGGATAGACGATGTGTTAGAGATTGGATCGGAGGTAGAGTCAGCTGATTGGGAGGTTGACGGGTCAGCTGTGAAGGTCGTGGAAGTGGTAGGAATGGAGGATTTAGGTGCAGTTGAGGTAGCGGTGGCACTAGTGAGTGAAGTTGTAGGTGAAGAGGAAGTGGTCATGGACGTAGACACCTTAATGGGTACAAGCATGTCATTGGGTCAGTAAAGCATGTTGTAAGTTTTTAAAGGTGATGGGTTAGCCTATATGGTATAGGTGTGACCTTCATGCTCAAACTTCACACAACAATGCAAAGTGGAAGGAACACAACCCATAACACGAATCTAGGGTCTACCAAGCAATAGGTTATATTGAAATTCCCCCTCCATGATGTAAAATAACTCTGGAACAATACGGGGGCCCATACGAACATGGAGGATGACGGTGCTAAGTGTAGAAGTGATAATGTCATTGAATGAACACAACATGATGGGATGTTTATGCGTACAATTTTCGGGTATGTGCATTTGGTCGAATGCATTGGAGGATATGATGTTAATGATAGTGCCCCCATTAATCATGACAATTTGTACATGTATATTATCAATTTTGATGGAGATGAAAAGGGCTGGATTAGGGTCATCAGTGTGTTGTGGTGCGATCTCTTCATCTGAGAAGCTGAGGGTGGCTTCTTGGTGAGTAGGTGGAGGTGTAGAAGAAGGTGGTAATTTGGTGAGAGAGGCTACATGATGAGGTGTAATAATGGAGGCTATGGGTGTGGGGTGATTCGGTAAAACCTCAATAGATTGAAGAACCTCTAGGAGAGCTTAACGATGGGATTCAGAGGTTTGGATGAGGTCATATAGGGAAATTTTGAGGGAGGATTGGTGTAATTGTTTGAGCATTGCACGATGTGTAACCCCATTAGAAAAAGGATATGTGGGGCCGCGGATAGTGACTTTAGGTGTGGGTACAGATGGTATGTTAGGTATAGGGTTTGTTGGTGGGTCGGTTTCCTTTTCCTTGCCTTTGTCCTTCTGAGAGCGGGTAGCAATGTGGATCATGTTGATTTGATGCGGGGAGGTAGATGAAGTAGGTAACCCATGAAAGGTGTAATGACAGGAAGGGCAGAAGCCAAGCGGTGGGAAGGAACCTTGTGAAATGAGTTGGGTGCACCGACATTTAGGTGGAGGTTTGGTGAGTTCTCTGATATGAACCATGTTAATTTTGAATCTCGGGGATGGATCTAAGAATTATGGGGGTGGAGGTTTTGGTTGTTGAGTAGGAAATGAGGGAAGAACTGTGGAAATTGGTGCTAG
Source organism: Taxus chinensis (assembly GCA_019776745.2). NCBI lineage: Eukaryota > Viridiplantae > Streptophyta > Pinopsida > Cupressales > Taxaceae > Taxus > Taxus chinensis. The sequence goes on from CM034146.1 coordinate 283,976,866, forward strand.
TGAAATGGGGTCCTCATTGAGAAGATCATCATAATCAAAGTTTTATTTAGGAGGACACAACTAGACCAGAGTGGTTTTCAAAGCCTTACAGTCCTCTACATTGTGTCCTGGCACACAATGGTAGGCACAAATTTTGGTTTCATCAAACCCTTTTTGTTTGGGTTGGAGTGGATCGTAAGGTCTAAGAGGTGGTAATGTGATGATGGAAGTTTCGAGAAGGTTGGCTAAGATTTTGGCATAGGATCCCACTAGTGGATCACAATGGGAGGTGAATGTGGGTTTGGGTGCAAGTGCGGATGATCGTATAGGAAGGGTATTTGAAAAAAGGGGGAGAGGGTTGGGCTATGGTCTTAGGTATTTGACATGTCTTCTTGGGTAGGGGCATGGTAGATGAACTGGCAATAGAGTGTGTGGTTGGTTTAACTACCTTATTACAGGGTAGCAAATTTTTACCTTTAGGTTACACCTTCTTGGGTAAAGGTGATATGGGTGCACGGGATGTAGAGGGAAAAGCGAATGGTGGAAGAGGGCAGGTTACCCATAGGGGTAGCCGAGGTGCTATAGAGGTAGATGGTGTAGGTTGTGCATGAGGTGTGAGGGAAAGGGAAGGAAGTGTCGTGGGTAGTGAAGAATTTATTGATGGTATTGGAGGTATGGGTGGTAAAAATGTTACAGGTGTGGGTGGAGGTTGTGTTGAGCACTTGTCTATATTAGAGGTTTGCGATGGGGAAATGGGTTGTTGCATTTTTTTTTACCGGTGGATGGGGGTTTCTTAGCCAGGGTTGAGGGGTGAGGTCCTAGGATGGATGGAAGGGATGTAGGTGATAAGGGTGTGGTTGGAAAGGTTGGGTTATGAGATCTAGGAGATTGGTTCTTCTTTTTAGGGGTCGGGTTAAGTTTGGTGTTAGTTTTGGAGGACATAGCTAAATCTAATTTTATGGGTGGATGAGTAAGACTAGCCATTACGATGACCCCTAAAGTAGTAATTGGTTTAGGCAAGGAAGATGATGTATGTGTGGGTTTGTATGTACATGCATGTTGAGTTATGGGTAGAGGTGTGAGTTGAGCCATGAGTTGTATCGTGGGAGAATTTGTGATATTTGTGGTTGTGTTTGGTTCAGTCAGCCGAAACACTTTTGGATAGATATTGGAGGTTTCAGCGAGTGACATCTGTATTTTTATCGAGACAGGAAGTAGAAGACGACCCCAAAGTAAGGATCTATTCACATAATCTAGGTGGTTAGCTAAGCATGAGAAAGACACTGCTTTGGGTGAGGTCGATGTGGATCCAATGGTGATTCCCGTAAAATGTGTTTTAGAAATGGGGAAATCGCTAGCTTCATCCTCTATGGGTAAGAGAGCCGAAAGTGAATCAGTAGGATCTTGGGTGGCTGATGGAGAATGGTCACCTAGAGGAAACACCATTTCTATTAGATATTTGATAGGTGGAGGAGATCATGGGTGCTCCTCTGTGGGTGGAGGAGATGAAAAAGTGCCTCCCATGGGTCGGAGAGGTACTGCTGGTGATAGTTCTCTACGTGGAGAAGCCAAAGGTGAAGTGGTCTCGATGTTAACAGAAGGCTCCTTCATAGGTGAGGAAGGAGACGAATGGTGTTCCTCTGTGGGTGGAGGAATAGGTGAAGTGGGTTCATGTGTAGGTGGAGGACTTCGGGCTAGGATTTCCTCTATGGAAGGAATATGAGGTAATTGGGAAACAACTGGTACGTCACTGAAAATAGCATGGACCTCACGGGTATTACTATCATTAGTTGAGGTATCTTTAGTTTGGTAAGAAGAAGGGGCGTGATTAGGAAATGATTTCTTGAAAATGCGTAGGTTTTGGTTAGCAAATGCATTAGGATTATCCAAGACTAACTCGCCATTCTTGAGCATTTCCTGGATAATGTTCTTAAAAATGATGCAATTGCCATCATTATGACCTTTTACAAGATGATAGTTGTATAAGTCGTGATCTTTGTACCATGCAGGTGTGGGGAGAGTAGGATCAAAACCAGTGTGTGGTTTTATAGGAGGAAGGGTGATGGCCGCATCTTTAATAAGATTTTCTAAAACAGAAGAATAAGGCTCCCCAATTGGGGTGTATTTTTGTTGTTCTCGTCTGAATTGAAAAGTCTTAATAGGGGAAAGATTAGATTAGGGCTTAACTTGATTTGATGGATGAGTTGAGCTAGCCTTGAGTACCACTGCATTAGCGGTTCCCTTGGCTTTTGAATAATTATTTTTTGGTTTCGAAGAAGAATAGGTATCATTTGACTTAAATGTCGCGTTCTTATTTCGTAGTTGGATTTTATTTTCTTCAATGGCATAAATATATAGTTTTCATGCCATGGTGAATGCCTCGTTGAAGGTTCGGAAATTATGCACCTGCAAGGTCGGTGAAATATGTCTAGCACAAGCCCACATAAAGATATCTATGAGTTCAGTTTGTGGTAATTGGAATGTGAATTGATTGATCAGGATACACCAATGATTTACACGTAGAGTAGAGGTCAGTCATGGCAACCTTCTTAACAACGTTGATGGAGAAATGATCCATGAAGGCTTGGGCTACTTGATTAAATGAGTGGATGGAATGTCTAGGTAATCCACTAACTAGTCTAACGTGGGCCCGGTTAGAGACATGGGAAAGGTCCTCAGAAGTAAAGCGTCATCATGGGTGATCAGATAACACCCATTTTTGAAAGACTGCAAATGATTTTGCGGGTCCTCTTTACTGTTGAAGCAATTAAATTTAGGCATCTCCAAATGTACGGCATATGGATGAATAGGAATGGATGGGTGTATGGGTTCATTTCAAATTTCATCGTAGGTGAGAGAGTTACGTGAGCCAGAAACTAATGCCTCAAATGTTTACATCGTGTCCATCATTAACTTGACGAGGTCATTAGTAGGTGGACATATGATGGAGGTGGCATTCTAGTATATGGCGATGCCGCAAAGGTAGGTTGAGAATGAGGGAATGAGATAGGTGGTACATACCCAGAATGAATGATAGATGAAATGGGAGGCTGTTTATAGAACGTATATGGAGGTGGAAGGGTTGAGGTGACTCTAGTAGTGATGGGGGCTAAGGAATGTGGAATAGAAAAGAAAATGTTTTGAAATGGGGTAGGGGTCATCGACACTAGGGGTGGTTGTGTTGTTATGGGTATATGTGAGACAATAGGCATGGATGAGGTTATGTTCTAAGTGGTTGACGAAGGTATAGTGGATGTTGTGGGTGCAATAGATGTGGCAGATGTAGCGGTCATAGTAGGTATAGGGCCTAGCTACAAAATGACTAGGGCCAAAGCAGGTGCAGGTAGTGCCAAGCTAGAAGGGGATGAAACAAAATTAGGAAGGAGTGTCGCGGGGATAGATACAGGTATGTCATATATCAGCTGACCCGAGGCATCTTGAGTGGGCGAGTGGGAAAGATAGAACTGTAAGGTGACAGGGTTCTAGTCTAGGAGTCGTGCAAACTCCTCATCACATGTGGCGATGGTGACAGGTTGGGTAGGATCCATGGGTGATAGAATGGAAGGTGGTGAAGGACTAGGTGGGAGTGGTTGACAACTAGCGTGGAATATGAGGGTATTTTCTTGTCTACGAGTCAGCACCATGTGAACAAGTGCTGATTTGGTAGGACTACTTTCTGTAAATGACATAGAAATACAACAGAAATAGGAAAAATAGGTAGTTTTAGGCGGATTGGGTAAAATTGTCAGTTGGGAAATTACACAGGATAACCGATTCTGGTTAGGGTAAATCAATGTCAGCCACAGGTAACCCTGGTCAGTCATTGTGGAAAAATAATAGTTTGCCAAACAAGGCAAAAGACTGATAATCTACCAGGTAGATAAGATGTCGATGGATTTTATCAGGACAGAGAAGATGCTAAGAGTTAAAGAGACTCTGAACAACAAAGAATATGAAACAAGTGTCATTTTTGGAAATTTAACCAAAATAACAGTCAACCGATGCAGGTTGGGTAAAACCAATGAAGGTCAGAGGGTAACCGATGACGGCCGTTGGACCAACACCAGTTGCTGTGAAATTGAACCAGAGATGAATAAAAAGGTGGTTGTGATTTAAAATAAAGTGTGGAATCAAACCCAAAATTATGAGAATGATGAAAATGGGGTCCAGGCACACTCAGATGAAGTTGGAATACACCAACTATGATGAGGATCATGCAAGGAGAAATAAAAAGATGAAGAACGTGTCCTCTCACCTCAAAACACAAGTCAAGTAGAAACACTAAAGAAAATACGATCCTAAGAGTGCTCTTTCCTTTTATGTTTGTTCAGATTATTCTATTTAGAAGACTGACTCATGAACTTTAGAATAGAGTTTATGGTGAGGAAGGCTTCCTACGAAGAAGGATACCTACAAGGAGAGGTTTTGGGTTATTTTATGGTGGGGGCGGGCCATCCTCTGAGATAATGACTCGACAGAAGTAACGAGCAGGGTGCCCACTGTACTGTGGTCCTGTGATCTCCTACAGCTTCTTCTGGGTGAGATGTTGTTTAAGAATGTGTGTATTTTTAAATTTTGTGATGTTTGGTAAGACTCGGAGAGAGAGAAAGAGAAAGAAAGTGGTTTTCTATGATTCATTTGTCAACCATCAGCTGGGCATGACTTCCAGCATATAGGTTGCCCCTATTTAATGTGAGCTAATGTAGTAAAATAGAATGAAATGTAGTTGATTTTAATCCCAAATCAAAATATTGAATTTGATGAAAAAAAGATGAACATGAGAGAGTATGATTTTTCACTAATAAAGTACAAATTAAAGAGAAGAAGAGTTCTTTTTATAACACCAAAACACGATTTCTTTGAGAAAATAGAAAGAAGAGAAGATTCTAGGGGAGAAATTTAATGTGATAACCTTTCAGAAAGGAAACAAACATACAAATTTTCACCTAGAAATGAAGAAATGCAAGGAACCCCAAATGGGTCCCACCGGGTGTGCCAAAATGTTTCACCTGATTCTTAGAGCATTTCTTGGAACGTGACGAAATAGATTAGGGTAAAAGGTCTAGTAGGAATACATATTAAAGGTGGTTAAAGGCTGTAGCATGTGTATGACTTCTTGATCCACAGCTGATCATGAGAGCTTCCTTTTAGCTAGGAGGAAATACCTAAAATGAACAACAAGACCACCAAAAGAGATTAAATAGCATATGACAGTGGACTTCCTAGCGTATGCTAGTTCCGGGAAGTGTGATACTCCCTAAAAGGTTGTCAATCCACTGTTTAAAACAATTCAATGTTAACAATAAATGAAATCCTACTGTAGTTAAAATGATTTAGGTATCTCATTCGATTACAATAAGCAAATTCGTTCACAATAGGGTAAGCTATGGTTGAATCTGAAGGGCAAGGTCACTATCAGAGTATTGGTACTAGTCAAGGTCTGGTTTTGGGCTATTTGGTGGGGAATTTACACTTTGTCCTTGGTCTGAGGGTAAAACATAGAGACCGACCTTGGTCTGGTATGACTGATGTTGATTTAAGTAAAACCGGCGATGGTTATGGGTAACCAGCGTTGGTATGGTTAAGGTAAAGGAAACTTAAAAGAAAATGATTAGAGGGCTTGATCTGGGATTTTTACGTGGGTGGTGGGGTAGGTTTCAGGGTTACAGAGGTCTCAAATGTGGTTAGGGATGAACAACGAGTGAGGATGGGTAATGTAATGATGTAAATAACGGAAAAGGCCCAGTTACAAACTGATAAGAAATGAAGGAATGGAGATGCAACAACTTAATCTAATAACATAGATAATAAAAGCTATTATAGTGTATTAGACCAAGATAGTGGAGGTATACTTACTGTTATATGAGCTTGATGGCTGTATGACAATGGAAGTTGATCAGATGGGTGGAGTTTAGTGTGGTGATGGTGCTTCCCAGGATGCTCCCGTGAATACAAAATGGCTCTATGGCCACTTGTAATGCTGGCTATAGATGTTTAGATGCATGTGTGAATGTTGGTTTTGTTTGTATGCAACTCTAATCTCGTTTATTTTTCTCTCTAAATGTGCCAACATTGAAATAAGGTTACCAAAGGGAATAAAAGGTAATCAACAACAGTTCTGGGTTGACCGGTGTTAGTTTAGGGTGACCAAAGTCAGTTAGGGCGGTATTTCCTAGGTTTACTAAACTGGGCAGATCTACTTGATTTCTTGGATCCAGTTAGTTTATTTTTGTTGATTAGAATGGAAACTTCTTTTCTAACAGGCGGGAATGTGGTTAGAGGGAATGTAGGCTTTGATTTTTAGGGTTTAGGTAGGTCTTAGTTAGTTATGGCAACATATTAAGAATAGATTTGGGGTGAGGTGGCTAGGTAAGGTGGTGGTGTGGGAATTATCTTAATTAAGATAATTAAATAATAAATATTATGAGGACATGGATTAAGCTAATTAAATTAATATTATAGTGGGGTGAAAGGGGCCATGGTTAGGTGAGTGTGCTCGAGTTGGTTATTTGTCAAGGGATTGAGGGGAGTGTGACCCAATTTTGGTGTCTACAACACCATATATGCTTTCCTTCTACCCTAGTTATGTTTGTCTCTGGGGGCATCCACATTTGTCTCATATAGATACTACTATTTCATTTTGTACTTAACATCTTACATTACTTGATCATACATGCTTTGACATATTGGTTATAGTTCTAACATTCTAATGAGTGTTCCATGTGCAACACTTTTTTGTAGGATTACATGTTTCCATGACTACTTGTTTGTTTGTATGTACTTGTCTACTTATCGTTTGCCATTATATGCAGGATTTTCCCTATGTTTGTGTGCATATTTGTTTGTTTTTACGACCATGATGGCCTTGCATGTCTTACAACATCGTGAGTGATGTTCCATATTTTCATCTCGCTTTTTACGACATACTTTTCTTCATACGTGTTTACGTTACTTTACTTGGTAGCTTTTACATTGTTTGCATAGCTTATACACTATTTTCTACATGCATGTTTACACTTGTATTTGACTAGCCTTTTTTGTTTATGTGTGCCTTGGTTTCTACCAATAAATTTTCAGCGTACATGAATTTGGACCTCTTTTGGGTCCACATGTCTCCTATCAGCAATATTGCATGCGCTCCCAAAGAGGGGGGCATCATTTGGGGGTTCTACATACTAACACAACATATTTTCACTGGTTCAGTTCAGTGCACTTTACACCCTTGGCATTCTGGGTTACATACAACAAGTGGGTTCATACCAGTCTATGAACCCCATACACTTTTACAAGACATGGTGTCCTTAGCATTTCTGGGAAGCAGTTACAGGCTTGTAGGTTATAGTGGGTGTGCCTCTTTACACTACTTTGGCTAGTGGCATCGGATCACCTTGAAAACTAGGATACTACAGAGATCTCTTCACACATTTTAGTAGAAGTGGTTAGAGCTTGAAGGGCATAGAGCATTTCCTCCCTACACTACTTCAGCCAGGGTGGCATGAGATCACCCAAAAAACTCGTAGTACAGGATATCCTTCTACACTCTTTCTTGACATGAATTAGGTGCCCATATTCCATTTACATTTACATTTCCATGTACATTTTACATTTACACTTTGTATATTTTACAATTACATGCATATTTTACATAGCATTTTTACACTTACATACACACATATTTGACTACTTGATCATTTTCTCCTTCCAGGTCTTTCCATATGAGAAAAAAGTAGTCAAATGGGGGCAATAACACAGTGAAAACAAAAACATTCTATGACAGCAAAAATGCTTTACTAACCATGTAGGAACACTACACATTGTGGTTGTTACACACACGTTTTACCTTAGGTTCAATCTCGTTACTTTTTTTGTGCATTTTTCATCTATAGTTTCTATGCCCCCCCATCTATTTTTTCATTTCATGCTTTGTCTATTCCTTCAGGATACCTTCTTCATCACTCTACAATAGCATCAGGTACACATCTCTATCTACTTTATATTACCGATCTTTCCGCTCACCAACATAAAGTGGGAGGAAAATGTAGTCACAAAATCATGCACTTTAGACAATTATTTATCTCGGTCTCATACTACTATTTAAAATTTTATGAAGGGAAGAAATTATTAATTAACCCCTATCCTTTTGGCCATCTTATTTATTTTATTTCATATTTTGTGACTAATGGAACATATTTACCTAGTCATTTCCGAAGATATAGCATTTTCTAACCCTAACTTGGGCACCCAAATTTAATACTAGGGCACCCATGGGTGACCTGGTCCCACTTGGGGTCATCCTGGTATATTTTCCACTTTCCCACCTTTTCATGGGTCTTTTCTAGCCATTTTTTCATTCTTATCATTTATGTGTTCGTCCTTTTTAGGGTTAATTATGAAATTAGACAAAGATATCCCTTTAAATATAAATATATGAGACTATAATGAAGGACCAATCATCATACACTACTAACAATCCATCTAGAGTTGCATCCATCTATTGCATTAGAATCCATAATCTAGGACATCTGCATCACACTTCATATGGGGGATTCTATTCTATTCCATACACACATACTATTACATTCCATACATTTAGCTATTGCTCGTTATTTTATAAAGTGTGACAGGCACAAGAGCACCTAGGGCACGACATGAACACACACCATATCTACATCTGGGTCTGAAATCTAGTACATTACTCAATTTAGTAATCCCACTGTTATGGCAGCTGAGGTTAGTTTGACCCATTCATTCTATTTTTTTTATTTAGGGTTTTGATACTTCTCTTTGGTCTCTTATAGGTTACTTCTTCCTCTTACAATATTCAGAGAATTTGGTGCGGTACAGAGAAAATAGTATGATGTGTAGATAGAGTTACAGATCACCTTCTGAAGATAAATTTAAGATATTTTTCCTAAACCAAGGCACCTAGAATTCATACTAGAGCGCTTGTGGGTGCCCTAGTCCCAGTCCATGTGTCCCAGTACACTCAAATTTTTTAGATCCAACCTTTTTGGGACCTCTGTGTATTCATTCCCACTCCTGGATTTTCCATCCAGTCCTATGACACTCTATGATAGCCATCTATTATCAGCTAAGTCATTTACCTCTCTCTTTTGCACATTAGGGTTTAGTATTCCCTTTCATACATCATCCTAAGTCATTTACATCTATATTTTATTGCATTTACCTAGTTATTTACAACGTGTATATGTCCTTGTAGATTAGATTAACTACCTCTTATCATTCCATTTTAGTTAATCACATGCTAAGCAACAATATATTCTTCTATATCTCATTACTCATCAAGTAATCAACTTGTCATCTACACATTGCTATCCTCCTTATCGGTTTACAAAATATCAAGGTTTTCCATTTTTTAATTATCACCAAATCAATGGACATAATGACAATGATTTTTATTCTTTACAATGAATAATCAAGCATCTTGAGCGTCAAGGATTTATCTCATTCACTACACAACATTTTGTTACATTGTCTTTTCCACTTATTGCATCTCAATGTGTTCATAAATCTTATTCGTTTATTTCTAATGAGCATCAAGTCATCACTTCTAATGTTTATTATTTTGTTACTCAAGCACTACCTATAAAATCCACTCCACTAATAAATCACCTCTCGAAATTATTCTCACTCTGCCTCCTCTCAAGTCATCTACAATGCTATCAAGTTAACCTAAGAAGCCTCCTCTACAAATTAGTTTAAAACCCCCTCCTACTGAGTCTGCTACAATGTTATCTAATAATCCACCACTTTAGCGGCCAATTATTTTTGTCAAATAAATTATTCCTTAATTTGATCCCCAAGACCCATTTCAAACTCCACCAACATGTGATGGTCCTATTATTGCTTCTGCCTACCATTGTGTTATCCCTCTCACTTATCATGATACAAATGACACTCTCTCGCAATGGCATCATACCTATCGCATTCACATATAGATTTCCATCATTGAAAACTTTGGGGACATCACTCCTATTCTCCCCCTTTGCATTATTATTAAATGTTTCATCTATATCATACACTTCACACTTTGTTTTTAATGAATTTATATTCTCTAAGAATTATTAGAAAACTCTTGATACATTTGTATTGTCATTACCCTATGACGCACTCTCGTGCTATGGTTCACACTTGAATCTTGAGGGCATACTGTATACATAAACCTTACATAATGGACACTTCACATATCACACATTCATGGCATCTCCTTCTCGTATCATCTATTGTGCATCATACATACTCTGCACATTCACAAAATATCTTTATCGCATCTACTTGTACCCATTGCATTGATTGCCTGATGATGCGTCTAATTCCATGGTTCATACTAAAATGTTGAGGGTATAAATATGAAATTAACCTAACCTCATTCACAATCTTTTCACTCTATGCTTCATTGATCATATCTTTCAAGCACACATGTTCAAACCATTTCTCAATGAAACACTCTCATTATACAGTTCATTCTTGACTGATCAGGGAGAATTTATAAATGAACCTCACCACATGTATACTCAATCACATTTAATCAGGGGGTATTTTGTTATGGATCCTTTTTTCACGTGTGGAAGTGTTGAATACTGTATACTAAAAATATTGTACACCGTCTAGAGTTTTCTCATCGGGGTTCAAGGCCCCTGATATCTCGGGAAACATGCTCTTCTCATATGGGTGGGATATTTGACTCATAGGTTTATGGGGCAGTTTTTGGCCCATGGTTTTGGTACCTGCATTATTGTAGAACTACTTATGTAGTTGCCTATTAGTGTGCTTTTAGTGCATATGGTAGGGTATTATACATTGTAGAGTTGTGTGAGTTCAAGTATGAATTCAGTATATTTTGTTGAGCATAAATCCAATTAGATCTAGGTATTATATTGAGAGAAAGAGGTGGCTTGTAATACAATCTAAGAAAGTGATTCTTGGTGGATGTAGCCCAAAATTGGGTGAACCACATTAAATATTGTCTCTATGTTAAGTTCTTTTATTTTCTATACTTTTATTTCAGATCTGTAATATCTTTCAGCATATCAGTTTCTACTATTGCGATTCTATGTGGGATTGTTCTACATATTTTTTATCTTATTTCTTAATAGGGTGGGGATGTTTCTCCTATCACATTCACATTGTATTCCATTCCATCTCACTCATCCACAACATACTGCATATCTTGGTTAAATTTACTCTTGCTTACTTATGCTTACATTTACACTTTTACACATGTTAAACATATATGTCATGTCATTATTTTTCTATATACACATACACATTCACTTACCTTATAGTTTTGGATGCAAATTTCATACAGATCGCTACATGTAGTAGGAATGCTTGGCACAATACTTATTACCAGAGCCATAACGACTTCTGGGGGCATCCACTTTCGTACATTACAATTTTTATTATTTCATTGTTCATAGTACACTATTATAATTTATTATACATGCTTTGACATAATTTATACCTTTCTAACATTCTAATGGGTGATTAATGTGCAAAATTTACTTTGCAGGTCTATTTGCTTCTATTGTTGTCTAATTATCTACTTGTTATTGTTTGCATTTGTTTTCCATTATTTGTGGGATTTTTCCTATGTCTTGCTTGTTCACTTATTTTGTGATTTAGGCTACTTTGGCATCAATTATGTGACACTATGAGTGATGTCCCATGTTTGAAACTCATTTTTTGTGGTTTACTTTTTCTACACTGTTACATATTTACATTTTCTCCTTGAGTGCTAGCTTACATATTGCTTTTTACATGCATATTTTTATTTTCTTTCACTAACGCTTAGTTTCCTAACAATTTTTTTTGCGTGTGCCTTGGTTTCTACTAACCACATTCCCTCCCCTACAGGGCATTATTTTAGTCATGCGATCGGTCCTCCTTTGGGATGTATACTCCTAATGATGTTGCATGTACCCCAAATAAGGAGGGGCATCATTTGGGTGATTGAACCACCCCATTCAATAGTCTGTAATCATAGTTCAACACATAATAAACATGGTCTTCAGTCTCAGCAATGAGCCATATTCTGACTTGGGTCCTTAGCATAACACATACACCAACACCCAATCACAAACAATAGTGCATGGGCACCCCTTGCCCTTCTTTGATGCCTATGACCAAGGGGTAGTTAGACAAATGTTATTAGTTCAGTAAATTTTTCAGAAGTTTACAAAGCAAATTTTACAAGACACACAATCCTTCAGCACTAGGCATGCATGCACTACACTTTCTATTCTACTTTCACGTTGGATTGAAACAAATCAGATATTCACACACCATCTGCAATGGTTTTTATACTTTGGGAAGTAGTTAATGGTTAGAGAATAACACTATACCTTTTTCTCTACACTTCATTTACACTTGGCGTGACATCGCTAAAAAAACTTGCATCCAACACAACTCACATGAGATTTCCTGAAAAACTCGTTTCTTCTACAACATCTTTGGTATCCTTTCTATATCTTTCACTCATCATGGATTAGATGTGTATGTTCCTTTTCATATTTTTACATACTTTAAAAAAAATTATACTCGGTTGGATCAAATTTTTCATGTCTCTCGTTATGGGAAGCGATAGTCACATCAATCACACAAAAATCAACATCAAAAATAGGCACACAAAGTAATCTACACATATGCTTTCACCCCTAGGGTCATCACCATTTTCACTTCCTCTCCCCTAGCTTCCACGCTTCACTTGTTATCACTCCACACTTTTTCTTGTCTCCTCGACATGATTTTTGCCACCGATCTACATGGTTATTAGATACGCATATCTTATCTACTTTATTTTATTGAGCACTCACTCAACAACATAAATTCGGGGAATGTGTAGATGCTAAGTCACACACTTTCGGTATATATCTAGTCCCAATCATATACCATTATTAATTAGATTCCTATGTGAGAAAAGTACTAATTGATCACTATATTTTTTCATCTTTGTTTTCTTTATATTTCCTCTTTTGGTCTTACACGAGCCTTCTCTCCTAGTCTATAATCTCATACTTAGACATTTCTAACTCTAAAAGCTAGAGCCCAGCCAAGATGCCAACATCAGGCACCCCCATCCCCTCTAGGAAACCCCAACCTCTTTGTACTTTACTCACATCTTTTGGGTCCTTTCTAGCCATTTGGGCATCTTGATATTTATTAGTCAATCTTTTAGTGGTTAATTACAAAATTAAAATAAGGGTATAATATATATAAATAGCTATGTGATTATAATAAAGGAAAAAGTACTTAGCATTATCTATGACCACCTTAGGTTACATCTAAGAGTTATTACAAGAGCATTCAAGCATCAATCTAGCTCCACACAAGTGTAACATACTTATTTAAGACTTTAGTAAATAGGGGAATTTTTTTTTAAAATGTTCATTGTTCTAAATTCACATGATTTAGAAAAAACATTCCTTTGATAATCTATCACATAAACAGTAAACCATATGCAGTTGTAAAGACTTAGTATAAAACCGATCTCTCATGTTTCATTATATCTATATGTATACTTTGTATACTTTTGGTTCCTTTACCCATTAAGGGTAAATAAAGTGTTAATTCCTAATGAGATTATCTGAGTATCTGTTACTGATACTCATCAGATATCATGCATCCTTAGACTAGTTGACACAAGACAACGCAATCAAACTTTTGTGATACTTTGCCTAAAGTTTAAAGTCATGTATACAATGACTTTATTCTTAGACGGCATACTCGTCGAAAGGAATATATATTTCACCCCAATCAAAATTGTTATCTGGATTAGACTTTCTTGACTTTTGTCAACAACTTCCAAGTCCATGTTAAACACTAAAAAGGAACATCTCACATGGACTAGTGTTGACAATCTACTTATGGTGACTAAGGGTAATCAATCGTACACAAATCAGCTTACGTCGATTCAAGCCCGATTAGTCACCTTTAGTTAGCATAAGCTAACATCGTCCATAGGTCATATGCATATCATTGTTTAGTGTAGAAGAGTGACATGAAATTTCATTTTATGATAGTTACGTGGAATATCGTGCCACAGTGGTTTCTCCACAATATCCATAGTAGCTAGAATATCACTCCATAGTGGTTGCTCCACAGTTCCTACTTTTTAATGAAATTGTATTAAGGTTCAAAAAAATTAAACAAGTCTTTCTTACACATGCTATAACAATCAAGAAATGTGAAACTTAAAGAATTCAATAAAAGTCATATGTTTTATTACAAATTTACAACCTCTAATAAATTCATTCATAAAAGTACAATAAATTACATTGATCAATTTTTAATTCCTAAAACAAAAGTGTGAGCATAACATGATTTCAGTCATGTAATCCCATAATTACATGTCTGAAATCATTTACCTTGTCCAACAATTAAAATCATACTTACCTAAGTAATACAGTCAACAATAGAACAATAAATAACTCAATCAACTAAAAGAGGCTAAGTTCTATAAGTTACAGTCTTATAGTCCCATAATTATATGATAGGATCTTATATAGATTCATCCAAATTTTATAACTTATTCAAGAAACTATTGAATATTATTCAATCATTAATAATCATAAATACCATTCCAAGTTCATTATAAATGTCAAGAGAATCCACATCATTACTTAACATAACAGTCAATAGAATTCACAACATTACCCTATCTTTAGTTTAGGTCTTAACAATAATGTAAGAATTCTTAATAATAAAGTTTTTATTGCTAATGCTTCATATAGAAGGGAGAGAGCATATTATAACATAATGATAACCAACAATCAAACAAAGGTCAAGTATTTGCAACTAAACTACACAGTCATCACTATACCAGTTAAGAAAATTTTCTCTTGATCAAACGAATCATTAAACACTCAGTTGTCCCCTACTGTATCAAGCACCAGTCATATATAGCACTTAATTTCCATCAAAGAGAAAACTTATCGAGACCCATAAACACGACAACTCAAGCACCTTAACTTAACAGCCCTAAAGGGGATGAATGTAAATAAGATTGTGTTACAGTGAGAGTCAATATGCACTCGAGTTCAAACAAAATAAGTAAGCCCAACCAAAAGACAATCAAAATAATCAGAACTATCTCAAATAAAATTGAAGTACATAAGGTAAACAAAGGAAGTAACACCATTCAACCATAGTAAGTCTTAGACTCCATTTAAGGACCATTATAATCTATTCCAAATAACGGTTAGATGTAAATCATATCAATGATTTAGAAATGATTAAGTTCTTACTGAACTAACTCAAGTATAAATTAAAGAAATCAACAAAATAAAAATTTGGGTTAAAAAGGAATCACAATAACCCATGAAAAGTTGCACAAAATTATAAGTTCAGTCATAGGTATTATTATACAAACTAATCAAAGTTAAGTTTCGAGTTGAACTTAAAACATCATCAGATCCTACATGGATCCGAACCTTTTTATAGAACTTAGTCAATACTTCAAGGTTGGCCAGAATGGACTCAAAACCAAATTTAAAACCAATCACCATCTCCCATAAAGGACGGGTTTGGATTTACCATAAACGTTAACACCCAGAATGGGTTATTACTCGTATTTGAGCCCTAAAAAGTGTCAAATCAAGAATCAAAAAGTATGGTCGATAAGACCGAATTGAAGATCCTGCACTGAGTTAACCAAGGAGACAACAAAACCATTTTTGTTTAATTCCTAACTCGCAAGTAAAAAGTGCTAGAATATTTCATAATATTTTAAATAGTGTTTACACTAACAATAAAACATTATTTCCTTGTGGGTATCGACCTTGTAACCTTTGACTCAAATCCTAATATGAAAATAATTATTCGCAACCAAAATACGCAACCTAGTAATAAGTAAATTTTCTATATCTTTACACAAATCACCCACAGAACCATGTATGCATCCAAAGTTATTTTAATCAACTTAAAATAAGATACTTATAATATTCTAGAATAAAAAACCATGAAAAGTAGAAATAACACAAAAACCACAAAACCGAGAACTCAAAATACGATTACATATTAAGATCAGAGTTCTTATTATGAAACAATTAAATATAGCGAGTTATTATAATAAGTTAGAGCCTATCATGCCTGGTAGATCTCCTGCAAATATTTTCCTAGCTCCCAGAGTTTCTTTCTAATCATTTGTGAAATATTCCACAAAAATTTCACAACAAAATCCATAAGAAGCCCATTATTTTGCTTCCCATCATTTTTATAGTTTCAGCAATAAATATTCTTCCACTAAATCCTCCATGCAATGGAGAGGTCATAAATAAACCAGAAACAAACTAACAGTTCAAAAGCTAAAAGTTTGACAAGCAGATTCATAGTTCTTGAAATACCAAATGAGAAATGAAAAATAACTCCTATTCTTTTCCCCAAAACCATCTCGGTGTTTCCAAGGCAGTTTCTACTTCTCTTGTGATCAATAAATGTTATTAAAGAGGGCCAGTTTAACCCACCAAATCCGCCAACCTCCATTTTAACATTAGTAATAGCTAATAGTTAATAAAACACCACCATTCCTTTTAGTTACCTTGGTTTATGGTGCATGTCAGTTAAACTTAGCTGATGCCAAAGGTGGCTGTACTCTCCATTAAAATCACATTTAATTCACCAAGTACATGATTGGCACCAAATTATTAAGCTTATCCCAACCTTTCCACACAATGACTTCCAAGGTTAAGTCATACATTCTTATATAGGTTTAGATATTAGGACCCCATCAATAATGTATCAACCATAGCTTAGGTTGGGGTTTGTTTCATCAAATATAATAAGAAAATAACTAGGTCCTTATAAATATATAGTCGTCACCTTAGAATAGGTTTTGTTAGGCCTTTATAATATTCAACAAGAACATCAATCCTTTGCAATTTATTGAACCAAAGTAAGATTAATTAGCAGTATGGCTATATTCATAAGATGTTAGAAAACATCTCCAGTGACCTTATATTCATTTAAGCTTGAACATGATGGTATATCTGAAACATAATGAAGTCAATTTGACTTAACAAATATGATCATAATAATATATTGATCAAAGGCATGCCTTGGATCACTAAAATTGATCTAAGATATTTCCCTTCTTAAAATTTATATGTGATAGTTTAAGGAATAAAATTCATATCAAAACTTTAAATACAGTTTACCTGTACTCTTCAAATAGACTGAATTTACTTCCTACTAGCTGATATCACTTAGTGCACTTCAAAAACCAGTTAAGTGAGTACTTGATGATAATTCAACTTAAATAAACCATTTCCTTCAGCATGATTAAAATCAAATATAACAGGCAATTGATATCATTACACGAAACATGATCTATCTCTTCAAAAGAGCACACCAATTTAGAACAAAATCACATGTCAATGTTTGCCAACTTCAATCACAAAAACAAGTAAATATATCAACACAGCAGAGGTATTACATACCTCCCCTCTAAAAATCATCATCGTCCTGATGATTAACTTAGTCCACAAGTTTATTTAAGAACATAGGCATGAATATAAATTATTCATCCATAAAATTATCAAATAGTAAACAGAATTGCAAAAACTCAAGTTTTCCAAGTTTTATTATAGCATCAAATAGTTTTACCAGCACTTACTAATAAAAAGTGTTTTCCCAAAAATGCCAACAATTGAAAATATTTTTCAGACTAAATATTCAAATTTCACATAAATCAGAATTAATACTATTCAAATAGATGAGGAAAAGTAGTTTTTATGTCCTCCAGATTCTCCTAGGTTACACTTTCTTCATTAAACTGGTCCCATTGGACCTTGTATTGACTTATCTCATGGCTACGCAAGTGTAACATGCAAGTTTACTCCACCCTTATGGGTTCAACCACGATTATTCTTGGGTCTTAGACATGCAAAGAATACCAATTCAATACATGTGACAAATCTAAAACATATTTCTTAAGAAAGGAAATGTGAAAAACATCATCCATATGTGCCAATGTGGGAGGCAATGCTAAATGATAAGCTAGTATATTAATCGCTTCTACAATCTCGAAAGGTCCTACAAAACGAGATGATAACTTGTTTGTTTTGCTAAAGGTAAATTAGCTCTTTTTAGGCTTGACACGTAAAAAGACTTTTTTACCATGTTCAAATTTTCTATTGACCCTTTTTAGGTCTGCATTACTTTTATGCCTATCAACAACTTCCTTTAATCATTCATGAATTAATTTCACTTGTTATTCCATTTCAATAATCATTTCAGGTCCAATTACCTCTTTATCTTTGATGTTATCCCAACTAATAGGAGTTCTGCACTTTCATCCATATAATGCTTCTAAAGGTGCCATTTTTAGATAGGAATGGTAAGTATTATTTATACAAATTCAACTAAAGATATTCTTCTCATTTGTACTGCTGGTCCATACAGTACATCATCAACATATCTTCCATTACCTTATTAACTCTTTCTGTTTACCCATCTATTTCTAGATCGTATGCGGAACTAATGTTTATTTTCATTCCTAAGGTTGCATTTAGAGTTTACCAAAAATGTGAGGTCATTCTTTGGCCTCTATAAGCTATAATTAACTCAGGTACACCATGTAATCTAAAAATTCTATGAAAAAATCTATTTTCAAGAATGGGAAAATCATATTTTATATTTATAGCAATGAAATGAGCTACTTTTGTTAACTTTTCAACCAAAAATAAAATAACATCATGCTTATTTTTAGACATAGGCATCCCTTGAAAAAAATCGCTATTTATTCTTTTCCATTCATACTATGGTATATTATGAGGGTACAATAAACCAACTGGATGTATATGTTCAACCTGAACACGCTGACATTCAAGGCAATGAGAAACAAAATCAATTATAACATTTTTCATCCCTTTCCAAAAATATTATTTTTTTACATCAGCAAGCATTTTTGTCACTCTAAGATGCCCAGAGTAAGGTGCATTATGAAATTTAGTCATCAATTTCTTCCTTAACTCATTTGCAAAAGGTAAACACACCCAATTTTTATACCTTAGGATTCCTTCATAATTAATCTAGAATCCTTTGTATCTTACATCATTATAATCTACATCAAGTGTTTTTTTACTTGCTGAAAATACGGATCAGACATCATTGTTTTCTTTTCTTTATGTTTGAACTAAGTTCTCAAGGTAACAAGTGTATAAATATCTTTCCTACGACTTATCGCATATGTCACTCTATTTTCTTTACCTTTAATTTAACTTATATCAAAGTCATACTGAGACAAAATCTAACAATCTTCAGTTTATTGCATTCAAATTTGGTTGTGTGAAGATATATTTTAGCCCAAGATGGTTATTTTTTAGCTCAAAGGATTTACCTAAGATATAATGTCTTCATACTTGCAATTCATGTATTATGAAAACAAAATCTAGGTCATAGGAACATAATTCAGCTCATGTAACTTGATTTTCCTGCTTTCATATGCTATAGCATGATCATTTTGTAGTAATATACCCCCTAATCCTTCTCCGGAAGAATCTGTGATAGTTGTAAAGCTTTCGTTTAGATCCGTAATAGTCAAAATAGGTGTTGTAATTAGTTTTTATTTTAACATTTTAAATGTTTCTTCACATTTGTTACTCCAAATAAACTTTTTATATTTCTTTTGTAATGAAGTAATTGGGCCAGTGACTTTTGAAAAGTCCTTAGCAAATTTTTTGTAATATCTAGCAAGCCCTATGAAGCTTCTAACTTCATGCACATTCGTAGGTGCTAACAAATAAATTATGGCTGCAATCTTTGATGGATCAACTGAAATTCCATCCTTGCTTATAGCATGTCATAAGTAATGTACTTATGTTTAATAGAAAGAAAATTTTGACAATTTTCCAAACAGTTTTCTCTTTCTTAAAATCTCAATTACAATCCTTAAATGTTCATTGTGCTCCTCTATTCTTTTAGA
The DNA here is from genome assembly GCA_019776745.2 of Taxus chinensis. NCBI lineage: Eukaryota > Viridiplantae > Streptophyta > Pinopsida > Cupressales > Taxaceae > Taxus > Taxus chinensis. The sequence goes on from CM034146.1 coordinate 283,996,787, forward strand.
ATAGATAAGAATACCATCAAAGAATAAAAGAAAAAACTTTTCCAAGTATTCTTAAAAAATATTTTTCATCAGATTCATGAAAGCTGCAGGTGCATTTGTTAAACCAAAAGGTAAAACAGTAAATTTATAGTGTCAATATGTTGTTCTAAAAGTTGTTTTATAAATATCCTCATATTTTAGTCTCAGTTGATGGTACCCATATCGTAGATATATATTTGAATAAATTGATGCACCATGCATCTGATCAAATATATCATCAATCCTAGGAAGAGGATATTGGTTTTTTATTGTTGTTTTGTTTATCATTTGATAATCAATGTAAATTTTAAGTGTTTTTTCCTTCTTCTTAATCAATATTATTGGTTCTCACCTAGGTGAGACACTCGGTCTAGTCAAACCCTTGGACAAAAATTCTTGTAATTGTGCCTTTAGTTTCACTAACACAGTTGTAGTCATGTGGTATGGTGCCTTGGAAATAGTCTCAGTTCCATGTTTGATTTCTATTGTGAATTAAAACTCTCGTTTCGGCGGAAGACCAAGTAGTTCTTCTGAAAACACATCGTTGTACTCTCATAACAACGGGTATTTTTCCATAAAATCATTACCTTCTTATGTTTTTTTAGACATTTTTACTACATATAACATGCAACCTTTATTTTAGGCCTTCTTAAGATGCATGGCCGATAGTTTTCTACCTGTAATGTCTCTTTTTACTCCTTGTATGTTTGTTGTTTTCTGTAGATCATCAAGACATTTTATGTTTTTTTAAAAACAATAATCTTTAGCATTATGATCAACAAGCCAATTTACACCTCTTACGACATCGTATGACCCTAAAGGTGCAACATACATGTGGACTTCTGTAGTAAAACTTGGTAATTCTAAGGTTGCACCGAAAAGACATTTATTAATAATATGGACAACATTGTTCCCATAATGGACGGTCCATGATTTTTCCTTAATTCCAAATTTTCTTTTTATTTTTGACGATAATTTATTTTTTATAAAGAATTCTATAGCACAAGTATCGAAAATTATAGTTATGCGCATACCAAATAACTTACTTGGTACTTCTATAAGTGTAGCCTACTTTTTAGCTTGCTTATATCAGCTACTATAGCATGTATCTTGTACAATTGGTTGTTGTCATTTTTATTTAAAGTTCATTGGTTTACGTAATGGTCTTTTCCATAGTTGTAACAACCCCCAACAGGTCCCTTTTTAGGCTCAAAATTATTCTCATTCTTTTAATTATTGTTTTGGCCACCGTAAGTTTTCTACCCATTATTATTCTTTTGAACTTTATTTCTGTTATTTGCAGTAGGTTTACTTGTTGTTGCTTTCTTACTATTTTCAGCCCCAAACCTATTTTTAGTGCCAAAATTATTCCATGACATCTTCTTAGGTGCAAGTGATGAAGAAGAGTTGGATATTTTCTTTCGATTCTCTTCCTTATGCACAGAAATTTCCTTCAATATTTGTTCTCGCCTTATGGATTTTTCTACAACTCCTTCCATAGTGGATGGGCTGTGTACATCCACCTCTCCACTTATGATATGATTCAATCCCATTATAAACTTATGTATTCTAAACTTCTCATATGTTTGGTACTACGGTACATACTTGAGAAGCTTTGTAAACTTCTCCCAATATTTAGTTACAGTCATTTTTCCTTGAACTAAGTTCTAAAACCCTAACATATTCTCAACATAATCAAGTTTTGGCAACCAACATTGCCTAAAGTATCCCTTAAACTAATCCCAAGTGATGCTAGCTTCGTCAATTTTCAGTTCATCCTTACGGTTGTCCCACCGGGAAGATGCTTCATGGGAAAGCTGGTAAGCTCCCCATACAGCTTTGATTTCTTCTGATAAGTTCCTTATTACAAAGTACTTCTCCATTTCACTGAGCCAATTCTCAACCCCATCTCCCAATGTGGTACCATCAAACTTAGGTGGAATTATTCTTTTTATGTCATTACTAAGTTCATATGCCAATCTTTCCTTCTTATTTTTAGGCTGATTAGGTGCATTTGTGTTAGCATTTGTTATGTTATTGTTGGCATTTGTAGCATTGTTATCGTTGCATTTTTTTTTTCTCCCCCTAGAATTTCAACATTAACATTGTTTCATGGAGGTGGTTGATTGTTACCATCAGCATCATCCTGCTCTTCCTCATTTCCAATAACTTGTTATTCAAGTACAACAAGACGATCTCTTGTGTCCAATAGGGAAGCAAGGATATCGTCAAGTTTTTGTGTTGTATCTGCCTCGCTAATTGGATGTTAGCTATTTGCAGCACGTCCTCTTCTTCTAACAATTTTTTGTTAACAAGAAATTTAGTTTTTATCATAGATGGACTCAAATAGGTCCAAGAGCTACAACCTTCAGCTCTGATACCAAAATGTAACATCCTTATTTAAGACTTAGGTAAGCACGGGAATTTTTTTAACACAATGTTCACTGTTCTAAATTCACATGATTTCGAATAAAAATTCCTTTTCTAATCCATCACATAAGTAGTAAACCATATGTAGCTGTAATGACTCGGTGTCTAACCGATCTATCATTATCATTATATCTGTGTATACTTTATATACTTTTGGTTGCTTTACCCATTAAGGGTTAATCAAGTGTTAATGCCTAAAGATATTATCTGAGTATCTATTACTGATACTCATCTAATATCACACATCCTTAGACCAGATGACACAAGACAACACAATCAAAAGTTATCTATACTTTGGCTAAATTTTAAAGTCATGTATACCATGATTTTATTCCTAGACAACATACTCATCGAAAGGAATATGTCTTTCACCCCACTCAAAATTGTTATCTATATTATACTTTCTTGACTTCTGTCAACCACTTATAAGTGTATGTTAGATGCTAAAAAGGAATAGCTCATATGGATTAGTGTTGATGATCTACTTATGGTGACTAAGGGTAATCAATCGTATTCAAATCGATTTACATCGATTTAAGCTTGATTAGTCAACATAAGTTGACATCAGCCATAGGTCATATGCATGTCACTGTTTAGTGTAGAATAATTACCTAAAATATCATTTTATGATGATTGTGTGGAATATCGCACCATTGTGGCTGCTCCACAGTATCCGCCTAATGAGCTTCATTATTAAGTGGGTATTATACAACATCGACTATGTTGTGACAACCCACTGAGTTCTACTAAGCTAAACTACATAACTTAATAAATTCATTAATTCTTAAACTCGTAGATTCTTAATTTCACTTAAGTTTAATCATTAGGTATCATTCCTAAGGATTGACTAAGTTTAATATGATTAATCCATAAAGGAAGGATCGTAATGCAACTCCTTATGATTTTAAGGTATACAGATCAAATCTGCATTAAGTTCATCGAGTTAAATATTCATTTTCCACATGTCCTTAAGTGTTACTAATCAATCTGATTATAACATGTATAGGACATCATATAACCATTATCGTATTTCTTACTATTAAATATAACTTTGAACTATATATCTTACAAGTTAGATTATGTGACTTCTTTATCAATTCACCTCATCTTATCATCTCCAATTACATATTCATTTTCCACATGTCCTTAAGTGTTACTAATCAATCTGATTATAACATGTATAGGACATCATATAAGCATTATCATATTTCTTACTATTAAATATAACTCTGAACTATATATCTTACGAGTTAGATTGTGTGACTTCTTTATCAATTCACCTCATCTTATAATAACCTTTTCATCACTCCAATTACATATGCATTTGATCACATTTTAACATATTCCTTTACTTTTAAAAATTTATTGATTATAGACAACAACATAGGTTTAAGATTCAAATGTTAAGACCATTCAAATTTATAGTTGTGTTCCCCCCCTTTCTTTCTATTTAAATCATAACATAATATCGATAAGTTGAAAATGGTACATTATAGCTTAGCCCTTATAAAGAACAAAATATCATTTCCTTATGAATATAATATTATATTACAATGAATTCTAGATAAGGCTTACCATATAATTATTACAGATTCATATCATATCATCCTTTAGCTTATTAGAGTAACGGAATTTATGTATAGTCCTTCATTTAATCAACATAAAAAGCTATGTAGCATTCATTAAGTCCTATTTATGTTTAACTTATAAACACTATGAAGTTATTATGAATCCTTAATAATGAAATAATCACACTAACTTCCAATTCCACAACATTCAGTCATTTACAGGAGCAATATAACCAATAATTTTTTTTATATTACAATCTTAGTAAAATACCATCAATATATTTTAGTCCCTAAAAATCCACATGTGTCCAAATGACTACCATAATATGGCACAAGGCATTTCATGTTTCGTAATAAAACCACTTCAAGAAAATTATACAATAATTATTTAATCCAATCAACAAAATGTTGACAATTTTCGCACTTGTGCAAAAATGGACAACTCAAAACTTCGTTACGATGGATGACATTGGTGAAGTGAACCAAAGCTAGGGGAGGTTATTTTAGTTTAATATTTATTTTGTTGGATTAATTATTGACTACATGTAATTTACAGTTATGTGTGTTGTTACAAAACATAAAAAATCACATAGTTTGCAATTTCATGTTTTTCTCTAGTAAAAGAACACAAAGGCCCTGAAGGACAGATGTGTTTTCTTGATGAAGACAGAAAATACAGAATAGATGAAATGTTAAGTTTTGGAACTAAAACCAAGGTTTTAGATTGCATAAATCAAAGTTCATTTCTAAGGTTATAGGTATTTTAAAGTTCTTCCCTTCATGATTAACTACATTCAATTATTTTATTGAGTTGTTTAATTCATTATACAATCCATATACAAGCTGAAATGCAGAAGGAAGTACACAACTCAGTTTCAAAATTCAATGTTTTATTCATAAGGAATTTCAAATGTTTCCCACACAAGTCGTGGGATGTGACTCGATTAAACATCATAACTACTGAAATAGAAGGTGCATGTGCATGAAAATAAAAGAAAAATAATATCAAGGAATCCATCATTTCCTTATTTCTTTTGTCTTGCATCTCCATCTTCATTATTATTATTCAACACTGCATTGTACCTAAAAAACAAATAGAGAAAGAATGATAGTCACGAGCTTAGGATTAAATCATGTTCTTGTATTGTCTATCTTCGTGTAAATGAATCTCCTGATATCATGAGGTATGACTACAGAAAAGCTAACAGTACATTAATGCAGCATTTTAAGATTTGGAAATTACTATCTGGCAGAATCTCATGGTATTCACATGAATCATGACAGAGCAGGAAAGAAAGGGAAAGAAATCACTATGGAACATAAGAGAGGCCAAAAATCCTAATGTTTTCTAACTAGTTTGTTTAAGTGTGCAGGTACATGTTGCAGCAGAAGAAATAAAATTCATGATTTAAATTTTACACAAACAATATTCAAGGCTACAAGAGAAAAATCCATTCATCTCATTGTGCAATGATCAAAGTACAATAGTACAAGTGTTCAAGCTACTACCACTCAACTGTAGAAGTAAATTAAAAAATTCAAATAAAAGATCTTGATTCGGCACTGAGGCATGATTGAAAACAGAAATAGCTTAAAATAGTTTTCTTTACAAAAGGAAGGAGTTTTCTTAACAAAGCTACAGGATAATACCAAAAACTAAATCATATATTACATCAACTTGTAGAAAAAGGTAGAGAATACATTGTATAGTCAAAGCTACATATTCAGATGAATGTAAGTTACTTCATCATAAAGAACAACTTCAGTTAAAATACAAATAAGGATGCAGAGGGTAATTCATGGTGAAGAGATAAAGTACACAATGCAACCAACTCAATGTGTAGCTATCGGATCAACTTCAAAGAATCATGACATCACAAGGAATAAACTTCCATAGTCTTTAGAAAAGGGTACAAGACCACCTAATCAAAAGTGCAAATCTAGAATGAAGGATCACTAATCTTCAACCATTAAATCAAATAACATTCCATAACACAAAGAATAGTGGGTTCAAGCTTGCATTTCAACAATACATCTATTAAAGTACAGCTACAATATTCAGATACATAATGGAATATTGACTATCAATATTCATAATGAAGTGCTTATAAATGAAAGGGAAAAGTATAGATCAAGAATGAACTGAAAATACAACTAGTACAACGACATTGTGTCGATCTAGAATTTATGAGATATACATGAAATAAACAGAGTGAACAACCAGACGATCAATATGGATCGAATGTCAAAGTATAACCTTAAACATTTCAGAAGTCTTTATCAAAATTTGAAGTATGTGTATGCAATGGAAAGTTGCAAAAGCTATGGAGTGAGGCTAAACAACCTCAAAGCTTTACTAACTCAACCATGCACCATCAGATTAGAGATAAATAAGAGAAACTAACATAAAAGTATTATAACTTTGACAAAAACATCAAAAATTAACATGTATACCACTCTCTACTATATGAAAGCTTATTAAAATTGAACCTATTTTAGATCCTAAGCAATCAAATTATGTTTTGTTTACTCCCAAACATAGTGAAGAGATCTCTCCAAGTTGGCTACATGGCCAAGATTTAGATCTTCCCTTACTAACTATATTTGGAATGGATGGATGCAAGATGGAGGAGCTCTTAACAATGGATTATGGCCAAGATCCAAATGTTCTATAGCTTAAAGCTATCATAAATGGTTTCTAATGCCTTTCCAAAGTGTTTGAGAGTAAAGTTGTAAGTCTGAATGGGTAGGCTTAGCCTTGTATTTATAGTTTTTGGTTTGGAAGAGTTTGGAATTTGGGTGCATGTGGGACTAAAGCTCTTTTAGATTAGATTAGGATAAACATTCTTTAGGCTTAGTTAAGAATGGTTTAGGCTAGTTAAACTCGATTATCAAGTGATTAGAGACTCATTGAGAGTTAGGAGGGGTCTGGATAACCAATTGTGACTGATGGATAGCCTAGGAAGGCAATAGAAGTGGTCTAGAGAGAACTAGGGAGATTTTGAATGGTTGAAAGGAGGAATGTTTAGCTAATAAGAGAGATATTAACCAAATTAGATGATTTATAGGAGGAATACGACCAAGAAGGTGTCATAAATGGGTATTCGAGAATGGAGCGAAGAATGGGGAATTAACGAAGTATTGTTAATCGGTTGAATTGGATGAAATGCTAAGTGTAAGCATATTTTAGGTGTCTATATTTGCCCCTCTTTGGGGTGGCATAAGTGACGTCACTTCAAAGAAAGTAGACAAACATAAACAAGTAGAAATTTTTTGAAGGGATAAAATAAAAAATGAGTAGAATGGAGGATGCCCCCTCAATTGTCGATGGGGTGATAGAAGAACTCGATTAACAATTGAAAAGATGACAAAAAGAGAACAGAAGAAAGAATAGTGTGATGAAGAAGAAAATAAAGGGGATATAGAAGAAAGGAGTATGAGAAAGGGGGACTGAGCTAACATCCATCCAATGCCTTTTAAACAACTTTATTTTTCATCATATTGCTAGAGATCTTCATCATCGGTCCTTATTAAAAAGAATGAACAAAAGTGTAGTATGACATGAAAAGTCCTATACGAACAAATGTCCATTGCTAAAATAACACTAACTACATGCAACATACAAAATGCAATGCAATATGAGAAAGTAAAAGATGCCTAACTCCATGCAACATACAAAATGCAATGCAATACGAGAAAGTAAACAAGCTAACCTAACAGAGAAACATAATGCAATGTTTTTGTTATCAAGCTTCAGTTCCAACCTATTCGAATAAATGACAAGGGTTAATGACGGTGCCCCAAGAAAAGGTACATGTGAGGGGTAATAATGGAGGACAGTTCGGTCTAATGGAAAAGCAATGTGCACTATGAAACAATACCAGGCAATTCGTTGTGTCCCAGAGTACAGACGAAGTAAGCAACCTAGCTTTTGTTGATGGAGGTAGATCAAGATGATCCGCGAGTCACACACATGAACATGTGAGAACCAAAGAGCGACGTTTATAGGATGATTTATAATTTTTTGATGTTTCTAACATATTTGAATGTTTTTTTTATTTTGAAAGTTTTATGAAACTATGTACAGGAAGACAAAGAAGCGTGGATGCCCCTAGCGATAGATGGGATGTACAAGGGCGAAAGGCCACGTGCATGTGCAAGAAGGTGAAGATGCCAAATTTCCCCAGTGATTAGGTGGGGGTATTCAAAGTTAAACTCTTCACATGTAGAAGCGGGACCCAAGGCCATTATAGATAGGTTCAACATGATGATGAATGTAAAATAATGAAGTGTTGGGAAGAAGCAAGGATGCCCCAACGAAAATTGGCCTAAAAGCACATGAGAGAAAGGAAGGAGAGGATTGTCTTTGTGAAAGGGGACAGCGGTGTCCAAAAATATGTCAAAAAAGGTTATCTTATACACATGGATGTTGAGAATGAAGTAGAAGAATGATGTGAGTGATATGAATGTAGCTTAGAATCCTCGCGATGAAGAAGCGATTAGCCAAAGGCACAAATTGTGAGACAAGATACAGACTAGAGTAAGAGTCTGAAGCAAGTCCAAAAAAAGACACTTGGTAACACACTAATCCTGCTTACTCATAGAGATCCAGTGTGTGAACATGGAATTAAATTACCTCTTGAAGGAAAGATTTAATAGATAACAAGTGAAGACACCCTAGCCAACGTGTAGGAATGTTTGATTTTGAAAGGTGATTTGTGAATGGAGGGTGGAAGGATAGCCGTACATTTCTCTACTATTAGGCAGGCGTCCATAGCCATAACGGAGATGCATTTGATTCTAATTACAACATTGCTCTACTGCCAGTCAGGCATCCATAGCCCCGATAGAGATTATTGGAAATACCCCAAGAGAGAGTTATATATCAATATTGTTTTTCTTTGTAGCTTTTAGATTTTGAATTTTTGATTGATTTTTATTCTTTTTCTTTTTGAAAACTTGTTTCAGCTCTCTTGTTTGACAAGGGGTTAAGAACCACTTATGGCTTGATGGAAGGAGGTGGAAGTGATTGTGATGATGACATTGGCTAGTGTCAACAAATATATCCAAAATTTCTTCGCAACAAGTTTATTAGATGTTGAATGTGATAGGATCTCCATGAGGTCAGTCGTTCTTTAATTTACCAAGGTGATAAAAGACCAGGGTCAAACAGATACCATAGAGATAAATGTCACAAAATGCGTGTGAATAGGCTAACCAGGATATCACCGAAGGGATGAAAATGGTAGGAAGACTTGCAGAAGAATAGTAAGGAAGGGAAGAAAGAACATCCATGTGTACGCAATACCTAATTGCAAGGTTTGATCTTTGTACCTTTGATTTTTCTTTGAAATGTTTTCTCATGTTTTTGTATTTTTGAATTGTTTTGATTTTTAGATTTTTGATAGTTTTTGGAAAGGTGGTACCAAATAAGTCACTCTGCGTGGTAATATTAGATAACGATGTCTATGAGTTCCTTAATAAGGGAGACTAAGTGTGATTTTTTATCAAGAGTCATGTTATCTCAGATGTCAATGATTGTGGTGAGCTCATACTCAACAAAAGACTGCGATTTATCCTGAAACAAGGATTTCGTATGTAGGAGTTGGAGTTCCCTATCCAGAGGTTTATACACCTTGTGCCATACTTGATGGTTACGTTGATGTGCATTCTTGAATCGTGTTTGATTTTTAACCTTAAGATCGTTTACTTTGTTGGGAGCTTTAGAGCTCTTGGAAGTTTTGACCTGAGCTTGATAATGAACCTGTTTGGTTTTTTTATAAGCTGACGCATGACTTGTCTGATCCCAAGAAGGAGAAGAAAGTGAACTTTTATGATTGATGAAAGGAACAATAGAAATGGTAGTGGGCTTGCCACAAACATTGATAGAAGAAAGATGTGATAGATGAAAAGGATACAGTCTAAGAATTGAAGAGGATGGGCTACCAGAAGGTGAGCCACTGATAGAAGATGATGAAGGGGTACTAGGATATGGCCCTAAGATGGAAGAAGTTGGGCTACGAGGACATGGTCCAAGAATAGAAGATGAGGGTGAGGGACTACTAGGGTGTGGCCCAATTATCGATGAGTAGGGGCTACTCAGAGGTGTCCCATAGATAGAATAAGATGAAGGGAAACTAGGACGTGGCCTAAGAATAGAAGGTAATGGGCTACCAAGAGGTGACCCACAAGTAGAAAATGGAGGGCTACTAGGACATGGCCCAAAGATAGAAGAATATGATGGGCTACCAGGAGGTGAGCTAAGGCAAGATTTTGATTGAGGAATGATGATAGATAAGAAATGATTGGGAAATGAGAAGATAGGCCATGGATCAATGCTAGACTCCAACATCTCATCATGTTTAGAGGAAGGTGAAAATGGAATAACAGAAGAAGAATCAAGTTCCATGACCTTAGGATCTTCCTCTATGTTCTGATAAAAGGAATCAAACTCTTCCTCCCCATACGTGAGCGTATCGAGTTCAAGAAAGAAACCTTGTTTGAAATCCTCTAAAGGGATATCTTCATGTAGTCTGATTGGTCCTTTATCCTGAGATAAATCAATTAGTAGAGGTTGTTGTTCTTTGACCATGGGGGGTTGACTAGAAGAAACGGAACCGCTAAGAGGGGAAGATTGATTGACAAAAGAATATTACTCAAGAGAGGAAGTAGGCTTGGAGGCAGGTGTTTCATGAATGGATGGTTTGGATTTGGACCTACATCATTTTTCTAGAAGACGATGTAATGTATGTTGGAAAGTAGGATTGCATAGCCATCCATTAAGTTACGATGTAGGATTCAAATTGGATGAGTGACTAGAGGTAATCCGAGTAGTGGAACTCTTTGACGGAGGAAGAGGTCGTTGATACGACTGATGAAGGAGGTCTTGTGAAAAAAGGGAGGACCGTGACTCAATAACCGAATTAGATGTTCAATCAATGGAACTTGGAGTCACACGAGTCTTCAAAGGAGGAAGAAATCATTGAGGTGAGTTGGAATAAAGGTTCCGTGAAGGAAGGGAGGACAATGATTTAGGATTTTCTCTAAGGGTATCCGAATAATAGTTAGGATTCGAATCTTCAGAAGAAGAGTGGGAATCCGAATGGTAGTTTGGATTTGAATCAGAAGAAGAGTGGGGGGAACCTGAATAATAATTTAGACTAGAAGCATCCAAACCATACCACTGAATATGAGTTGAAGGTGGGGAACAGGGTACCCAGGCAAGAATTCTAGTGCGAAGAACCAAACAAGGTTTAGTCGTAAAGGGTATCTTATGATGTGAATGCCTAAAACTAGGTTCCACATCATCGTAAGTGTGAGGAACCATGTGAAATTCAGTCATTATTGGCATTGTTTAAGCACAAATGTCTAGACCTATATAGTGTTATCAAACTTCTTCAAAGTGAAGAAGGCCCCGTGCCGATTTGGGCAGCACAGTGGCAGCCAACTAGACATTCAATACATACAGAGATGCGTGTGTGATTTGCCGAAGAAGGTCTAAGGAAAATAAACATCATGATGATGCAATCTCGATGAGATAAAAAAGGATTGTCCTAGAAAATAAGTTTTCTTAATGAATAATCACAAGGAACAATCATGCAAGTGTGAAACACAAATCCAATCAATAAGGAAATACTCCCTATGTAAAATGTGTGTGTGAAATGACAGCCCAATGCAAATATGATCCACACAATGTCAATACTTATGTCAAGTTCGAAATGAACAAGGTGTAAGTAACAACAAGGAGAAAATCGCGACCTCCACACAAGGTATACCTAGTACTAACTCGAGTGTCGACGAAAGCTAAGTGTTTTGAAAAGTAGACGTCGCAACTAGACATATCATAACAATGCTATCCAGATATCTCAACCAAGCAAGCAAGGTGTTGATATCAAGACAACATTATGGCGATATATATAACGTGGTATCAATACTCATCAAGAGACCCAGATGATGTCTAAACTAAAATCAAGTCAAAGGTATAACAAGAAGTCTGCGATAATGCAAGTGGCATAACTGCGCAATAGAGGGATTTATACTACGTGCCCAAAGAATGGGAGACGCAATGTAATTACCAAGACTGAACGAATAGAATGCAAGCAAAAAATGACAAACTAGGGAAGAGACAAAATGACAAAACCGACCCGTAACAATGATGAGGATCCTGAAGTCAAGATCGTAGGACTACCAAAGATGTGAAAATGTACCTGCTCACTTTAGTCATTTAACACCCCAGCCGTAAACATGGATGAGTGTAAACATACAAAAAATTAGCTAGCACAATATTTGACATGACAGGTAAAGTATGCCTCTATTTGATTTCCAACATGGAAAGTACGAACGCATGGGTGTAGATCAAGAACAATTGAAAATAGACTTAGTTTCACTTTGGGCAGAGCTTCGCCTCATTTGAAAAACAAGAAGGAAGCTAAGCTAAGTAATACGTTTGTCTAAATTTGTGATGAAAAACACTTAGATCCAACTTAGCATGGGTTCGTTACCGTGTTCGACAAATAAGGTGTTGAATCCAGATAAGTTATCACTTCGTGATGGTAAACGACGCGAATGGACTAGTAAATTTGGACTCGAGACAAAATGGTTTCCTTAATAAGTTCTCTCAACTAGGTGTTACAAAATTATCCATGAGCGAGATGATTTACCCAAACAGTCCCGACTATCTCGGGAGTATCTCGACTTAGCTTCCTTTAAGCATAGTGGGCAGTAAATGCATCCATCATGTACTTAAAAGAATCGCATAGAGAAAACTTGTAACGCTATCTCACAAGGAATTACTAGTCAAGTAGATTAAGCGAGGTGCTTCCCGTTTCGTCCACAAGGTTACTCGGCAGTGGACTACTTTGGGGTTCCTAGAACCACCCCCATTGTTATAGCTTAAGGCTATATGCCAAAAGGGTTACGTTCCAGTTAAGTGGAGAGGGACTTACCCTTTTCCGAAACCTGTAATACAGTGTGTTGAATATGGTGTGTTTTTTATCTTTTTTAATCTTAATGTGGTTTCAAAAGTGGCACACCATTTGGCAATCTGCAAACACACGTGTATTAGAAGTTTTCGCTTCGTTCTTAACACCTTTCTTTAACCAACTTTAGGTCCTGTAGAAAACAAGTTGGTTAGTGGTTTTCTCATTTGCCGATTGAGGTAAAAGAGAACTCACACTTGCTTTTGATTCCTAAGATTGCCCAAAGGTGCGAAGGAAGAGCATACACAAAGTGGAAATCCTACTAAAAGCACATAAAAAATGTTACTTTATCATTTAAAAAGTAAGTGTTTTTAACATAAAAAATAGAATTTGTGCAAGTGTTTTCGATCTCTAAGATCACTTTGGAAAGCGCAAGGAGAGAGCATACGCACTTTTTACAAATCTCAATTCAAGCTAAGGAATGAAAAAGAATTAAATAATTTAGTCAAACAATGACCAAAATAACCCTGCAAACAAATTATTAGTGTCACAAAACCTATCAATTTTTAGAGTGGCAAAAAAAACAATTTTTCAAACTTTAAGAAATGCTAGAAAATGAATATTTACCTAATAATGTAAACCATATTTTTTTTGTATGTCTAAATCCTAATTTTATGATTTCATTATGTATTTTTCTTCAATACCTTTCCAACGTAATGAAATTGGAGTTGTTTCGAGCTCGGGAGCAAAAGTTATGGCCTCCAGAAGATTGGTGGTGAATGCAGTCCGACACAGACACGCCCAGTATGACAAGTACATGCCTGTTTCAACGGATACGCATGCACGTACTTGTTTTTGCACCCAAAAACATAGAAAAACATAGAACAATGACGCAGATGCACCCAGAATGACGGGAACGTGCCTGTTTCAATAGGTATGCGTGCGCATAGGCATTTTTATGCCCATAAACATAGAAAAACACATAACAGCGACGCAGACGCACCCAGAACGATGGGAACGCACCTGTTTCAATGGGTACATAGGCACGTAGGCATTTTTGCATTTATAAACAAAGAAAAAACATAGAACAATGATGCAGATGCGCCCAGAATGATGGGTACATGCCTGTTTCAACGGATATGTGCCCCTTCACAACGCCTACGCGTGCCCTGTGAAAAACCTGCAAAAAACATAGATTTTCAAATTTTCAAGAGAAAATAGGTTAGTAGTTAGTCAAAGCTTCCTATTTCTATGTCAACCCCAAAAAATATATGTAAATGAAGGTCATTTATCCAATATTAAAAATAGAAATGAGGAAATAACAAGTGATTTCAACTAAAAAAACTTGAAAATGAACTTTGAAGAACTCAAAGGACCTCCATTAATGGAGGATGGACATAAGTGTCCCACCGGGCGTGCCAAATGTATGTAATGGAAAGTTGCAAAAGCTATGGAGTGAGGCTAAACAACCTCAAATATTTACTAACTCAACCATGCACCATCAGATTAGAGCTAAACAAGAGAAACTAATATAAAAGTATTATAACTTTGACAAAAACATCAAAAACTAACATATATACTACTCTCTACTCTATGAAAGCTTATTAAAATTGAACCTAGTTTAGATACCAAGCAATCAAATTATGTTTTGTTTACTCCCAAACATAGTGAAGAGATCTCTCCAAGTTGGCTACATGGCCAAGATTTAGATCTTCCCTTACTAACTATATTTGGAATGGATGGATGCAAGATGGAGGAGCTCTTAACAATGGATTATGGCCAAGATCCAAATGTTCTATAGCTTAAAGCTATCATAAATGGTTTCTAATGCCTTTCCAAAATGTTTGACAGTAAATTTGTAAGTCTGAATGGGTAGTCTTAGCCTTGTATTTATAGTTTCTGGTTTGGAAGAGTTTGGAATTTGGGTGCATATGGGACTAAATCTCTTTTAGATTAGATTAGGATAAACATGCTTTAGGCTTAGTTAAGAATGGTTTAGGCTAGTTAACTAGGGTTTAGGCTAGTTAAACTCGATTAGCAAGTGATTTGAGACTCTTTGAGAGTTAGGAGGGGTCTAGATACCAATTGTGACTGATAGATAGCCTAGGAAGGCAATAGAAGTGGTCTAGAGAGAACTAGGGAGATTCTGAATGGTTGAAAGGAGGAATGTTTAGCTAATAAGAGAGATATTAACCAAATTAGATGATTTATAGGAGGAATACGACCAAGAAGGTGTCATAAATGGGCATCCGAGAATGGAACGAAGAATGGGGAATTAACGAAGTATTGTTAATTGGTTGAATTAGATGAAATGCTAAGTGTAAGCATATTTTAGGTTTCTACACTATGCTACTAGCTTCTAAAAATAGAACTCAGGGAACAAGTATAAATGTCAAAATGAAAGGCAATCTTATCTAAACAAAATGTTCATGCGAGGATGTATAAGTTAAGGCTACAAAAATCTCCTACAAACTGAGTCACAAAAATAAAAAATGAACCCAAATCATTTAATAGTTACTAAATTCATGAGAGTTGCTGAGTGAATGATGCTCAAACTCATCAAAATAAAGCTTCAAATAAGAATTTTCTAAGGACAAACATTGACACATTTTCGTAAGAAGTACATATAACAATAAAAATGAAATCTCGTAAGGAATGGATTGTTTTATAAAAGGACATATTTTCATTTCTTCATTTCAAGAATTCATTTCCATCTTGTAAAGTGTTGGGATCATGGGAAACAAATCTCCAGAGACGTCATATTTATAAAAGAAAGAAGTATGAGGACATAAGTTACAGCTAGGGTTAGGAAGAGAAGTGAGCTCTGAAACGATCCTCTACATGAAGAAAATCAAAATCTTTTCTTTTTACAAATCTATTTAAGTTCAAATTGTAGAGCCAAATGGGAACAACAATGAAGAATACTGATAAGAAAAACAAATAGAAAATACGACACCCTTGAATGTAAATAAATCTATAGCAAATAAGAAAATCTACAGCATAGAGTATGAAACCGAAACTATGCAATCATATCAAAACCTAACTCTATCATGACAAACACAAATGACTACAACTCGAATGCCCAGATTCAGGAGGTATAAGGTTAAAATAATGGGAATAGAGCAAACACAGTTTTAGAATCAACCTAACAAAGCTCAAATGGAGAATAAAGAAGATCGAGTTTGAATCGAAACAAAAGAAGATACAAGGAGATTTCAAGATTACCCAAATAAAACAAATCTGAAATTACAAACAAAGCTCAAGAATGCAAGTACAGATTAATAAAATGGCTCAATTTACAAGGCCATTCGAAGACAATCATATTTTACAAGAAGGAAGAGCATAAAACTTACTTGTTTTATCCAAATACACCGAAAAACTTAGAGATTTAACAAAGGAGTAAGGAAATCTTAGTACCCATAAATGACTTTACTCTGAAAATGCTCTCAGAAAGTTTGCAGGCTCAAGAATCACAGAAGTTCAAAACATTCTTTAGAATATTATTGAGTAGGAGAAAGAAATAAAGAAGTGATTGGTAAAAACTCGAAAGAACTGAATTTGGAGCTCGAAACTTACCATAACATCAAGTTTCAAAATCATGTTTGGGATCAGAAACAACAATGAGAATGAGGTTCCCATGAATACAGTGGACTACAATTTTGATTCCCAGCTAGTAGTAAAACATTAATAAATCATAGCTCGCATTGCATTTTCTAGAACCAGAGAGTTCAAAACTAACAATGATCACCTTTACCAAATTTTGCTCAAGAGATCGAAACAGAGGGATAAAAATCATGGAAAATGATAATGTGTAGAGCCTCGTAGAATTTATTTACAGAGGAAAACCGAACTCGAACACACAACCATGGCGAACACTCCAAAAAGATCACATTCAAACTCAGAGCCATCAGGACTAACACAGATTTTCAGAACCTGAAAGAACCATTTTGTAGAAGAAATGAAACGAATAAATCGAGATCCTAGCATTAACAATGGCTTCATGGAGAAATTTTGGCATGGCTTCGCTGTTATGAACGAGCATGTAAAAATTAGAAAAGATAAGCTCGTCGATCCTTTTAACAAAAATAACTCATCTAAAGTTGTCATCAACGACTAAGATCAAACCGTGTAGTAATCAATGATCAAAAAACTTAACTACAGCCAACTACACATTCATCAAGGTTTAACAAATCCATGGTGGACAAGATCACAGTACATGAGATCAATGGCTACAAAGCAATTGCGGTATCAACCAAACCCAAAATCAATGCAAACCCAGATGCTCACATATCGATGGTTCAGATCCTGTAAGTACCACAGATCAATGGTTCATAACAATACAACATATTCAACACAAAATCTACCACAATAAATTATAGCTCAACCAGGGTCAGGTGATCATGGATGTGTCAATATCAGAGTAAACCTAACCAGGGTGGAGTTAGAAAACTCACCAATATAATGATTGAGGGATTGGATCATCGTTGGAGGGGGAGCTTTCCCCATTATTTATAAAATCATTATGTTGGCCTTCGATAAAGGATTCAACCATAATGTTCAAATAATTATATTTACCAAACCTTAGAATATGCCAAAAGGAGCCTCAATAAAATTATGTTTATAATGATAAGGGAAGGGGCCAGTTTAAACCACATGTGCAATAATTATGCAAAATGAGACTATGGAATATGCCATCAGTTATATAAAGAAATATCGAGAACGATTATCCCTGATATGTCAAAAAACAATAATTCCAAGGTGTACATCATGATGCAAACCAATGGTTTATATCCTAACGTCAAAATATTCACCTTAACTTTTGCAAAAGTACCCTAATCTTGTCAAAATCCCGTGTTAAGAAAGATATGGAGTAAGAGGAGAATATTATTTCTGCATAGAGGTGGTCCCCACAGTGGGAAAATTGGAGGTTGAATATTTATTTTACTTGCAGAGGAGTCAAATTTTCATGTGACCATAAGAAAACAGAGGAGTTGTCAACATCAGAGCTTGCAAGTGGACCTCATCATGATGGAAGGCATGGGTGGATTATTTTTTTTGTAAAGTATTACAAATAAAGAAATTATTTTACTCACACACAAGGATTTATTTTTGCATGTACATCCAAGTGGGGCAAGATTAAAAAGTGCTAATATTATAACTTCAAGTGGATCAAGTTGCAGATGTCACGTCATCAGCTAGAAGATAGATATTGCATGCATTGGAGAAGAATTTCTCATCAAGAATAGCGTACTATTAGCCAAATTATTCATCCAAATTTATTAAAAATAGAACAGTCAAGTGCAGTTTGACTGAGTTGTATTTTTGTAACCAAGGCTCTTAATGCCTCATTGTATTAACATGTTTATTTTTATTCCTTTATTTATTTAGGATAAAGGATAAAAATAGGATGCATGGACGAATACAATTTTTAGTCTATTTTTAGGAGGGGTGGGATGAATAATTTTTCTATATATTGTGTGCATTAACAAGGCACAAGGGGAGGACTTTTGGACATAGGAGTGCTGAAGCAAATTTTTACCAGTTTTTCCTTTTGAATGAGAATTGATTTCTCCTTTTCCAATTACTTGCAGCTTCATGTATACTTTATTATTTCTTGTGAATGTAAAAATTCCCTGATTGATCATCTTACCTTGCTGCAAATTTAGTAAATTCTACATAATATTAGTGTGCATGCTTATCTTAACAGTATTGTTGTGAATCTTTCCCTCAATACATAAAGTTTTTTGCCTTAATACTCTACTGAAAACTATTGGTTTGTGCATCTAGAATCCATTCTCAAATATTTTTGCATGTACTCAGTCAAATCCCTCAATAATTTTGGTGTATCACCCCAGTTTTCAATTCATTTACAGTCATCTTTTTACCCTCAAAACCCCCAAAAAAATTAGTTTAGAATACATCAAGAAAGAACCGACCTTGATACCAGAGACTCACCTCAACAATAGGTATACCCACAAACATGAGGTGTTTCCATTTTATCTATGAAAGAGAGAGATCTAGAGCAAGCTTAGAACCCCTACAGTCATCTCTCTATAGGCTACACTTTCGAAAGATAACACTAACTTCATCAATAAAATAAATGCAACTTTTTATAAGTCTTTTTTCTTTCACCTTTCACAAAATCCATATGCAAAATTGTTAGCATGTGTCAGTTCACATAAATTGAGCATGATAAGTACTAAATATTCATAACAACATGCTCTACTTTAACAATTTCATAAAAGGAATCCTACTTTTTAATGAAATTTTATTAAGGTTCAAAAGAAGTAAACAATTCTTTCTTACACATGCTATAAAAATCAAGAAAGGTGAAACTTAAAGAAGTTCATAAAATTCATATGTTAATTACAGATTTACAACCTCTAATGAGTTCATTCACAAAAGTACAATAAATTACATTGATCAATTTTTAATTCCTAAAACATAAGTGCAAGCGTAACATAATTTCAGTCATGCAATTCCATACTTACACATCTGGAATCATTTATCTTGTCCAAAAATTAACATCATACTTACCTAAGTATTACAATCAATAATAGAACAATAAATAACTCAATCAACTAAAAGAGGCTAAGTTCTATAAGTTGTAGTCTTATAATCCCATAATTATATGACGTGATCTTATATAACTTCATCCAAATTTTACAACTTATTCAAGAAACAATTGAAGACTATTCAATCAATAACAATCATAAATGCCATTCCAAGTTCATTATAACAGTCAAGAGAATCCACATCATTACTTAACATAACAGTCAATAGAATTCACAACATTACCCTATGTTCAGTTTAGGTCTTAACTGTAATGTAAGAATTATTAATAAAAAAGTATGTATTTCTAATGCTTCATCTAGAAGGGAGAGAGAAAATTATTACATAATGATAACCAAAAATCAAACAAAGGTCAAGTATTTTTAGCTAAGATACACAATCATCACTATACTAGTTAAGAAAAGTTTCTCTTGATTGAAGGAATCATTAAACACTCGGTTGTCCCCTACTATATCAAGCACTAGTCATATATAGCACTGAATTTCCATCAAAGAGCGAACTTATTGAGACCCTGAAACACGAAAATCACCTTAACTTAACAGTCCCAAAGGTGATGGATTCAAATAAGGCAGTGTTACAGTGAGAGTCGAAATGCACTCGAGTTCCAACAAAATAACTAATCCCAACCAAAAGATAATCAAAACAATCAAAAATGTCTTGAACCGAATTCGAGTACATAAGGTAAACAAATGAAGTAACACCATTCAACCAGAGTGAGTCTAAGAATCTATTTAAGGACCATTATAATCTACTTCAAATGAAGGTTAGATCTAAATCATATCAGATGATTTAGAAATGATTGAGTTCTTATTGAACTAACTCAAGTACAAATTAAAGAAATCAACAAGATACAATTCGAGTTAAAAATGAATCACAATAACCCAATAAAAGTTACACAAAATTCTAAGTCCAGTCACATATAAAATTATAAAAACCAAACAAAGTTAATTTTAAAGTTGAACTTAAAACAACATGAGATCCTACATGGATTTGAGCCTTTTAATACAACTCAGTCAAGACTTCAAGGTCGTCCAGAATGGACTCAAAACCAAATTTAAAACTAGTCGCCATCTCCCATAAAGGAGTGGTTTGAATTTACCAAAAATGTTAACACACAAAATGATTTATGACTCATATTCGAGTCCAAAGATGTATTAAATCAATAATCACAAAGTATGGTTGATAAGACTTAATCGAAGAGCCTGCATAGAGCCAACCAACGAGACAACAAATCCATTTTTTTTAATCCCTAACTCAACAAGTAAATAGTGGTATAATCTTTCATAAGATTTTAAATAGTTCTTCCACTAATACCAAAACATTATTTCCTTGTGGGTATCGACCTAGTAACCTTTGACTCAAATCCTAATTTATGAAAATGAGTATTCACAACCAAAATACACAACCTAGTAATAAGGAAATTTTTTATATCTTGACATAAATCACCCACATAACCATGTATACATCCAGAGTCATTTTAATCAACTTAAAACCATATACTTATAATATTCTAGAATAAAAAAACTAGGAAAATTAGAAATAAAACAAAAACCACAAAACCCAGAACTCAAAATACGATTCCATTTGAAGAGAAGAGTTCTTATTATGAAATAATCAAATAGAGCAAGTTATTATAATGAGTTAGAGCTTATCATGCCTTGTAGAGCTCCTAAAAATATTTTCCAAGCTCCCATAATTTCTTTCCAAGCCTTCACGAAAGATTCCATAAAAAAATCGCAACAGAATCCACATAAAGCTCATTATTTTACTTCCCATAATTTTATAGCCCCAAAAATAAATTTTCTTCCACTAAATCCTCCATGCAATGGAGAGATCATAAATAAACCAAAAAAAAACTAACAGTTCAAAAGCCAAAAGTTTGACATGCAGAGCCATAGTGCTCAAAATACCAAATTAGAAATAAAAACCAACTCCTATTCTTTTCCCCAAAATGATCTCGACATTTCCAAGGAAATTTCATCTTCTCTCAAGATCAATAAATATTATGGCAGAGGGAAATTTTAACCCACCAAATCCATCAACTGCCATTTCAACATTAGTAACAATTAACAATCATCAATTAACAAAATAATACCATCCCTTTTAGTTACCTTGGTAACTGGTTTATCATGCATTCCAGTTAAACTTCGTCAATGCCAAAGGTGGTGGTGCTTGCCATTAAAATCAAATTTAATTCGCCAAGTACAGGAGTGGCACCAAAGTCTTAACCTTATCCCAACCTTTCCACACAGTACCCTCTAAGGTTATTCCATAGGTTAAGTCATACATTCTTAGATAGGTTTAAATATTAGGACCCCATCAATAATGTATCAACCATAGTTTAGGTTGGGTTTTGTTTCATCATATATAATTAGAACATAACTAGGTCCTTTTAAATATATAGTCATCCCCTTAGAATAGATTTTTTTAGGCATTCATAGTATTCAACAAGAACATCAATCCTTTACAATTTATTGAATCAAAGTAAGATTAATCAACAGTATGGCTCTATTCATAAGATGTTACAAAAAATCTCCAGTGACATTATATTCATTTAAGCCTAAACATGATGGTATATCAGAAACATAATGAAGTCAGTTTGACTTAAAAAATATGATCATAATAATATATCAATCAAAGGAATGCCTTGGATCACTGAAATTGATCCAAGATATTGCCCTTTTTCAAATTTAGATGTAATAATTTAAGGAACATAATTCATATCAAAACTTAAATAGTTTATTTGTATTGTTCTAATAGACTGGATTTACTTCCTACTAGCTAAGATCACTTAGTGCACTTAAAAAACTAGTCAAGTGAGTACTTGATGATAATGTAACTTAAATACAACATTGCCTTCAGCGTGATTAAAATCAAATATAACATGCAATTGATATCATTACAACAAATATGATCTATCTGTTTAAAAGAGAACACCAATTTAGAATGAAATCACATGTCAACGTTGTCAAATTCAATCACAGAAGCAAGTAAAGATATCAACACGGAAGAGGCATTATAACAAGGGAAAAGGGACTAGCATTTGTGCATATACGCATAGGAGGAGAAATTTATTCTTTCAGGCAAACATATATTTACATCTTTTAAATCTAGATAGTGTTCTCTATAAATTTTGACATACACAAGAGTCACCAAGGGAACCATCTTGACACACACACATTGAACTACATTAGGTCTAAGATGTAGTGCAACGCTTAGTTGTAAGTTTAATCTGTTGAAATCTAAGGACACTTTGACCCCTCATTTTACATCTTTTATTTTTAAGATTTGATGTGGTTTGGGGGTTTTTCAAGTGCTTATTTCTTATTACAAGTTCTAAAAGAACAATAACGATCTCCAGTGAAGTACAAATGATCAAAGGCGACAACAAGTGAACATCCAGGGACACTGCAAAATTATGTTTGACACCTTATGAGCAGTCACAGGTGCCCCAAGGAGGTTTGTAGCGCCCTAGATGCCTTTTCCCCTACCTATGTTCCTTGGTCTTGAGTTTCCCAACATCTCTGCATTTTTTGCATTTTCTTGCGACACTCCGAGTTCCAGTTCCAGTAGTTTTCCATCTCGGCATACCTTCAACATTAATCTAAATTATCTAATTATTTTACTTCCTTCATTTACAACTAGGGTTTCACATTTAAATTGCTTATTTAATTGGATCATATTTGTACCTTATTGTTTATATTCAACATTGTTACATAATATAGATTTAAGCATCTATTTATTCAGTATTTGTTTAATTAATGGCATCCTTGGGCATAAGTTTTACACACACTCACAAGAAATACATGGAGTCTGAGATGTAGTGTAGTGCTCAGTCGTAAGTTCACTCTTGAGGTAAACCACATATTCAGTCTGACCCCCCATTATGTATCTTTATTTTTAGGTTTGATGCGGTTTATGGGCTTGTGCAAGTGAACTTCTATTTTCCAAGTTACAAGTACCTCTGGTGATCATTGTGTGACTATTATCCAATCAAAAAGAGAACAATTGCAAAGACTTTGTGACACATCATAAAGTAGATCCTGAGCTATTGTGAAGTCATCAACGCACATAAGTATTCTTCGGTGCTCTAGGAACACTTTCCTTATCCCAAGAACCTGTATTTGTTTGCACCTGTTTATTTTATATTTTACAGAGATTAATTACGACATTGTTAGCTTCCAAAGTGTTGTGTAAGATATATTAAACATTACTTTTTGGAAAACACATTTTATAAGCAAAAAATGAAACTCGGGAGTCTTTCCATGCTCTATTTATTTCTTGGTTTTTCCACATGTTCTGTGTTAATAGGTTTTACAGTAAATCATTTCACCAAATGAAAGAACAAGAAAAGTTGTCATGGAAACAATTATGGCAGCGTACAAAAGACATGTAAGTTGTCTCGAAACATATATTGTTTCACCGTACATTGAACAAACAGATCTCCAACCTAATCAACAGTCGTCTGAATTGACCCTCTCATTGGCGATATTTCCGGTTAAATCACCTATTACAGAAGTATGCTTTTTTTTTTTAAATATCTTGATTTTCACACTAATGTTTTATATATTTAAACCCGATGGGCATTAGCTGTGTTTGTTTTCCCTCGGTGTTCATAACATAGCGAGTACTCATAAGACCATGTTCTTATATAGAAGAACCTGAGAATCATTGCCACAAACATTAATATGATTGACTGTAAAGTGTCAATGCAAAGTGTTGCAAGAAGTTATCATTGCGGTATATTTTCCCTATATTTTATTTTAGCTTTTTTAAGGATTAATTATGTTCACGTAAATACTTCAAGTGAAATTAAGATGATGAATTATAGCACATATAGAAAATATTTTTTGGTAGGGAACAATTTGAGATGTGGAATAGATGTAGGACATGCATGTATTTAATTACCAATTTTTTTTCTCCAACATTTCTTTCATGACTTCATCTTACGTAACAGATTAAACATCAAATCCAAAACTTTGACACAATAACAAATAAAATAAAATATTAACAAATTCCATTTTTTATTTTTTATAGTGTTCGGACCAACTATTAATGCCCTTAAACCGACGAAATATTTAATTACATTGACAAATTGAACCCTCAATATCGCTTAACATAGACACATTATAATGTTATTCTTAAGGTCACTACTTTTTTGATATGGTTGTCTCGTGTTTAGCAATACTTAATTCATTATGTCTGCCCTTTCTTCCATATATCAAATAGCATGTTGATGAGGGGAGACCATAATTAGTATCTTATTATCTTATAAGAAACCCTACATCAAAGCATAAAGGATAGATGAATTTTTCTGGATGTTGTCGCGAACGCTTTGGTAAACATGTTTGCATAATGTCCAACCTTATGCTTGGATAACAAACAAAACAAAATAATAGGAAAGCCCATTTACCCCATATTTTTATCATTTTTTTGTGTTCTTGTCAGTTGTTAGTGCCATGTAACTTACGTACAAATTTATTTTAATGACTAAATAATCCCTGCATATGTCTTAACATGGACGCAATACAATGTTATTCTTAAGCTTGCTCCTATTTTTTATATAGTTGTTTCATCATGCCCCACACGTGTTCAATAAATCAATATGATTGTTGATGATGGGAAAGCCTATTCGCTATCTTATTATCTACAAAGAAAACCTAAACACAAATGTGAATGGAATTGATGACATAAGAAACCCAATATGCAATGCTTTTAACCTTGTCAGCTATTACATTTTTCCTCTTTTGTATTTTTGCCCCTTTAAGAAAATAAACATTCGCCGAATAATTCAACCTAAAATGAGTTGATACAGTGGAACACATTAAAAAAATGAGTTATGGAATAGGTGTGAGCCACGCAAGAAATTAATTCTCTTAGTTTTTATTTCCAAATTCCCTTTCATTTTTTTCAGCTTAGCTAGCATACTAAAAGTTGTCCAACCAAAAAGTTAATTAATAAAAAAGCTTCCTTTTCCATTTTCCCTTCCAAAAAGTTCTATTTTTTTCAATTGTGTAGGATTCGAGATTGAACCAAAATATGGAACTTCTCCTTTCAAGTATTCATTAACTACACCTTGTTTTCTAAGATACCTCCAGACTATATTTCCATGATTCCGTACACACCTTATCTCCTTTCTCTTTTGAGCAATTCACATAAAATACACATAATACATTTGTTCTTCTTCGTAAGAAAGATATCTCCTGCAAAGTGGTCCCCCTCAACATTATCCTCTCCCAATTTCTTCTCCTCCCTCTAACCCCCTCTTCTACAACCCTCTCCCTCCCTTTCTATTTTTGTCCCTCAAAATAAATCTCCTCCTAGACTGCCCTTTCGGCATTCACATCGTACATTTCACATACGATTGCTAGTATTGCAATGTCCACATTTGATTGCTAATATATACCTCTATTTCATAAAAAGAAATTAAGATTAATGAACATGCTTAGTAATAGTCATACTTCCCTACCATGAAACAATGGCTAAAATGCTTTACAAACTTTCTACGAAGGGCGCAAATAACGAATTTTTGAAATCCATTTATGGCGAGGGGAGCTCATAAATCAGTTTTAAAGCATACTCTCCCGCCGTGGGTAGTCATAATAATGGTTTATGTGTAATTTTGTTTATCTCAAATTATCCTACTAAATAAAGCACACACGCATGCCTAATAATACACTGACCATCTAGAAGATTCGCAGAAGCAGGGGAGCGTAGACAGCTGTAAAGTTGCATAGGTGACTGTTGGGGAACGGCTCTTAGATGTAAGACCCGTTACAAAATGATTTATATAACCATGTCTAAAACACTTATTCCTCCCATTATTGTATGCATTTGCAATTTTTTTTTGTGTGGAGTCTGCGTGCAGGGCCCTGTTGTTTGTATTTGCAGTAGTAGTTTTTGTTTGTTCAGTATGTTCTGAGTCAATTTTGTCTGTGATTTTTGGTTCTTTTCTCTTTATTTTTGTCGTTAGAGTCTTTTATTTTTCTATTTGGGTTTTTTCATATCTGAATGCGCGTGCTCTGTTTGAGGGAAGAGAGCAGTGCAAGAGAAGAACAGCGACGTATCAGACCAGCCAGACACCAAAAGGATGGTAAGTTCCTCTAAACTTCTACTGTTATAATTTGATTCCTTCTAATTCTTTAGATTCTTGATAATTTTTTAGTTCTTTGCCTCCCCTGCGTATTGTGTTTTAGGTTATTGCTTAGGCCAATTTAATATTAATGTTCCCCCGCGTTTAGGTTATTTGTTAGGCTATTGAAATTTCGTTAAGATTAATGCTCTTAATTGGATTACTCAAGGTTCAGATCCAAGTTGGTTTGACTGTTTTGAAACACAAAGATACCTAAGTTTCTAACTATTTGACTGGTTTGAAATTAATTTAGACAAATGCATTTGTATCTAACTCAATCGCTTCAGATCAGGGTTCAGATCTGAAGCATTATATTTTTGTTAGTTTTCTATAACGCATAGTTCAGATCTGTGGTTTCCCTATTTAATCGCCACTCTAGGGTAGGCTTTATAAATAATTTGTGAAATTAGACAGATGTTGCCGTGGATTACGATTTAAAGATGCTTTCTGAAGCTTAGCAGTTTATTATTGTAGGTTTTAGTGTAGTTAGTATTTTGGGATTTATAATGTATTTAATGTTACGCAGTGCTTATTGTTGTAGTTTAGATGCTCTGTATTTTTTGATTTGGCTTCACTTGTTTTTGGATTAGTTACAATTGTTATTACTCTGTATTTAGGTGTCCTGGTATAAATTGGCCATAGCTTAGGATTAGTGCTGTAAACTCTGTTTTTCCTGGCTATGCTAGTATAGGCTTTTTCTTTATTGTTGTTTCGATTGTTAAGTTTATTTTTTATGGCTTTACTTGCTTAGGGTTAGTAATACTTTTTTATTTCTAAATGTCATTTTTCTCATGGATGACCTTTGCTGCAACATAAGGTTTAATGAATATTTTTAGAGGGGATTGCACTGTTTATATGTTCTGTGTAGGTGAGGTTAAACTGGTCATTCTAACTTAAAGTTGAGGTTGAACTGGTCATGCTGTAGAGTCCGAATTTTCTTGGTCATTCTAACTTAAAGTTTTGGTTGAACTGGCCATGCTATGTCACTCATATTTTTCTTCTTTTCAGGAGTAAAATCATGCTTTAATTTGATAGAAGATGCAATTTAGTAGAACCGTGGCTATGTCACTCACCTTGTTCCTTCCATCATTTTGTAAAGCCACACCTTAATTTCATGCTATTTATTTTAGATGTTATTTCTGGGAACCCCTGCTTCTGGGTTGTTTTTTTACGTGTGCTTTTGGGATGTTTTTTCGGTGTTTGTTAATGATTCTAAATACTTTATTAGTGAGTGAATGCATTGGCGTTTGGCCACTGCAGGAACACTGTCACAGAAACACAAAACTGCCTGGAAAATTAATGTGCGCACAGAAACACCTGGAAGATTTTCTTAGAATCATTAACAAAGGAACTTTCAAGTTTATAGTCATTTTTAGTATAATGGTATTTAGGAACATCATTCCCTGTTACGCCTATTAAATTTGATCCACCTTTTTTTGTGATATATACTGGCATTTCTGATTTGTTTGTTCTGGCCTTTTGCATATTAACCTGGGAAAGATTCATTTTATTCCTAATATAATGGTGTTGTAAAAACTACATGGAACAAAATATTGCATTCTTAGCTTGTCCTTGTTTCTAGTTTCTCTGTTTTGTGTAGATATCGAATGTAAAGACATTCGAATGAGAATTAAACTGCTAAAAACCTCAGATTATGTACGTGAATTGCAATGCCTAAATGTAATGCTTGTACAGAGCTGGTGGATATCATTAGATTTTAGGAAACAAATCATTCCCTATTCTTGAGAAGGCATTTTTTTATCAGGTCAGTTCTAATGTGTTTTACTACTGTTAATATTGTCTGTTTGAGGGAAATTTATTGTTTTGGCGTGTCCTTAGGCGTGTTTTTCATATTGTTTGTAAAATCTTGCCAATTTCTTTTCTTATGCTTTTACATCTCAATGTTTTTAGAGAGCGTTGTTTAAACTTTTGTAGAAGCGTCAAAGATTTCTTGAGAATCACTCACAAAGCTTGAAAAATTGATTTAAAACTTATTTTGAATGCAGCATAGGTATTGTTAAGAACTTAAAAGCTTAATAATATGTTTTAACATTTTTTTTGGTATTAATAATATCATTTTTGTGTCAGGTACATTATGTTCTCTGATAAGGCAGCAGTACTTATTGTCTGAACAAATCAGCCAGCGGATCAAGCTGTCAGATATCTCTCTGGAAAGTCTGTCAGCCGCATAATTCCTTTCGAATGTATTATCCTTTTTTAATTATTTGCATATTTCTACTGATGATTGTAATTTGTGTTTGTGCCAAGCATTTTTTTGTTTTTAATTTTAATTCTATCTTTATATTATTTTGAAATCTAATAATTTACTTCTTCGGGAATTCACACGTCTCCCACAATGGGAAGAGTTCGATGGTACTTATTTCTTCTAAATATATAAAATATTTTTCTCATAACTTGTATATTGTTTTTCTAACATATTTCTGGCTGCAATAATTTTGTGACATTTTGTACTTTTAACAGTTTCCAATTTTGTTGTATGTTTGCAGGGTGCCATAATTTATTTGTGAAAAATTGTTTAATGATGTACCTAGTATAATTTAATCAAAATCATCAAATGAGAGTTTGTTATGTTTTTGTTTTATTTTTTAAGTATGTTTTTAGTATTTTGTTTTTAAAATTTAGTACTTTTAAAATGTCATTATTAATTTTAGTATTAATATATTGATTCCAACATTTTATGAAAAAATTAATTTAATTTAATTTTTAATTTTAATATTGATAGATTTTAAATTTTGTTAGGATGACAATTAAAACCCAAAAATATATTTAAATATACAATTATGAATTTAAGAATTCACAAATAAACACAATTATGACTAATTGTAAATTATAATATTTACAAATATTTTATTAATAATAATATTTTTAATTATCTATGTTTTAATTAAAATTCTTGTGGTAGAGTGATATTTTACGTCTTTTTTCCACCCGTTAATTATAATTATACCAAAAAACACATCTGTCATCTGTTATTTATTTATTTATTATGTTGTTAGAATTTACACGTTTCTATGCAATTTATTTTGCATTGGATTTGTATGTATACATTATTTTAACATAAAAATTCATGATTCTATTTTTAATATTTCTATATTTGTAGCATTTCTATGGTGTACAATTTGTATTCGTAGCTTATCAAATTATAAGAATCATATATATTTGTATTTTTTGTAAATAATTATAACATGTTTAAAAAAATTTAATGTAAAATTCATTTTATAATATTTTATATTTGTAACATATAATTAATATGTATCTATATAATTAATTTGATATGTTTAATTATTTATTTTAAATAAATATATATTGTATATGTTTTAATCTTAAAAAATATTAAGATATATATGTATTTGTATTTATTATAAATAATTATAATATATTTAGAGGACCACCAAAATTTATAATAAACAGTTGGGATTAGAAACATTTCTATTTGTATTATTATGGATTTTTTAAGTAATATATATTTTAAATATTTCTTGATAATATATTTAGTTAATGTGAAATAAATTTTAGTTGTGTGTATTGTGTTTATAATTATAGTTTGTATTTTTGTTGTGCTTTTTGTGTTTATAATTATTGTATTATGGATTTTTTTAAATAATATATAATTTAAATATTATTTGATAATATATATATATTTAATTTGAAATATATTTTAGTTGTGTGTATTGTGTTTATAATTATAGTTTGTATTGTTAATATATATTATTTCTTGATAATATAGTTTGTATTTTAGTAATATATATTTTATGATTATAAGTAATAATTGTAAAATTGAATTTATGAATAATTTTATATTGTAACATTTTGTTTATAATTATTTATGAATATTTAATTAGAATGTTATTTTATATTGATTTTAACATATTTTTGTATGTTATATTATGATTTGTAATTAATATGTTGGTATTGTATTTTTGTTTGATGTTTGATATTTGATTTTATTAGTAAGTTGGTATTTGTATTTATTTTATATAGTAATTTTAATTGATATATTTTTGAATGTTTAATTAAATTTGTGTATAGTTTATTATGTTTATAATTGTTTATAACTAGCAATAGCATCTTTATAGGTCTCTTACTTACAATTAATATTTAAAATTTGTAAAATGTTTTAAAAAATAATAATAAATAAAAATATAAAAAAATTATTCAAATAAAAAATTAATTAAAAGTTAAAAAATAAACTTAAAAATAATAGAAGCAATAAAATATATAATATTAATAAAAAATAAATGATATCCACCGGCTCTATAGAAATTGTTTTGCAGAAGTATTGTTCAATGTTTTTAGAGAGCATTGTTTAAAGTTTTGCAGAAGCTTTAAAGATTTCCCCTTTAATGATTACTATGTAAGGCAGCACAGTACTTATGGTCTGAACAAATCAGCCAACGGATGAAGTCTGTCAGTCGCATAATTCCTATCCCCTTTTTTTTAATTATTTGAAATCTGATAATTTATTTTTTCGAAATTCACACGTCTCTAACATTGTTTTCTGGCCGCGAGTACAATGATGTCTCGTGGTCCAAAAATTTTGTGACATTTTGTACTTTTAACAGTTTCCACTTTTGCTGTATTTTTTAATTAAAAAATTTATAAATTAACAAAATTATGATGTATTGTCGATGATAATTTTCACAAATATTTTATTAATAATAATATTTTTAATTAAAACTGTGTTTTAATTAAAATTCTTGTAGATTAAAACTATCCTAAAAACAATTCTTCCTTTTTTTGAACTATGTTGTTAGACTCGGAATAATGTATTTTAATATTATTGTTGTTTGTTGAATTGTGTTTATAATTATTTATAGTTATTTAAGTATTTATAATAATTAAATTAAATATTAATTTAAAATTGAAATATTAATATAATTATTGTATAATTATATTTTTATTTATATATTATTTTATATTGATTTTAAATAAAATTTTTTTGTATGTTTGAATGTTAATTGTATTTTAATGTAATTAATATTTTTATAATTATTGTTTGTATTTTTGTGTTTATAATTATGTATGGTTATTTAATTATTTATAATAATTAAATTAAATATTAATTTAGAATTGAAATATTAATATGATTATACTAATAATTGTATTTTTATTTATATATTATTTTATATTGATTTTAAATAAAATATTTTTGTATGTTATATTATAAATAATATGTATTCTTGATTGTTATTGTATTTTAGTGTATAATTAATATGTATATTTAGTAGTTTTAAATAATTGAAAGATGTGAAAAAAATAAAAAATAAAAATAATTTAAAAATTAGAAATTAATACAAGTATAAAATAAATAATAATTAAGTAATTAAAATTTTCATAAAAATTAAATAATTAAAAATTAAAAATTAAAATAATAAGTAATTAGAAATTGATAAGAATTGATAAAAAAAAAATTAAAAATTAGAAATTAATAAAAATCTAGAATATATATTAGTAAAAATAAAAAATAAATAACTAACCCAATAATTAAATATTAAATATTAAAAAAAAAAGTAATTAGAAATTGATAAAAAAATAATTAAGTAATAAAAAAATTCATAAAAATAAATAATAAATAAAAAACACAATAATTAAATATTAAAAAAACAAGTAATTAAAAATTGATAAAAAAATAATAATTAAAAAATAAGAAATTAATAAAAATAATCAAGTAATTAAAAATTTCATTAAAAAAAAAAAAAAAAAAAAAAAAACTCAATAATTAAAAATTAACTATTAAAAAAAAAAGTAATTAGAAATTGATAAGAACTGATAAAAAAAATTTAAAAATTAGAATAAAAATAAAAAATAATTAAGTAATTAAAAATTTCATAAAAATAAAAATAAAAAATAATTAAGTAATTAAAAATTTCATAATTAAAAAATTAGAATAAAAATAAAAAATAATTATGTAATTAAAAATTTCATAAAAATAAACACAAAAAATAAATAAAAATCACAATTAAAAAATAATAATTAAGTAATTAAAAATTTCATAAAAGTAAAAATACAAAATAAATAAAAAAACTCAATAATTAAAATTAAATATTAAAAAAATAAGTAGTTAGAAATTGATAAAAATTGATTAAAAAAAATTAGAATATTAGAATAACAATAAAAAATAATTAAGTAATTAAAAATTTCATAAAAGTAAAAAATAAAAATAAATAAAATACTCAATAAATAAAAATGAAATATTAAAAAAAAAATTAGAAAGTGATAAAAAAATAATTTTAAAATTAGAAATTAATAAAAAAATTAGAATAAAAATGAAAAAAAAAAAGTAATTAATAATTTCATAAAAATAAAAACAAAATATAATTAAGTAATTAAAAATTTCATAAAAATAAAAAACACAATATTAAAAAAATAAGTAATGATAAATTGATTTAAAAAAATTAAGTAATTAAAAATTTCATTAAAAAAATAAAAATTAAAAATTAAATATTAAAAAAATAAGTAATTAGAAATTGATAAAAAATAATTAAGTAATTAAAAATTTCAATAAAAAACTCAATAATTAAAAATTAAATATTAAAAAAATAAGTAATTAGAAATTGATAAGAATTGACAAAGAAAAATAATTAAAAAATTAAAATTTTCAATTAAAGAAAAAAAAACTCAATAATTAAAAATTAAATATTTAAAAAATAAATTAGAAATTGATAAGAATTGATAAAAAAATAATTTTAAAAAACAGAAATTAATAAAAATTTAGAATAAAAATTATTAATAAAAATAAAAGTAAAAATTTAGAATAAAAATTATTATAAATAAAAATAAAAATATAAAAAACTCAATAAAAATAAATTAAAAAATTAGAAATTAATAAAAATTTAGAATAAAAACAAAAAATAATTAAGTAATTAAAAATTTCATTAAAATAAAAATAAAAAACTCAATAATTAAATATTTAAAAAATAAGTAAATTAGAAATTGATAAGAATTGATAAAAAAAACTAATTAAAAAAATAAAAAATAAAAATTAATTTTACAAATTAATAATAAATTAAAAATTAACCAAAAATGAATTAATTAAAAAATAAATAAAAATAATAATAATAAAAAACTACAAATAATTTTAAAATTAAAAATTAACTAAAATTAATATAAAATTAATAAAATACTAAAAATAATTAAGTACTAATAATAAATTAAAAATGATAAGATATAAAAATTAAAAATATGATTTATGAATAACTTTTAATAAAAAAATAGAAAGTAATTAAAA
The DNA here is from genome assembly GCA_019776745.2 of Taxus chinensis. Taxonomy (NCBI): domain Eukaryota; kingdom Viridiplantae; phylum Streptophyta; class Pinopsida; order Cupressales; family Taxaceae; genus Taxus; species Taxus chinensis. The sequence goes on from CM034146.1 coordinate 284,030,675, forward strand.
ATTAATTTAAAAAAATAAAATTAAATAAATAATTAAAAAAATTAAAATTAATATTAATTCTAAAAGTAAATTAAATTTAATAAAAAAAATTAAGTAATAGAAAAATTGATAAAATTAATAAAAAATAAATATTAAAAAACAAGTACTAAAAATTGATAAGAATAATAAAAACTCATAATAAGTAATAAGTATTAGAATTCTATAAAAACATAAAACTTAATAAAAATACATAAATAATTAATAAAAAACAATAATGCTTTCCAAAAATAATCCATGTTTTACACATTGTATATAACATTTTTTTGCAACAAGCAAAAACAATAACCACAATCACATAATATTACAAGTATATGTGTTATCACTTATTTTTCAACAATACATGTAAGTTATATAGGCTAAGCTCCACAGTGTGTTTTTTTGATTCACATGACTCCCTTACTTGTCATGTTTTACATAGGCTAAGGTCCACAGTGTGTTGCCTTATCTCTATTGTCAAAACTTGAAATATGAGCGTAGAAGAGAGAATTAGATATGTCCAAAAAAAAATTCACATTAATGTCGAGTCGCTGCATCATTGATACCACATACAGAAACAACAGGAAAACATTAGTTTCCATCAATTTTCATCTTCATCAAACCCTTCCTTTCCTACCTTCCCTCCTTTTCCTTCTACTTCAGTCGATGTCAATTTTTTAGACAATACAACATGTGATACTTTTTCTGAACCCACTTTTGTCAACCCTCAACACACTTTCCTCCCTTCTTCATCTTTGCCTTCACACTTTGTAAATTCTGTAGGTCACAATACAATGTTTCATCCCTAGGTTCCCAAACCCATTAACCCTGATATGTAATCGTCATTGCAAACACCTTCATTCTCTTCTCACTTATTTTCTTCAACCCACACCTTCCACTTGCCTATCAACCTGCCAATATGTTCCTCATACCCAACAAACACCTTCTCCTTCTCCTGCTACTTCCTTTACTTGTTCCCATATAACTCCTACTTCTGCTACACATATTATTGCTTTCCCTACACCTCAAAACCCTACACATCTGACATTTTCATCCTTAGTTGAAGCCCAACGATGCTTTTAGAAAAGAATTGATCTTTTGTCGAATATCCACACCTTGTTCAAGTTGTTTTAAAAATTACCCAAGGATAAAAACAAGATTGCATGAAGGCCTTCATACTTGTAACATATGCAAATTTGAAAAACATGGGCATCGATTCTCATTGTAGAACAATATGGATGTGAGACATCAACCTTCATTCTAAAGTCTTTAACCCAAGTCGAAGAGATCCTAATCACACTTGAGTTAATCCAAGCTTACAAGTTACTCAAGCCCGGGGCAGACAATACAAATAATCTGGCCACACTACCTTTTCTATAGTTTGTTTCTTGTTGATGTTTTACTTCTTGGTTACTAAGATAAATTACATTTTGTATCAGTGTTTTCATGTATATGCTACAGATATTCGAGGGACATTTAATACTAAGGATTGTTTGTTGAAGTGAGATGTACACGTTTGCTAATATCTGGGAATTTGCCATAAGAAATGTGCGAAATTTTAAGCCTATACAAGTAGTTGAGATTTGCGCGTGGAAATACAGACTGTAAAACTTGGAGCCGCAGTAGCCACTTAAAACTTTACTTTTCCGTAAAATCCGAAGATCGTATTTTCAAGATCTCTATTTTCCGTGGAAGATTTCATGAATGATGGAAATACGGACTGTAAAACTTGGAGCCGCAGCAGCCACTAAAAAGTTTACTTTTCCGTAAAATCCAAAGATCGTATTTTCAGGATCTCTATTTTCCATGGAAGATTTCATGAATGATGAATGATCGCAGGAATTCCTATCCCAAACGATCGTGATGAATCATTCATGAAATCTTCTCCCTAAAAAAAATTATTCTTTCTTGATCATATAAATACTATTTGCAAATTTGTAGGTACTAAATTCTAATTTATATAATTAACAATGCTAATTCTGATGAGCTCTCATTTCGATATGAATTCTTGACAGAATTTAATGTTCAGTTACGTACGATTTAATAAAGCAAAATCAAAATGTGCAGAGTGCAGTTATCCTTCAAATACGTCCAAAAATAGCAGAAGCCAGTTATAATATAGTTCAGCTGTACAAGTACGCCTATTCCAAAGCTTAACTTTACAGGTTGCCAGATTTTAGAAGGGCCACTTATATTTTTTCTTCACTGCTCCAAGTCGTCATAAATCAAGCAGAGATACGTCTTTCATTATGAAATATGTGTTATTTCCACGGTTCAATCATTAAAATCGGCGTGGTTTCGAACATTGTTGGTCAAATAACAGATAATCTCTGTCCAAAATTGTGAAGAATGTTTTTATTTCTGTACCGGTCCAAAGACCTCCAGGAAAATTGCAGATTTAAGGTTTGTGGTGGAGATTTTGACACTGTAATTTCTGAGAGATTTTGAATGGTAAGGCTGTGGAGGCGAGCAGGGGAGGAAAATATTCACAAAGAAAATCTTGGACATTTGAATCAGTTCGAGATGCCCCTAGAGTTACATAAGAGTTTAAAACAGGGAAAACGCAATATACAGCCCAGTAAAATAGTGTCTTTAGCTGATTAAATGGATCCAATACTCAACACAGACAACTATGGCCCTTGCAACAAATTTGATGGCTACAAGGGTTCAATTTCCATCAAAGATGACGATGATGAAGAACATTACAATTACAATGTCATACACTGCGCCTAGGCCTCTCATCTCAGCATTACAATTGCAAGCAAACAACGAAGAAGAAAATAATCGAAAACCCTACAGTCGTCGTATTATGGACAGAGAAAGTGACTACTATAAACGCATGCTGAAGAGAAAATTGTCGCTGCACAGGTGCGACCCTTTCGCTACTGGAGACTGCTCGTCTACACCATGGCTTTCCATATTTATAATGGGAGATATATATTTTAAATAGTTATTGGTGGCACTGTTTCAACGACTACCACTAAGTGCATACCGAATTAGGGAGTTGGTAAAGGGACATTTTGCCAAGATAAGACATCCATTAATAAGCAATGGAAACAACCCTATAAGAGATGTATGAATTCTTATACTGTTGTTGTGGCAGAAGGTGCAAGCATACAAGGAAAACGTCTATGTATCCAGTCTAGCTCAACAGGGGGAAAGAGTACATAATTGCCGCTTGAAAAATCAAATATTCCAACCCCAACAGATGCCAATCTTAGCGGAATCGATCACGTGAACGGTGGTGATGTGCCCATTCTCAACTCTTAAAAAAGAGAGATAAAAACATGGAAAAAAGAAAATTACGTGTTGCGAAAACTACGTGGAAGTCAAGCCGGCGACCAATGCAATTTGGAAGCAAGAATGACGACCGCCCGGGTGACAGAACCCCACTTTCCTTTTTGGACCGCACCATAAAATGCTCAAATTACGGATATTTATCACAAAACGCCTAAATTTAATGAAACAGATTCGCTGGAAACAGGGTTGCTGGAAATTGACACATTCCTGCAAGGGCATCTTCAAAGGTGACGCCCTGACCTACGCAGTGAAGGAGAGCCTGGTAATGGAAACATGGACTTGTTGAGTGTGGCGGAACATTATTTTGCCCTCAGTTTGAGTGCTCAAAACTTGTACGCATCATTACAAAAGTACTTGAAGAAAGCAAGGCACGATCAGGTTATTATTGACAGAGGTGTCGCTCATGTAGAAGAATCCCGAACTCCTCTGTCAGAGGAAGAGTGCAGGGCAACAATAGATGAATTGTGGCTTAACAAATTTAAGAAACCCATTATGGAAACACTCTAGCAGAAGATATGACTTGAATCGACAAAAAACATTACATTGATTTTGTGAAGGACCAAGATAAATCTGATTCTCAAGCTTGACTACAGAAGACACAACTGCCAGCTTTGTGTCGGTCAGTTTGTTGTAGACAGTCTCAAACTCTTTGAAAATCTCACCAATCAGGTCAATCCTTTTCTTGTCAATAAGAATGTAGAGAAAATTTAATGTATAAGGCTGAAACTTGGCATCATTTGTAATGTCTTCGAGAATACCCTTTTTCTTCTCATTTTGTATGATTGGATTAACAAGGAAATTAAAAAAAACCTTATTGGTTATGTACTGAGAAAGCTTATTGATGTCTCTACTGATAGCATCTAGGGACTTCACAAACTGGGCCAATTCTGCTAGGGATGTGGCATATGACCCCGCAGTGCTATCTTGCATAACAATACGAGTTCTATTTTTGCGAGCCACTTGAGAAACTTTGGAAGGGAAGGCATTGTGTGTCTTGAAGAGCCTTGTCCCAAAAAGACCAGATTTTAAGGATATGTGGTAGTTTGATCCGTTAGCCCCTTTCAAAAGGGATCTCACGGATGGCGCACACTAGACATTCAGGGCCACGGGAGAATGTTTTAATGATTCCATCTAACAAAAAACAGAACCAAATCTTTGGAGATCATGTATCCACCGAGAAATTTTTGTCAGATCGTGTGAAGAAGCAATGTTAATTAAGAGCCAAAGCATTTTCTCTGGAAGTCAATTAAAGAATCCGATGCAGTTTTAAATGAGTTGCAATTTACGCTGGAGAGGATAACAATGTTTAGTTTATTGGAGTTGTAATTTTTTTATTTTAAGTTTGTGTGATGGGGAGAGGACAATATAGTAACTTCCAACAAAAAAAACATTGCCTACTATGCCTTGATGGATGTCTGTATGTTGCTATAAAGCTTGTATTTTGTTATGGGCCACACGTATGTTGGTATAGGTGAGTTGATCGCCGGGGTGAATATACAGTTGTTTTATTTGATGAAACAATCACAATGTCTCTTGACGATGACCATGTCTTCTATAAGATACAATTATGATATTCATTTAAAAGATAACATGTTGTACCATTTGGTTGAACACTTGGCGTTTATTTACAAAAGTTCATATTTTGGCATTTAAATGTTCCCAAAGCGTAGACAACACTATCATTTTGTCAGTATCCTTCAATCACTTCATTCCATGAGATGACATATCTCTAGAGAATGTTATGTTTGGTGGGTAGATGAGATTAAGAAACTTGCCAATGATACCCAAGATGTTGTAGCGGAAGAGCATCTCCACGCTTCTTATAAATGAGGCTTCCATCTTTGTGTTCTTATCCATCCGATTCTACTCCCGTTGTAGATATTCATCAGCTTTTGCAACCGCTTGCACCACTCAGGTACAAAGAGTGGTTTCCTGTTTACATTTGCCAGCATACTCCTCGCCTTGTTTCACCATATGCAACAAATAGAGCTCCAACCCAATTAGTTTAAATTTGCCAAAGTACTCCCAACCTGTGCCAAAATATAGAGGAATTTTGTTAGATATAGTTGCAAATGTTTTGATAGACATGTATGCAGAATGCGGAACCTTACATAAAGACATGTGAACTGTTTAGCAAAATGTAACTTATGTTCTTTGCTCAAACATCTATCGTAGATCATAGAATATATTTTACATCCAAACCATATTTATCATACACATAAAACTCAAGCCCTCTCTGGCATAACTTGCAACTCATTTGCAATTGCTAGTATAGTTCAGCTGTACAAGTACGCCTATTCCAAATCTTCCTCGTAAAAATTAATATTCTTTGTTAATGGTATAATTATTATCTACATTCTACACCGTTGCACACACCGCAGGCCTAGAAATTGACAGGGCGTAAGCCGTTTCTTGTGATTTTAACCGGTAAAAAAAAATTAAGCCATTCCTATCATTCGTATCACAATCGTTTGGGATAGGATGAGGGGATAGGAGATGACATTCGTGATTCAAAATTAAGCCCCACGCAATCGTCTGATTCGTCATCATTTGAAATCGGTACCATTCCAATACCATATTAATATCTATGCCATATTACAGCTCGGAGCCTGGAGGTCCTGGAATTATCGTTTTAGGCGGTTACACGTTTTGCAGGCCGTATACGAGGAGACCCAAAAAAATTTATTAATGTCCCTATCATTAATGAATTACAAAAAATAACCGAGAAAATTTGGGTAAGAAATGTTAGCTTCCCTTGGCGGTGGCCCATCATGATTGTTAGTTATGTCTTGGTATTTGATATTTCTATAAAATTAGATTATCGTGTTTTTATTTTCATTACATATGACTATATTTGGAAGCTAGTGACATGCATGATGAATTGCTCTTATTTGAAAAAGTAAACACACCTCTTGTAATCAATGGGAAAATAATATTCATCTACATTTATAATCTTATGTGTTGTTATTTGAAGAGACAATTTCGGTGTGGGTATATACTGACACAACAAAATTCAAAAATGTTTTTCTATCTCCATTATAAATGCACACCCATCTTCTTCCTCCGCCTATAGCATGCCCAGTGCAATTGCTAGATGTAACTATTTTGATTAAATAATTAACGAATGTTTTATTATTATTTTTGCTATGCAAATTACTTTACCAATACAATTTATGTGATTAATCTCTCTGTTTTTTTTTTGTTAAGAAAGAATAACCTTTTCCGTTTTGAGAGTTTCGTTGTTAATGAACCAATGGTTGGAGAATTGCCCGATAGTAATTCTCATCATCATCTATATATACTTTGAATGATTTTGCATAAGTCCCGAAAGAGACCTTTAAACCTAAATTGGAAAATACGACCACCAATACTTCCTCATGATCACGAACTTGCGATCAATTTGTTCAAGTATATATTTATTTTTCATACGTTGATTTCTTAATTGAACATTGAAAACACAAAGACAATTCTAAACCTACATGGATTTTGTGAATATATTTATATGCTTCTTCCAATAATACGTTGTAGTATTATTGGGAGAAGCATATAAATTTTCGTATAAGCTTTTAAACAAGAGCTAACTTAATCAAAATGACAAATGCAATATTTGTGTTATTTAAGTGAATGTAGTTGGACTGACCTAGTCTATTTGATATACACGTGTCTACGGAGGTTTGCATATATTCAGTTTGGTCCTCGATGTCCAGTCTATTCAAAATTTAGCTCGAAAAGACAGCTGACCAGAACTGAAGTAGCATTGTTAATTGTATAATTTGTATATATTAGAATTTAGTATATGTCAATATTAATGTATGATTAAGAAAGAATATTAATTTATATGAATGAATGATTCATCGCGATTCGCGATCATTTGAAATAGATATTCCTGCGGCTGCGCGGCGCCATATCATTCCTATTTTATTCCTGGAATATCACGCCATGTCAAAGTGATCGTGATGAATAGTTCATGTGATTTATGAGGCCGACCTTCATTATGAATAGAATCTTGTATATTTTGATTTTGCTTTAAATCGTATGCAGATCGAGATGACATTTGTTCCACATTAGGGATTCGTGATTCAAAATTGAGCCCGTCACAATCGTCAACATTAAATTTTGTCAAAATATTATTTTATGTTCAGAAATCAGTCAAATCAGATCGAAATCATGGAATTTAACCCCTAATTCTAAACGTTTAACTCCTGGCTGGAAGTAAAGTTTTACGAAGAAGATTTGATGAAAGGATCGTCGTCCGATTCGTCATCATTTGAAATAGGTACCATATTAATACCTGTGCCATATAACAACTCGGGAGTCGGAGCTCCTGGAATTATCGTTTTAGGCGGTTACACGTTTTGCAGGCCGTATATGAGGAGACCCAAAAATCACTAACATTTTTTCTCTTTAAGCTATTCTTTTTTGGGAATATTAACATAGGTAATATGAGTACTATCGACATGATAAAGAGTGCTCTCTCTCTTATATATACAATTGTTAAACATTAAAGGAAAATATGAAATTATAATCGTTAATTTTCTATTTCTATTAGCACACGCCACAATAAAACATAAACTATTCAAAAAAAATGTAATACATTACAATGCATTAAATATTTTGCACAACATATAAGCAAAGATAATTTAGGTGATCAAGTGCGTTAATAAATTTTATTTTGAGTAAACCGCCAAATCCCTAACAGGAAAAAAAATTTAAACTGCTAAATCCCGAATTCTATGTTACGGTAGACGTGATGTTACTTACAATGTAATCCATCGCAAAATGTTTATTTAATTAAAAATAAAATAAAATATCTTTGAGTTACTTTCAAAGACGAAGGTGTCAGAAGAAGATTGAATAAATTCAAACGTCTCATATCAAACATAATGCCTTTGAAGGTACAAAATAATAAAAAATTTACTTACGAAAAACCTTCGCATTTGATTCAACTTCTGCATAAACAAATGAAATTAAGCGCAAATGTTTTCAGGCCGCAAAATGTTTGGGAAAATAACTATGTAGTGGACACTGCAGATTTTTTTTCAAAATACCCATTACCTGTACCTCAGACAGTGTCTACAGAACAAAAGTGAATCAATAAAAAAATTGGCAGCCAGGTGTCATGGGTTTGCCCCATGGAAATAGAATGTTGTGATTGCTCCTTTCATCTAACGTGGCTGCAGATAATAAAACATTGGATATATGTACCTTTAGTGTCAGATTTTGGCAGGTGCAATGACGTTGGATGTGAACGTTGATGTAATGAATGAATGGATGGATGAAAGTTTTTAATGACGTCCACGAGACCGAGTAGTCTATGGGACCCAAAGATAAACACGAGCAAGACATCCAAACACCAAAAGATGCCCGAGAAAAAAAAAACCACTACTTCAACCTTTCTTCTAGCTCTTTGCTAATTTTGCTTCGTCTGCTATGAATTTTTATCAAAAAATTTGTTGTCTTTGCCACCCTCTCCTCTTAAAACAAAGTTGTAAGATCAACCCCTCTTAAAATATCCATGTAGTTTCTCCTTATGTCCCCGTAAGCGACACATTCCATGATGAAGTGCCATTCTAATTCCACTGCGCTCGAGTTGCAAAATTGACAAACCCTTTTAGACCACTCCTCGAGAATTTTCCATCTCCCGGTTTCACACCTAAGGTGATGTGAACTAGTTTTTAGCTGCACAATTACCACTTTAGCCTTCCACTTTATCATCGCTCCAATGTAGTGTTTTGCCCGTGATCACAAGTGGGATTAAAATTATGGACATAGTGTTCTCTTTTTCGACCAAGCTGCTTGTTCCACATGGTATTTCTGAACTTCTCTCTTGCATACCTCATTATTTCTTCATTAGTGCTAGGGCACTCCTGCATGCTAATACTCCATTTGCTCATCCACTCGTTGTTTTGCTTCATCCATGTTTTCTTCCTCCTGTTTAACGTTTCCTCAATTGCTATTCTAGGCCACCGGGAATCCTCCATGATTTCCTCTTTTTTGAAATATCCTAATAGTCGGCTCATCGCCGTCGCTTCCACCGAAAAGGCTCCAACTTCCGCTAGAATGATTTCATATGGGACCGTGGTTTTTATTTTGAAACTACTTGTAAGGATTTCATGAAAACCATGAGATTTTTGCTGTTGTCAAATTTTGCAATCCTTCCTCCCCTTTATTCTCACTTTCAAGCTACGCCTTTGGCTTAATAATTTTTTTCCTATTTTTTTTTGCTTTAGTTTGATTGGGATTCTTTTTCCTTAGTCATATTTTCTTTTGATGAGTAGTGCACACTCATTGGGCACTAGATTACATAGATTATCGACATCTCTGCTTATGTCTGGGAGGAAGCATATAGTGGATTTTCAATTACAAGTAAGCGTACAACTAAACTAATGATCACCTTCAGCTTAAGAAGCTGCAAGTAAGGGCCATTCATGTTGTCAAAGTCACCTAGGGCACGATCCTGACCTCAACCATTTTGACTCTTTGTGTCAAGTATCTCTAGACCTTGCACTCAACAAGACTTGATCCTTGGTGGGATCATTGAAATCCTAACAACATCACTAGTAGACCAATGTTCTGATTAATTTAAATAAGTATTTTTTTCTAGAACCAATCTGAAGCCACATTTAAGAAATATTTATTCTTTATATAGTTCAAACATAACAAATTTTTGTCATAAATCATTATAACCTCTGTCATTTCCTCTATACAGCTGGTTTGTACTTCCTGCATTAATAGCTATCCCTACATGTCAAGACTCACACACTAATGGCATCATCTACCTCGTTGTTTTTGTCTTGGAAATAGAGTATCTCCATTTTTAGTCATTTTTGTTGTCTTTTTCTAGGTCGATGTTTTCTCTATATTAGCTCAAACTAAGCCACATTTAGATCCAACATGCTTAAAGTTTAAAAATTTTCTATTTACATATGGCTACTGTTTTTTTTCTTCACGAATTTCATGGTTAAGATTGGTAAGAAAGTAGTTGCTTCAACCCATAATAAGTAGAATATATCTTAAATCAAGAAAACAAGGTATCTCTTTCATATTTGCACATTACACGGTACACTTTGATGGTTTTATCAGGTAAAATCCCTCTTCGCACATATTCAAAGGTTTATGAGCTCCACCATAATCTTCCCTTCACTTTGTGTTAATGTCTGCCATTTTTTCTTAAAGGACTTCTAATGAGCTTGTTCAAAACAATCTCCATTGCCGCAACTCTATCGGCCAAATCATGTAGAATATGGTCCTATTAGTACTAGATTTTAGTTACCTGTTGCATCAATTCCAATATATTTGTGTGTGTGTGTGTGTAACACAAAGATGTGTATAATAGCATTATTAAACCATTATAGGAACCAAATATTTTTGAGGGTCATGTGCCCTTATAAGCACCAGGTACTTTCAATTTTATTGTAATATTAGTGATGATTTCCTTTCTATTGGAGAAATTTTTGTGCCAAATATGAGAGTTCCCGTAAAAATACAATTATTCTTGTTGGAAACATGCCATCCAAGCTTCTTCATTGTAGTTTGGGAAATATCAAGTTGTGAATTTTCCAATCCATTAAAACTAAAATATTCAATTCAATAAGAATTAAAATATATCGTAAATTTTGAAAAGCCTTACAAAGCGACCAAACTCATAATCATTTAACTATGCATATCTTTCCAATTTGTGTATCATATCATTTAATTTCGTTTGCTAGACATATTTATTACCCCGAGAATTTACCAAAGACAACGCGTCACCCATCCATCGGAATGTTGCAAAAGTATTGATCTAATATTTTATGCCTAGTTTTTTGTGAATTGCTAAGTTTATTATATTTTCTTTAATTAAAACTATATCATTATATATATCCGCGATTTCATTGCACTTATGAGGTTCACTTGCCAGTTGTCGATCATTAAAAGTGCAATCGTTAAAATGTTGAACTACATATAAGCTTCTAACTTTAAACATTCACATTACATATTATTTGAAGCTCCCAAACTAGAGGTCAAACACAACACTTCTGTAGACACCAAAATTTGGTATCGATACCCTTGATTCCCTGCGTGCACATCTTTTACCATGGTCATATCTAGACCCATTTTAATTTAATTCATTTCTTTTATTTAAATTCCCATCTATTAGCCTAACACTTTTAATTCGTAATTAATCTTCATTAATTACCTCAATTAATCTCCACTATCTAATTAGCTTTCTTTTTTAGGATGGTTTTATCCCTAACCACCTAAATCCACATCCTACGCTTTTTCTAGATTTAATCTAACCCATGTTTATCTCCTACCTACTCATGACATTTCCCTAGGAAACCTTTACCCGCTTACATGCTTTAAATCACTTATCCCAATCCCTAAAAGTCTCATATCTTGACTAAATCAATCATCTACCACTATAAGGAATGGTTACCCGTAGTCAGCGGTGACCAAGCCAGGTTGTCGTTGACCCTAAAAGACTTATTTCACCCCCTTCCAAAACGAGACACATCCTGAGCTTTATTATGTTGTGTGAACTTATCTTTGAATCTAAGCATCCTTGTAGCTGTGTAATCCCTCTTGGAGTCCATTGAAGCTTGCCTTTCGTCACCTACCAAGACTTTGGGTGGTTTAATTTGACTTTCTAATATTTCATGTTATCATATGTTATCGTTGTTATTATCTACTAGAATCTAATGTCTTGTAGGTTCAACTACTGTCAGAATTCCATCCTCAGCTGGTTCTTCCAGTTGTTCTACTTGCAGGTTTCTCATTCAGCTCATCCACCTTTGGCTTTATTTTGCATTTTCTAGGTCATTGTCGTTCCACCCAGGTCATTGTCGACCCAGTCCCATGTCATTATATTTTCTATTTCCAGGTCCCTCTTAGTGTCTGCTTCTATTTTGTTACTGTTTCTAGGTCTTGAATCTTCCATCCTAATTCTCTGTCACCGCAAAATGTTTTGTCTGCACTTAAGTCGCTGCCAACTCAGCCCAGTCATCATCGACCCGAGTCATGTTTTTCATCCAATCTATCATAATCCTTTTTTTCTGCCATCCTCTTTACTTTTATGTCTCAGATCTCCTTCTGTAGGTTCTTTCTGGTGTTCTCAGGCTTTTGTGATCACCTTATTTTCAGTCGGATCCATTCAGATCTACATTTCAAGCTCATTGTCCAAATCTACTTGCTCAAGTCATTGTCGACCTGCCCCTCTGCAGCCTAGATCACCGTCGACCTAGCCAGGTACAATTTTCTTTGTTTTAATTTAGACCATATCAGTACTTTTCATCCATTTATCTCATTTCCATATTTTGTTTTGTATTAGTTTCTGCATGCTATCCAGTTATCTCTCATTTAATTCACTTTCTTTTATTAAACAGGGGTTGATATCTGTGTAAAGAAGTTAACACTTCTAGGAACCGACTTTGTCAGGCATCCCCTGCATATACCATCTAATCCATTTTCTTTCTAGTTATTCTTGTTTCGCAGGTTCATAAAATTTATAGCGAGGAAATTCACTTTGTTCTCGTCCATTTGCATCCATCATACATCAAGGTACCCTAAACCCTTGAATTTGGAGTTATTTGATATTCTTTAGTACTAGCACATTAACTTGAATAGGAAAGAAAAATTTGGGTCTACATTCTGGCACGCCCAGTGGGACGACCCTTTTAGGTGATTCCTTGCATTTATTGATATTTATTGTATTTCTTTCATCTTCTACTAACACTGTAGGTAAAATCTTCACTTTTTCTTGTTCGTGTTGCAGTGGATTGCTTGGATTGCTCTTCGCTTGCATCTACTTAAAGATAAGATAAAAAGGAAAAGTGTTCTCTATGTTTTCTTCTTCTTTCCCTTATTTTCTCCTTTTACATCACATTTTCTCTTTCTTGCATGTTTGTTCTCATAAAACTTCCACATTTGGATTTTTCTTAAAAAGAACTCTTTGCATCCTTTCTTGACAACATAGCTTAAGTAGGGGTTAATTGGTTACATCTCACATTCTATCACACACAACCAAATTCACACATCAATCTACACATCTAGACATCTTCCTACCAGGTGGACTGATTGGGATTTCATCACCCAACAGGAAGGCACCACGGTGTTCTGGCCTCGTTATAAACTCTATACACACTCGGACCTCACATACCTTCAGGTATATCAAGGACTCCCTAGCCATAACTACCTGAAACCAACCCTAGATTGCCACTTCCTAGGTACCTTTGTTATCCATCCCCTTTTTATTTTTTACACTTTCTTAATAAATCAAAAACAAAAAAAATTGTGTGCTTGACTTTTTCGATGTAGTTAGTATAAGCTTTCTTTTTCGTTTCATACCCATAATTACTTGTTCGGTAGCCAAGAAAAAGGAAAAATAAACTTTTCTTCAAACAGTTATGTCATCTCATCTCAACAAACATTTAGTATGACCAACGTCTCATTCGTGTCCTTGGTTACTATTAATGCGAAATCACAGCACCCCTAAATGAGTTATGGATATGCTTTTCTAAGGCAGGGTCATTTGGTGTGATTTGCATAACATGAGACCATCTCTCAAGCTATGGGACTTGTGGACTTGAGATTGCTCTCCGGAGAAAGTCAGCTTCTTCTTTCTAATCCTAATGCTAAACTACTCCTAAGGAAGGAAATGCGACTATCTACTCCTAATCTAAAAATTCCAAGGAGACAGGGAGAGAGAAAGTGCATAAAGAGGGAAATCCTACACTAACAAGATGATAGCACCAAGAAAAGGGAGCGAGATATTCTGTTGAGGGAGGAAGAAACAAAAAAATGGAGATGAGGGAGGTCAGACAGAAGTGACATTGCTTAGATATGCAAATCATCCATTAAAATCCATGAAACACGACATCTTGCACCTGCAAATGTGAAATACATGCATAGAAAACCAAGACTGAAAGGGAGAGGCGCGGAGAAACAACAAAATGATGCAAAGGGTTGAAGAATGCCACAAAACACATTTTTATTGCTCTATAAGGTACACAGACCATTACATTTCTGGAATAGAGTCACAAATACATTTTCCAGGCATGGGAGAAGGTTCGTTGCTCAAAAATGATGTCGAGAAACAAATTTGACAGAGTTTCTCTATGCCCAGAATGTCTCTCTTTCTCAAAATGAGAAGTGTTACAATATATAGAAAGAATAAGAGAGAGAGAAGAGGGAAAAATCAAATCCTGAAATCTGTCTTTCAACCACTTTTCAAAATGTGTTTTAATTCTTCCTCTGTTGATGGGCTCGATGCAAAAGCTCATAATTCCATGTATCTACTTCGCAGACCAAAGAAAATGACCCATACTTCATTAAATCTGGTGGTTCGAACTGGTTTTTTTGTCTTTTCCACACCAAAATGCATTTTGAAAATTTCTCCCACAAATCTCTACCAAAATAAAAAATTTAAGACTCCATGATGAAGAGAATCTCCAGATCTTTCCATTAGTACCAAGATCGTCAAAAATGGAGCTCTGGATCAAAAGATATGGCCTTCTGCGTTTTTCCTTACGTTTCCTGCAAATTTGGCTTCGGGTGAATTTTGAAAATTTTCCCTGCAAATCTGCCGATGATGTGGCATCCATTAGGGTCGGCGGAGGCAGGGGCTTCCTTTTTTCCATTTTACATTTTTTGACAAAAAGTCAAAAAATCCAATTTACCTCCGAAGTCCTGCATCCATGCATTAGCTTTGACTCGGATTCAAACTTTGACTTTTCTTTTGCCTCGTTCTAGAATGTGAGATCGTAAGTCCAAAACATTTTCCCTCATAATTTCCTTATGTGCAAGAGTTGTCTTGACCAAATTTTCCAAGGGTGAATTTGGGATAACAATTTGGCGACTCATAGGGACATCTGCCTGCTAGATGAAGAGACTAGTGGCCTTAGTTACATCCATTGGGCATGGAGTCCAACCTTATAAACTGACTCTGATCTAAACTCTGAAATTCTGACCTCTGAGCCTCTTGGAAACCCGCTGAAACTTGGAGTTGGACTTCACCAAAAGCCAACCGAATGCACTGTGCAAGAGCAAAACAACAGCACTAAAAACTATGTACAAACTGAAAATCATACATACCCCAAGTGGGATACGTAGAGTGTGCAAAAGCACTTCTTCTCCTGAAAAACAAACCTACCTACTCTACTCTAACCAAGAGCAAAGGGAACACAAACAAATCCTGCAACTGGCAGGGAGAAATAGCTTCGGCCTTCCTCAAAAATGGCAGCCATCCAACTGATTTGGCACAAAACATGGCTGGTTGGATGAATGGAAAACTAACAATAAGCCTGTCTTCCACCCAAATCATCAAAGTATCAGCTTTAATAGGAAATACCTTCTCAAGCTGACTTGCATCAGACTTTTGGAGGTGTTGATGGTGACCCTTGGTACTTTGATGCTCGTCCTCATGCCCTGAAGTAGGCATGACTAGTTTTGGCTTCTCCTTTGGCTCCAATGAAGCCAAGTACCTGATTGGGCATAGTATGATCCTTTGGATGTGCCCATTTCTCTAAAATTCAAATCAAAAAATGGAGTCTTCTTGTGGACCTTCTTGGATGAATGGCATGAGAGAGATGATGACATCATCCTACCTTTTCTCTTCCTCCTCCTATGAAGAACATGGGAGAGTCATGTCTTCCAATCTTGGTTCTAGAGGGCTGCTATAAGGTGTAGACTGTTGTTCTTGAATGTTCTCATCCATGGCAATAGGCTCATGTGCGTGGAAGATGGATGGAGGAGTGAATGATGTAATTTCTTCATCAAAGCAATCTCTCAAGTCTGACAGACATTTTGCCTCCGTGTTCTGCTGCAAGTGCTCTACCTCCTCCATGGTGCCTTCCTTATCTGCAAATTGATCACCATGGCTCCCTTCATTCTCAAACATGAAGTTTAAAAGATCAAACTCTTCTTAAACATCAGAGCTTGAAGGAGATGAAGTGGAAGGAAGAACTGAAGGTTCCCCTATGGCCTGCTCCACACTTGGAGCCTCTGAAAATGTATGGTCCTCCTCCATCATGGGTTCATCAATCAAATCAGGCCCTTGAAATGAAAGAAAAAAATCTTCAATAATGCCTTCCTCATTGAGTGGCCTCAACACTGATTTGATCTTTCCCAGCTGCTCCTCTTCAATGGGGCTCGGGACTGATTCTTCCTCCTCTTGTTCTTGCTCTTCTTCTGCTACAAACTCGGCCTCAACCACCACTGGTTCTTCAATCTTGACCTCCTTTATTGGCTTAACCAGCAAGGGGATCTTTGTTAACCCAAATTTGGTAGCCCAACTCTTCAGATTGTCTGTCATTTATTTTCTGTTGGGCTCCTCTTCTTACTGTTCTCCTTGACTGGATTCTTGAGTCTCTTCCCAACATGGGCTTGGGAAAGCAAGAGGAGTGGTAGGTTGGGATTCAACCAGCTTTGCAATTGTTTGTGGTGGGGAGGGAGGTGAAACTTCTTGTTTGTTTGGAGGGGATGACTATTTGGAAGGGAAAAGGAGAGAAGAATTGAGATGAGGTGGAAGACTAGGGAATGGAGAAATGAAATCAACGCTTGGGGCAGCATTCAATGGGAAGCTTGGAAATTGAAGCCCAAATTGAGATGGTGTTGCTTTAGGAGTAGAGAGAAAACTACTAGATAATGGTGTAGGATTTACCCATTGAAAAGGCTGCCTAACACAAAGTTAATAGGCCTTTATCTCTTCTACCCATTGTGCAAGTTGGGGCAGCATTCCAATCATGAAGTCTAGCTTCTCCTGAAGGCTGTAGTGTCTTGGAAAAGGGACTTCCCATGGACAAGGTGCCCTGTAACCAATCTTGAATGCCTTCGTTTGAGCTATTGCCCTTGAATGCACCATGCTAGCCTCTATTTTTTGAATCTTCTCCAGTAAACCAACATCCTCTACATAACTATTTCCATTATATGCGTCCACTTGTCCTTGATAAGATTCATAGTCAAACTGGTTTTGACATTGTTCATATGGGTAAGCATTATGGTCCTGGATTTGATTATAATGCTGATCTGGAGGAGTTAGGAAATACATTGGAGGTGGATTGTATTGCTGTAAGTGTGAGTTCCATGAAGGGAATGAAGTCATGATTACACAAACTCATGGAATGGGAGAAAATGAAAGAGATGGAAAAAGAAAATGGATGAAATGAGTGGAAATGGATGGAAAAGGTCTGCAACTTAGAGAATGGGTTTTTGACCAGATGGAGTCGCCAAATGTGCTTTGAATGTGCCTATAAGGCTGAAATCTTCACCAAGAGCACATTGAACCTGATGAAGTGAAGTGGTAAGGTGCTTCATACCTGTCCCACCAGGTGAGCCAAAACTGTTAATGCAAAATCACAACACCCCCAAATGAGTTATGGATCTACTTTTCTAAGGTAGGGTCATTTGGTGTGATTTGCATAACATGGGACCATCTCTCAAGTTGTGGGACTTGTGGACTTGAGATGGCCCTCCGGAGAAAGCCGGCTTCTTCTTCCCAATCCTAATGCTAAACTACTCCTAAGGAAGGAAATGTGACTATCTACTCCTAATCTAATAATTCCAAGGAGACAGAGAGAAAGAAAGTGCATAAAGAGGGAAATCCTACACTAACGAGGTGATAGCACCGAGAAAAGGGAGCGAGATATTCTGTTAAGGGAGGAAGAAACAAAAAAATGGAGATGAGGGAGGTCTGACAGAAGTGACATGACCTAGATTTGCAAATCATCCATTAAAATCCATGAAACGCGACATCCTACACCTGCAAATGTGAAATACATGCACATAAAACCAAGACTAAAAGGGAGAGGCACAAAGAAACAACAAAACGATACAAAGGGTTGAAGAACGGCACAAAACACGTTTTTATTGCTCTAGAAGGTGCACAGACCATTACATTTATGGAATAGAGGCACAAATACATTTTCCAAGTGTGGGAGAAGGTTTGCTGCTCAAAAATGGCATGGAGAAACAAATTTGATAGAGTTTCTCTATGCCCATAATGTCTCTCTTTCTCAAAATGAGAAGTGTTATAATATATAGAAAGAATAAGAGAGAGAGAGAGAAGAGGGAAAAATCGAATCCTAAAATCTGTTTTTCAACCACTTTTCAAAATGTGTTTTAATTATTCCTCTGTTGATGGGATTGATGCAAAAGCTCATAATTCCATGTATCTACTTTGCAGACCAAAGAAAATGACCCATACTTCATTAAATCTAGTGGCTAGAACTGGTTTTTTTTGTCTTTTCCATGCCAAAACACGTTTTGTAAATTTCTCCCACAAATCTCTACCAAAATAAAAAATTTAAGACTACATGATGAAGAGAATCTCCAGATCTTTTCATTGGTACCAAGATCATCAAAAATGGAGATCTGGATCAAAAGATATGGCCTTCTATGTTTTTCCTTACATTTCCTGTGAATTTGGCTTCGGAAATTTTTTGAACTTTTTCCCTACAAATCTGCCGATGACATGGCATTCATTGGGGTTGGCGGAGGCAGGGGCTTCCTTTTTTCCATTTTACATTTTTTGACAAAAAGTCAAAAAATCCAATTTACCTCCGAAGTCCCGCATCCCCGCATTAGCTTTGACTCGGGTTCAAACTTTGACTTTTTCCTTTGCCTCATTCTGGAATGTGAGCTCGTAGGTCTAAAAGATTTTCCCTCATAATTTCCTTATGTGCAGGAGTTTTCTTGACCAAATTTTCTGGGGGGGTGAATTTGGGATAACAGTTACTTCCTCCGTGGGCACCCAACCTCTCATCAATGTTTCTCACCAAGGACCTTTTATTCAAACTGCTACCATAGGTGAGACCAATCCTTTCTTATATCATCATTCCATCCCATCTAGACCATCCAACCCTCCATCCATTGCATCGGTTGAAGCTTTTGGACCTCCTATTTTCCCTAATGGTAATTTGGAGTTCCAAAATATTCTCGATGCCAATCTGGTAGCTCCTCAAGACTACCTTCTTAGGAAGTCAACCCAACTTCCTATTGATGGTCCACCACTTCAACAAATTTATTCTCATTAGTCAAACTCCAAAACCACCAAACTTCCCTCTTCACAACTTGTGGTGTTTTCCCCTCGAACTGTGAACGAGCTTGCTACAACCCAACGTGAGATTACTTAATCTTCTATGAATCCCCCACCTCATCAAGCCACTCAATTAGTCACACCCATTCATATAAATCTCCATCTAATCAACACAACTATCACCACATCCATTCCTATTACCTCCTCGACCACTATCATCACTAGTGTCCCTACCCAATCTTCCTAAATATTGCATCCCATATCCAAACAACATAACCCTTCTTTTCCTCTCACATCACACATACATGTCATTTCTTCCAAACCTCCCCTTATGAGTGCTTTGCATTATACATTTTCTAATCCACCTCATCAATAATTTCAACCTATTCATACCCACATTCCCATGCATCATCTACCACAACACCAAACCCAATCCGAGCAATCGCAACATCAACCATTACAACAACCTCTTCAATCTCAACCCATGACTTTCATACATCCTTATCAAATGATTCCTTAAACACCCACACATCCACAAACTTATCAATCAGCTTATCAAACTACTTTCCATGCCACACAATCAAAATCCCAACCAATCATCACATCGAACAATCCCATACATGAAATAATGAATAGGTTGGCTAGTTCAGAGTCCGTTACCTTAGGACCCAAGGCATTATCTTACAAACAAATCTATAATGAACCTATTCATTCATCGGTTCCAACAAAACCCTACCGCCCTCATTGGGAGCTTCCCAAGTTTACCAAGTTTAACAACAAGAAAGATCCCCAATAACATCCATGTACATTTATGCATGCATGTTACCTTACTGCACATGATAAGGATCTTATGATTTGCACCTTCCCTATGTTCTGGGCCGATCTAGCATTGTATTGGTACAATGGAATTCCCCAACATTCCTTATTCTCCTTCACCCAACTCATGTAATTGTTCCTAGAGCACTTTTTGATTAATATTGCACACAAAATCACCATCACTAACTTATACTCCATTAGACAATTCGATGATGATTTTATTACAAACTTTGTCACACGATGGCGTGGCATTATAAACCAATTATCATTTTCTTTTCCATAAACCAAACTCTTCTCATGTTCTTCTATAAAGCATATTTCTTCTACATTGTAAATCTAGAGTCATTCTAAAGATTCGAAGAAGTCTTTACCATGGATCGTAAACTCGAGACTCACGCCCTTGAGTAAGGCCAAATCAAAATTAAATTGAACAAATCAAAAAATGAGTTTACCAAATCATCCATGCATAACGCCATGGTCATTTAGTCTGCTTGCGCACCTACATCTAGTACATGGTTTCAAAAACAATCCCCTAGACCAACTCCCAAATATACTCCCCTCGGAGAATCATATAGTTCAATATTTGACAAGTTCATGGTAGTTAATCTTATCACACTTCCTCATATCCGACCATTTAATGAATCAATACCGAAACCTGCATGGTATCACGAGGATCAATATTGTAAATACCACCAAGTCTGAGGACATGAAATACAGAGGTGTTGAACCTTTAAATATCTAGTCCAAAGACTCATTGATCAAGGTGATATTCAAGTGGACAATCCTAACACATCTCCTAACCAACCACTTTACATTTATAAATAACCATTTCCCAACCACGCACAAATAACTCAAGCCACCACTTCTTCTACATCCCAAATGCCAAACACTCATACCATAAACACTCTCTACACCATTGATCAAATCCTACCCCATCCACAGCTTCACCTCCTTCATCAACTATTACATCCACCTCTTTAGACATTGTTCCTACATCTATAATTCCATCAAAACTTATCCCCATAGCCACATCAATCACACTCACATCTATCTCGGAATTTATTCCAACTTCCACACATGTTGCATCTTCCCCATTTGCAAGTATATCAATGATGCAACTTGAAACATTTATGAAATAAACATCCCTATCTAATTCTACATCCACCATTGATTCAACACCTACACCAACTTTATCACCTATATCCACTTCATTGCTTATCACATCCACTTCATTAGATTCGACTACCTTACCCACATCTATTCCACTTTTACCAATTATACCATCCTTAGCCTCAATCCTAGTTCCCCGTTCCACACTTTATCCCACACCCTCCACATCAATTATTGTGACCACATCTACATTATCTTCCACATCACTTTCATCATTTGAATAATTTTGGAAAGTACTTAAACTTGCAACAACTTCAAGTGATCCTCCCATCTCATCTACACAATAAAACACTTCCTCATCAAACCAATCTTCACCTTCTTT
The DNA here is from genome assembly GCA_019776745.2 of Taxus chinensis. Taxonomy (NCBI): domain Eukaryota; kingdom Viridiplantae; phylum Streptophyta; class Pinopsida; order Cupressales; family Taxaceae; genus Taxus; species Taxus chinensis. The sequence continues at coordinate 284,052,310 of CM034146.1, forward strand.
AGACTTCATCAAACAAAAAAATACTCCCTCCACCTGTATCAAACACAACACAACCCTCAGACCCTCTGGTGGAAATTTTTGTCATCTGTCTTAAGGGTACCTCTTCAAAAACAAGATTCAGAACCCTTGGCATGTTTCCTCAAATGTTCTCTTTCAGGACCTCACAAGAAGATCAACATCCCCCACCTAATATCAAACAACCCAACGCCACATCATCTATCTTAGGAACACGTTTGTCTCTTCTAGGACCAGCTCCTTCATAAAAAAAAATTCAACCCACTAATCAACCGAAGCTAAAACCATCTAATGTTTATTCTTCTAGAACATCAATCATCACCAAAACTGAATCCAAGATGTCAAAACCTCAAAATACTTAAACTCCATTTTCTACATCCAAATCATCTCACACATCCACCTCTTCTTCTAAGACCAAAACATCTCACAAAGACAAGGCACCTCCTAATAATTTGGTTGAATCATATGAGGAGGTCCTGCAACACTTACTTCAAATTTCAGCCATCAAGCTTCCACCTATTAAGGCCTTTGACCAAAATATTAATAAGCCATCGTGGCTCGATTCCAACCTCATTTACGCCTATCATTGCACCCTTGGACATGAAACTAAACATTGCAAATAAATCCTAACTATTTTCCATAACATCGTTGAGGAAGATGACCTTATTCTTGAGGAAAACCAACCTCCTCCTTCCACATCCATTCCGACATCCACACCTTCAACCTCATCCATCCAAAAGTTCCCTCATTCCTCATGAACATTTGTGGCCATCCCACCTCCAAGCGTTGATTCTTCAAAGGATGGTCCCACTTTATTTATTAATGTTGTTTGGCTATCCACTTGATCCAGTCCACATGTCAACATCCTAACCAAAATCCAAGACCTTGGTCACCATTCCTCCTCCCAATGATTTAATGTCATCTTCATCTCCATCATCATTGAAACCCAAAGTTTATATCTTAGCTGCCCCTTGGCTGATTGAAAAAGTATCATCAATAAAATTTATCAATCCCTAATTAAGACGTCACTTTACGAGCTCATCCAAAGATCTCCAGACCATAGACAGGCCCTCACGAAATCCTTGAAGTGTATTCCGACATCTAGTAACAAAGCTCAACCTTTCGCGTCTCTCATAGGAGCCCTTATGGCTTCTACTGCCATCTCGTTTGATGATACTAAGATTTCAAACATCACACCAAAGGAAAATGACCTTCCCCTTTTCATCATGGTTAGGATCAATTACACTTTCATTCGACAATCTATGATTGATAATGGGGAAAGAATTAATATCATCCCATCACATACCTTCGAATAGCTCAAGAGCCCAAAATCCATCGTCGCCCAAACACCTGCGGTCCTTCACGCCTTCAACAACGTTGTCGCTCCCACCTTGGGAATGATTGTTCTTCTTATCTGCGTTGGTGAGAATATCTTCAACGAGGTATTCTACATCGTAGAAGGAGAATTTCAGTACAATGTCCTCCTTGGACGACCTTTGATCGACATTATGCACTATGTCCCCTCTACACTTCGTTGTTTTCTTAAATATAAGCAAGAGGGGAAGATCTTGATACTTCCTAGGGATGCTCCTCCCTTCCAAATGTGCAACATGACCTATAGACCTGATGATGTCCTCATTCTAAAGAGCGGTCCATTTTTACCATCCACCAATTCATCCCTCCCTTCTGTTAGAAATAAACTTAGGTTAATTCATCATTTATTAAGTTGAAATGTTAACGTAATTAAATTTTATTGTTTTAACTTAGTTAGCTAATATCTAGTTGTCACATCCCTAGATTAGTGGGGTCTATATTATTGTTATTTTAATACTTTTGAATGTTCTCGGATATGATTAGTTAGGGGAAATATGTTATTTTTGCATATTTTCTATACTTAGTATATTTGATCCACTTTCCATGGATGTTGTTACTGTTGTATAATGTCTATAAACATTACATCTTCTTCATTTGATATATATGAAGGGTTTCCAGAATATTTCATTCTCAAGATTTGGTATTAGATCTGGTTGGTCCCAACCTTTGTGTTATTGTGAGAATCCATCATCCAATAAGGAGAGTGTGTTGCAGAAGGTTAAGGGTTCATTGCTACAAGTTTGAGCTTGGAGGAACCATAATTGTCCTCAACCTCTTAGAAGCACCTGCTCTGCTTCATCACCCCAAGAGTTGTGCACAAACTATTGCAGGTTCTAGAGATTCATTTGCAATAACTTAAAATCTGTAGATTTTTAAAAAAATGACAGTACTGCTATATTTAGTAGACTACTGTATTTGGAGGTCACCGAGTTTCAGATCTGTGCAAAGAAATGTGATCCAAAAATAACCATCCACCAAGCCTGCATTCTCAAGTTTTACAGGCGAGTTTATTGATTTTAAGTCGGACAAGTTTTCCATTATATGGTTATCTATGAGCATAGTCAAGTCCATAAATCTGTAGACTTGCTTAAATAATGACGTTCACATTGGGTGAGTTTCAAAGTTATTTGGGATCACCCCTGCTCCACGAGTTGGAGCCTCAAATCTGTTCGACCCAACATTACTTCAAACCAACAAGGTGAAGATCTCCACACCTACAAGCAAAGGCGTCCATGCAAAGGAAAAAGTGTTGGTTGAAAATGATATCTCACATTAAAACTCCAAATTGATCCAACATCAAATCAATAGGCGTCTATTTAAAAGCAACAGAGGAGACTTAAAAAAATAGAGGCATCTACCAACAAAGAAAAGGACAGGGATATCTTGAAGCGATGGAGAAACCAAGGCCACATGAATGTGAGCCAGGTAAGCCCTAATCAGGGTGCGTTTAAAAAAATTCTTTTAAAAAATATTTCCATTTTTGGATTTTGTGAAAAAAATTAGAAATATTTTCTTTTCCATTTTTGGAAAGGGGCCCGGAAAGATATTAAAATCAGAATTTAAACAAGTCATAACTTTCAACTAGTACCTCAGATTGAGGTTTCATTTTTTTAAAGTGTATGGTTTTTCGATCTCTACATCTTGATCTAGCTTTTAATAAGCTTTGTCTTGTAAAAATTTCAAAGGCTAAAATAAGCTATAGGAAAAAAGTATAAAATTTGTAACTTTTTACTCACAATGTATTCCAAAAGGAATTTTTTTCATAGAAGAAGAGATAAAATTGTAATCACACTATCATTATAAAGTGCCAAAAAAAAATTCATTCTCATGGAGCTATTTGTCTTCGATTTTCACTCAGAACTTAGGGGGAAAAGATGAAAGACTTACAAATTTTGCATTGATCGCTCAACAGTGGTATTCCTTGCAGATTGAAGCAAAGTGAATGAAGGGTGGTTTTTCATCCCAGTGCCAATTTCAAACTACGAGAAAACCAAACAGAGGTTTTCAAAATGTTCATAGCTACTCATTTTTTTTTGAGCACACGTGCTAACCCAAAAGAGGTTCCAGACATCCAGAGATAATTCCTGAGCCTATTCCATCTCTTGTTGGCCGTTCAGAGGAAGTACCTTCATCCTTCTACTCCTGTTTAGATGAGATCCAGAGAGACCATACTGAATTAAGGTGGGGAATGATAAAGTCATTTGAGTCACATTAGAATTTTTAGGAAACTAATATTAATGTTTACATTATTTGTGTATTCATTAAATACAAATGTTAGTAATTATATTATTGTTATATTAACAATAATATATTGGTTGGAGTTGTTTTAACAACTCATATGATTTGAGTTGTGTATTGTTACGGGAGTAACAATCACAACTAAATAGGAGATATTATAGGTTCCATAATAATAGGAAATCCTATATATGTGCCTATATATTTGTATGTTCATTCTATGTTAGAATAGGTTTCTTTTAGCATGTGTGTGCTAATAAATGTTAACATGATGTAAACATATTTTGTTTTAGACTTTTTTTATCTCCTATTCACTTCATACCATGATGAATTAAGGGAGGAGTGTTAGGAATAAACTTTGGTTAATTCATTATTTACTAAGTTGTAATGTTAAAGTAATTAAATTAAATTACTTTAACTTAGTTAGTTATTAGTTAGCTATTATCTAGTTGTCACATCCCTAGATTAGTGAGGGCTATACTATTGTTAGTTTACTACTTTGAAATGTTCCCGAATGTGACTAGTTAGGGGCAATATGTTATTCCTACATATTTTCCATACTTAGTATATTTGATCCACTTTCTGTGGATGTTTTTACTTCTGTACAATATTTATAAACATTGCAACTTCTTCATTTGATATATTTGAAGGGTTTCCAGAATATTGCATTCTCAAGACCTTCGTCCAAACTTCCCAACAATGACTCCCTAGTGAAAGTAATGGATAAATTCACATTGGGGGAGTATTATCTTCTCACACTCAACACCTTTCCCACTCCTTGCCATCTCGGTAAACCCAATAAAGCTTCAATGTGAATGTCATGGGTATAGTTCCTTTTAGCCCGCCACATCTTCAAACAAATATCATATATGGTGTTTTCGACACCCCTTCTTCTCACATCACTGATCGTCCACATACCAAAAATTATACCAGTTGTTTTGGCTTCCTCAACAAACCATCCTTCGCCAACACCTATCTCCATCATTGCACATGGAAGAGATTTGATGTGGGACGTGTTATCACCAAATCATAGCACCCCCCTATTTGCTAACTTTTGGGATTGATGCATTCGGTGTGATTGGGTAACATGGGTACCAATATCTCTCAAGCTGTGGTACTTGCAGGCTTCAGATGGACCTCCATAGAAGGCCGACTTTCCCTTCCTAAACTAAGCGCTACAATAATCCTAATGCAAGAAAATAAACTAACTAAACTTATTCTAACACTTCCAAGGGGATAGGGAAAGAGAGATTACATGAAATGAAAGAAATACTACACTAGAAGCGGTGATCACACCAAGAGAAGGGCTTGTTAGACGATTCCTAGCCTGCAAATGGAGAAGGATGATTATGGAGAGGATAAACTATGTACATCACAGACCACACTACATGCCTTACACCATTCCCATGAAGCACAACAACTCCCAATCATGGAATGAAAACTAAAGGTTGCACAATATACTTGCAAACATGAAGAAAGGAAAAGGAAGGAAACAAAAATAATGCCAGGATAGATAATTAATCAAAAAAAATTATTTTATTACTCCAAGCATATGCCTAGTACATCGTTACATCAAGAAGAGGCAATAATTGCCATTACAATGCTAAGATGGAAGGCTTGAAGCCTCAAATTCACAACAACTCAACTGAGAGAAAAAGGGATCAAGGGGATAACATGTCTAACCCTTGTAACAATGCATCCCATTACAATTTATAGAAAATTTGATTTTAGAGGTGGAGAGAAATCCCTAAATTATAGGCATAATTGTAGCAGATCAGGTGAGCCATTCCGCTTCCCATGCTCTCTTGCAACACCCCATGCTTACTTGCATCATGCTTGTCCTCTAAGAAATCCCCATGTCTTCATTAAAAAAAATTCCCTTTGATTTCATTAAAATAATATTTTATATTTTATGAAGTCCCCTCTATGCTCTTTGGTGGGCTCCACAGGGTTACTTTTGCTTTGGAAAGGGTTTCAGGGCTGTTTGGGTGACCAACCCACTTGTCAGATCAATGAGCTCTTTTTGGCATCCCTGTGAAGTCTTGGTGTGCATTTCATGGCGGGTTTCTTTATTCCCATCCCGATCTCCAAGATTATTTTCCAGTTCACCCTCCGAGCGCCTCACACCTTATCGGCCACTACTTTGGTGTTATTGGCTCGGTCGACTTGATCGACTCCTCAACACCTTAACTACCTCTGAGATCTCTTCCTTGTGCACAGCGGATGCCCGAACTCACCGCCACGTCAATGTCGAGCTCCTTAGATTTCAATCCGATACTGACGCCATTCTCACATTGATTAAACCCTTTGGGTACCACCCCACCTTCCATGTGTTGACTGAGTGATTTTCCACACAACTCCAAAACCCAAAGTCTAAAATTAGAACTTTGGAGTTTTGGAAACCCAACTCGCTTTTGCCCTGACTCATTGCAAAATTCCCAACTCCCGAAATGCCATGGTCGTGAATTTTGAATTATGTTGACCCCGAAGTCTGAATTGACTTAGCCAAGCAGATAGGAATTTAGGTTTCGATGATCTCTATACATCAAAATTCCTTTCCCATTGTGCACGCATTGAGCCCTTATATTCCCAAAATCTGAAATCACCATCCTACGATTAGCTTGCCACATGAGCTCTGAAACTACTCCTTCCACTTTGTGCATTTCCTTCCTGAGTTCTACCCCTGTGTCGAGCTACTCAACCATCCTGATCTAAGATTTATCTCCATCCCAAGGGCTTCACGCTGAGATTAACTATGTGGCTCATCTTCCTTGGCTCAGGGATCCTTCCAATAAATTTCCCCGCCAATGAAATCCACTTGACCCGCCAACTCCTGCAACATCATCATGCCCTTTGCTCAACCTCTTGAGCTCCCTCATGTATGAAAAACTCATCCTTAAGCCACCTTTCCTTCAATTCGGATTACTCATCGATGATTTCCGCTCCTGGCTCGATACTCCACCCTACCATGCACCTATCACGGAGATGACTTGGCTCTAACTCAGCCGACCAAGTCATCTTCTCTACACTGCGAGTCCCAAGCATGTGTGGGCTCGAATTCGAGCTACCCCATCTCTTTGTCATCATGGCCCCTCCAACTCAGCCTTGAGCTTGACGTTAACACTTTGAACTCCTTGCGAGCTAATCCCCGCCTAACTTGGCCGACATGACTCTTGCTTGAACCATCATTTCGACAAGCCAAGTCCACCCCGTTAGACCTTCCTCAACTAAGTTCAACAAACCATAATAACTCAAACCCCACAAAAATGGCCAAATTTTTCCTTAGCTCGCCCCGACGTGGAAAATGGATCGTTGAGCTAGAAAACAACTCGATGAGCTATTTTTTAGATCCCAAGCCTCTAATGGGCCATTTTTCCAATTTTTAATGGATTTTTCAAATTCTCTCGGGATTTTTAGAAGTAGGGGGTATAGAGTACAAAAATTACATTTTTCCCATCTTGGCCATTTTTGTTCATTTTTTATGAAAGTGGGCCCCCGAAGCTGTTTTTCTCACCTGATTGAGTTCATGGGTCTCCTCAAAACCTAGAAGAGGAAAAAATTCCTCAAATGGTTTCTAAACTCTTCGTAGTCACTGCATATGCCCTGAAACATGGAATTTTTCCAGCAACCTTAGATTCACCTCTTAAAGACCTTATTTTATGCTCCAGTTCAATTCCTTTCCAGTTGTCATTTTTTACCGAAGGGGTAAAAATGGATAACATTTTTGGCGACTCGCGGGGACATCTTCCTGCTATATAGTGTTGACTTGTAGCCTTGTACATACATTGAGCATGGAGTCATTTCTGGTAACTTGAAATCTATCTGTATCCTTGAGATTTTCCTCTAGAATTCGCTTGAAACACTACTAAATCTAAAGCTTGACCTGAATTGACCATCCCAATTATAAGATTTATGAATTAAGATTTTTTTGGGAGTGGAAAATTGTCCTAAATGTGGAATTTTCACCATTCCTTTCTTCATGTGATATGTTGGGACTAAAAATGTAACCTGAACCTAGCCTAAAAATCTGATTTATTGCCCATTTTGAAGCACAACCAATTGATGATTTTAAAAAATTTTAAAACATGCAGAGCTTAAAGGAAGACATGTTGATTTGGAAAACATGAAACTATTGTTAAAGTTTTATTTTCCTCATTCTATTTGCGGTTTAGAACATTGTTGAAAGCTGGAGTTGCCTATGAATTTGTAATATTTTCAATTAAACCAGATCCAAAGGGTGAGTAAGGGAAATTTAGGGTTGATCTTTAGCTTGAAACCTATGAGGACCTTAAATGTACTAGAGGAGAGTTTCTCATTTACTCTAATTTTTTGACTTTGCAAGAGGTATTAGAAGCTCAAATCATGACTAATCTATAAAGACAAGAGAATGGAAAACGTTGAAATATGTCCCTAATTTCTAATTTATTGCTCTGTATTTGGAATTTCTTGAAGATTGTAACTATTCCCTGCAGCCTTGAGCTTCTTGATGCAACATTCCCCTCTACTGATGACATGATGAAATATATTAGAGAAAACACAAACAAAACTATATACAAAAGGGAAAATCATGCATGCCCAAGTGAGACATGCAGAGTGTGCATAAGCATTTGTTCTGCTGGAAGTTGTATTCATGTAAAGATTAGAGAGCTTAAGAAATGAAACTAGAACACTTAAGAAGTTTCAAGTACTAGCTAACCTAACAATAATCATCAAGATAAGAGCTTAAAGAGAGATACTTCTTTAACAATGCAATATAACTTTGAAAAATCATCAAAACTAACATGTCTAAGTTACTCTCTATTGTTTGAATGCTAATAAAACATGAACCTATGAAGATCCTAGCAATAAAATGTGATTGTTTGATATGATTCTCAAGCTTTCAAGAATGAAGCCTCACCATTAATGGATACAAGGCTATATGGTTCTCTCCATATTACTCAAAGTTTGGTTTAGTGGATGAAATGGTGAAGATAATATCTCAATACAAATGAAGAAATACTAAAATCCTAATTGCCTATAGTTTATACTAGAGGAGGAGAAGTGTTCTTAGAAATAGGGAGGAGGAGGGTTCTATTAAAAGGTTTCCAATTCCAAGAATGGAATGATTTCGGTGCATGTGGGACAAAAGATAAGTCCAAAAAGAACTTTTAGCAAGTCAAAACAAGATTTGACTAGGTTTAGAGACTAATTAATACTTTAGGATTAATTAGGCATCCCAAGTAGGCTTAGGAAGTTTTCTGAGAGCATCAGGAGGAGGTTTCAATAGTTTTTAGAAGTGTTGGAAGCGAGAGTTAGCTAATAAGAATATTTATTAGTCAACTACAAGATAATAAGCTTAATCAACGTGTAATGGTCAATTAAAAGGAATTGAAGGTAAAATGAGTCTAATTGATGAAGTTTAGTCAATTTTTAGGGAATATAAGAGTTAGTGCAATGTGAGTAATAATATTGCTTTGATCAAATTATAGGTGTCTACATTTGCCTCTCTTTGGGGTGGCATAAAATTCACCACTTCAAATATAGTATACAAGAATAAACAAATAAAACAATTGATAGGGGTAGAAGAAAAATTAGTAGAGTGAAAGATTCCCCCTTGAGTGTCGATGGGGTGATGAAATAGGTCGATTGATGATCGAAAATATGAATGAAGTAGATAGAAGGCGCAGGGGGAAAATGCCCTAGGTGAAGGGAATAATGATGAGAAGAGAAGAAGGGAAGCTGTATTAGTTATGTTGACATTGATTACTAAGTACCATGAAATCTGATTCTCTAGCTTTCATTGGCATTTCTCATCTTCCATGTCATACTAAATAACTGAGTTGAAAGGGGAGTTTCCTACTTGAACGAAGAGACATCAAATATTTTAGATTTATATCGAGAAATTTTTTTGGAAATGTAGAGGAAGAATGGCGAAGCTGAGTGCGATGGAGAGAGAAGAAAATTTAGTATGAGGAAGGGGGATTGAGAAAAAATCTTTCTAGTTCCGTTTAAACAATTTTATTTCATCATATTGCTAGTGATCTTCATCATCAGTCCTTATTAAATATGTAAGCATACGACATAAGTGTAGAATGACATGAAAAGCCATAGTAGAAACAACTATCCATTGCTAAAATACCAACTCCATGCAAGATATAGAATGCAATGCAATACGATAAAGTAAACAAGTGAACCTATCAGGGAAACAAGTACAAACACACATCCTTAAACTAACAACATCTAAGAGAGTTACACAAATGTTTTGTTATCGAGCTGCAGTTCCCAAATGGTTATGTAAAATGAAAAGGGTTAAAAGCGGTGCCCCAAGAAAATATGTATGCGAGGGGAAATATAGTGGACGCAAGGGTCTAATGAAAAAGCATTCATGCACTACAAAATAGTACCATACAACTCGTTGTGCCCTAGAGTATAGACAAATCCAATAGACACACTTTTGTTGATGAGGGAGATCCAAATGATCCGCGAGTCGTTACAAAAACAAGTGAAAACGTAAGAAATATATAATTTGAATAAAATGAGTTTGACTTAGATTTTAGGTGCATACCAACATTTGACCAATTTTTGCAAATTTTGAATTTTTACGATTTTTTTGTATTTTTAATAATTTTTTGAAAATATTGATTTTTTTAGAAGAATTTTGGATGAGAGAAGATCACCTAAAATCAAGAAAAATGATCGATGGGGAAGAAAGGAGCGCCAGGTAGCAAAAACATGCCCTAACGAGAAGAGAATAGGCCAAAAATAATTATTTAATTAAAATAATTATCACGACAGGAAATAGAGTAAGTTAGAATGATCACGATAGTCAAATCACGTATTTTGGCCATCACGGTGGGTCAAATGACCACATATACCCCTCCTGAGGGTGGTAAAATCATCACAAGTAATTCATTTGATACAGAGCTCTTTTCGTTTTACTAATCACTTTTGCTTTGACCCTAGGGAGAGATAGCGCGACTTCAGAGGTGTATGAGGCGAGAAAACATATTCCATGAGCACGTGCGGATTTAGGGTGATGGACCCTACATGAGTACCCTATCCAACTTTTAATTTTATTGCCTTCAAGTGCATTTATTAGCATTTAGAGGGGGGCAACAATGCATGTGCGTGCCTTAGGGGCACACATATGTTTTTCAGGCACGTGTATGCACCATGTTGACATGTACACATACACACATATGTGGAAAATGCATATGCATGTAGGCACATATGTCACAAGGGACACGTAAGCTTATGGAAAGGGTAGTTCATATGCATGTGGGTGTGCACATAAAAAGGGGTGTGCATGCATCATTGGGGGCACGTATGTGTTGGGAAGAGGGGGCTTAGAATGCATATGCCAAGATGAGGGTGCATGCAACAAAAGGTCGGTGTATGTGTCGTTGAGTGTGTATATGCCAACATGGGTGTGCATGTGTCATCAGGGGCGAGCATGCATCGAAGACGTGTTTTTGAACAATTGGAAGAAAAAGGGGAAGTGTTTTGGAAGAATGTAGAAAAACTTATGAAATGTTAGAAGAACATAGTGATGAATAGGCTAAGTGTTAGCTGATGTTAGATAGAAGAAAGTCTCATAAATGTAATGTTTGATTTTGTAGAGGAAGCTACCTGTGTTGCAGGTGCGAGAGAGACACAACCGATTGGCAAAATTTGAGGTGACCCTTTCACAACCGTAGAGGAAGTATTTAGACATCACTTACTATGTGACGGGTCTTACCTATCTGGCACAAATGCCATAGATCAATATAGATCACATCCTCTTTATAACCTTAGTTGAGTGGTGGAACAGTGAGATCCATTGCTTTTGGCTCCCAACTGGTGAGATGACGATCACCCTTGAGGACGTGTGGAGAATCTTGTGAGTGCCTATCGTAGGGAGCTTGATTGAGTGCGAGACCGACACAACATAAATCCTAAAAAAATTGGTGGAACTATTTGGTATAGATTAGATACCTCGACTATGTATGATAGTACATATGCATCAATTTTTTGTGGATCTGAGATTACATTGCGTGTTGCTTTATCTCATGGTACTTGTTAGTGGCGTTCTACTTGGTGACAAGACGGGAACATAATTTCCTTTAGGCCTAATTGCCGTGATTCAAGGCTTTCTCATACGAGAGAACTACCATTGGGGATAGTGTATACTTGCACATCTATATTGGAATCTACATTTGATTACATACTTCTGTTAGAAGATGGTGGGTCCAGTGACACTCCTATAGATATGGGCCTGGGACCATATAACTATCAATCACCTCGTAGGAGCGTTATGATCTCAAGATGTGGATGAGCCTTCAGTATTTGGTTGGGCTACCATTGGAGATGATGTACATGGCCATATGGGGGATACACATTTTTATCGCAGTGACTTGGATGAAATTCAACTTAAAATGGATGTTTGGAGACCTTATAGACGTTATCAGTGGTCAGAGGATGCAGTTGATCTTAGTCTTTGTATTGTTGAGCATTTTATTATTGGAAAACGCATATATATCAGGGAGTAATATAGGATTGACTAACTACAACAAAAATTTGGGGTAGTACATGATGTGCCCAGTCCTGAGATGTGGTATGGGCGTCGCGTCAAGGAGACTTTTGATATGGGCACTTTAATTAGGTCACAACAAGATAGAGATAGCTTTGCTAAGATGGTTCCACTAGTATGGGCTCATTTATGACAGATCAGAGATCTAGGCACTACATGTTATGTTACAATTCTTCCTAGGTGGCTCACTATCCCATAGGTTGCATGGGATGCAAGGGTGCAACCACCACCAGAACAACCACCTCATATGGAGAGGAAATTGGAGGGGCCAACATAATAGTGAGAGTGAGGATGGTAGTGATGATGATGAATCAGATATAAATGGTGGAGATGGTGGGGGTGGACAGGGACAAAGAAAATGCATAGCCCTAGGTGCACGCCTAGATTCAGATGACGCATGTGAGCATATGGGATGGATTAGATGTTCCTTTACAGTAGGTTCTTCCAAAAGCACATGTATAACAACCTCCATGGCAAGCTCCCATTATTAGTCCACCCCATACTCTAGGGGGAGGAAGAGGAGATGGATGGGGGACTCCACCACAAATTCCTGGAGGTAGGGAATGGGAGCATTCTCCATAGGGCGCATGTGAGATAGCTTCATTGTAGCAGCAGCTGTAATAGGTAATAACGCTTCAGCTGCAGGCCACCTCAAAGAGAGATCAAGTTATCAATGAGAGGGATTAGCCAGTGGCTGATAGGGCCCAGCTTCAGAGTGAGAGAGACCAGTTGGCCACATAGTTCCAGTAGGTTATGGCAGAGTGAGATTATCTCTAGACAATGAGAGACCGGTTAAGTGCCACAGGGGCACATGTGTTAGGGTGTGGATCTTGTTTTTCATCTTCTCAAATCAGTATTGAAGTGTGGAGTTCGAATTGGGAAGATGAAAGGTCATGACCATTTGTTTTCCAGTCATGGGAAGATGAAAGGTCATGATAGTTTCTTTTCCAGTCGTGGGAAGATGAAAGATCATGCCTTTCAAACTTCTAGGGTCGGCTTTTGGACTTCTTAAAGGATTGTAATCCTATAAATAGAGGTGTTAGGGTATCTTTAATATATCTTGTGTGTTCAATAGGTCTTGAGTCTTAGTGATCAAGAGGTGATCAAGAGTGATCAAGGTTAAGCAATTGGGTGTCAATTGTGGTTTAGATGTTATTTAGTATCTTTGGAATTCTGTTGTGAGTTCATAATTGAGAGAAGACTGTGCGATTTTTTTTACTGTTGTTGATAATAAAATTTGAGCAAGTTCTTGGTGGACGTAGCCCACATTGGGTGAACCAAGTTAAATCTTGTCTTGTCTTCTTTTGTGCATTATTTATTTATGTTGTTATATTTTTGCATGTATACTTCTTCTATATAGTTTCCTACTGTTGTGATTTGAGGAATTGTTTCCGCATATTTGTTCTCTAATTCCTAACAACTGGTATCAGAGCTTTGGTGGTTTTTTTCTGAAGTGGTAAATCACAGGGAAAGTTTAGCTTAAGTGGGAGCTATGGCAGATGAGGGCAGATGAAGGGTTGAGAAGTTCAATGGGCAGAACTTTGGTTTGTGGAAGATGCAAATGGAGGATTACTTATATCAAAAGGACCTCCATGTTCCTTTGGCTGGAAAAGCAAAGAAACCTATAGCCATGTCGGATGAGGATTGGGAGTTTTTGGATATAAAGGCACTCGGGGCAATTCGGTTATGCCTTGCATCTTTAGTTGCTTTCAACATATCACAGGAGAAGACCACGGAAGGTCTCATGAGTGTGTTGGGGAAGTTATATAAAAAACCCTCTGCCTCTAATAAAATATTTTTGATTACAAATTTATTTAATATGAAGATGTCTGAGAATGGTTCTATTTTTGTTCATTTGAATGAATTTAATATAGTTGTATGTTAAACTCGGTAAAAATTGACTTTGATGATGAGGTCAGGGATTTGTTGATTTTTTTCTCCTTACCAGATAGCTGGGACAACTTGGTTATGGTTGTAAGTAATTTAGTCTCTAATAATTCAAAGTTGAAGTTTGGGGATGTAATAGGTGTGATCCTAAGTGAGGAAATGTGAAGGAAGAGCATAGGATATTCTTGTACTTCTGGAAACGCTTTGATGGTGGAGAGCAGAGGGAGACAAAAGAACAGAGGGAAAGGTAATTGTGGGAATTCGAATGATCGCGGAAGGTCAAAGTCCAAGAGTAAGGTAGAATGTTGGCACTATGGGAAGGTTGGTCATGCTAAGAAGGATTGTTGGGCTCTTCAGGATAAGAAGAACAAAGAGGAAACTAAAGAGGTAAATGTGGCAGTAGGTGATGTTTTTTAGGATTCCCTAATTATTTCTTTAGATAATATTATTGAGTCTTGGGCTTCTTTCCATGCCACCCCACATGGACATTACTTTACTGATTTTGTTCAAGGAGATTTTGGACACGTATATCTTGGTAATGATGAACCATGCAGAATAGTAGGGAAAGGTTGTGTCTGGGTGAAAATGTAGAATGGGAACACATGGCTACTTAAGTATGTCAGACATGTGCCTAAGTTGAGGTGGAACTTGATATCAATGGGTCAATTGGGAAGTGATGGTTGTACGATCAGTTTTACAATGGATTCTTAGAAGGTTACCAAGGGAGCTCTTGTGGTTGTAAGAGGTAAGAAAACTGGTACTTTGTATTTAACCAGTGGTGCTGATTATTGTAATTTAGTTACTATAGATGGAGATGTAACTTTTTGGCACCAGAGACTCAGTCATATGAGTCAAAAGGGCATGTAGATTATAAAGGACAGGTTGCCCAGATTAAAGGAGTAAGATTTAGACTTATGTGAGGACTGTGTTTATGGAAAACAGAAGCGGGTGAGATTCCTGAAGGTTGAACCTACCAGGAAGGAGGGTAGGTTGGATTTAGTGCATACAGATGTATGGGGTCCAGCTAAGGTAAAATATATTGGTGGTTCATATTATTATGTCACTTTCATTGAGTTTGGGTATATTGCATTAGAAATAAATTTGATGTGTTTGAAACCTTTAAAAGATGGAAATCCTTGGTTGAGAATGAAATAGGTCTCAAGTTTAAATATCTCAGGTTAGGTAATGGAGGGGAGTATTACAGCAATGAATTTCTTGATTACTATTCGGTAAATGGGATCTGCAGGTTTAAAACAGTTCCAAATACTCCATAGGAAAATGAAGTTTCAAAGAGAATGAACAAGACAACCATGGAGTGTGCTAGGTGCATGCGGTTACATGTGGGGCTACCACTCATGTTTTGGGTGGAAGCGGTGAGCATAGTTGTTTATCTGATTAATAGAGGACCCTCTATGGATTTGGATGGAGGTACACCTAAGGAGGCTTGGTTTGGTAAGAAAATCGATTACTCATTTCTTAGAGTATTTGGATGTGAGGTATTTGTTCACATTGATAAAGATGATAGGACCAAGTTAGAGGCTAAGTATGAGAAATGCACCTTTATTAGATATTGTGAGGATGAATTTGGTTTCTATGTTTAGTTTCTTAAGGACAAGAAAATATTTTGGTCTAGAGATATTGTTTTTAATGAAAAAGTCAAGTATAAAGATCAGTTGCATGAACATAAAGAGGAATCAAATAAATAATACACAGTGTTAGAGGACATTGCAGACAACAAGGTGTCCAAGGGGCCGGTTCATGTGTAGCATGTTCCGGCACAGCCAATTCAGGAGCCTACTCATCAAAAACCCCAAACTCCTAAGGTGAGAAGGTATTCTAGGATAAGAAGGGAACCTAAACAATTTACTCAATCTTTGAATTATTTATTACTCAATGACAGTGGAGAGACAGAGTGCTTTGAGGAAGTAGTGCAGGTGGATGTCAGGAAGAAGTGGGAGAAGGCCGTAGATGAAGAGCATAGATCTCTTATGGAAAACTAGACTTGGGATCTGGTGGAGCTACCTGATGGCAAGAGAGCATTGCAGAACAAGTGGGTATATAGAATCAAAGAGGAATATGGAGGCAGGAAAAGATACAAGACCTGATTGGTGGTCAAGGGATTTGCACAGAAGAAAGGTATAGACTATGATGAAATGTTTTCTCCTATTATTAAAATGAGTTATATTAGAACCATTCTTGGTTTAATAGCAGTAGAAGACCTGCACTTAGACCAGTTGGATGTGAAGACTGCATTCCTTCATGGTGAGTTAGAGGAGGAATTGTATATGCAGCAGTCATAAGGTTATGAGGTCAAAGGGAAGGAGAGCTTAGTGTGTAAATTAAATAAGAGCTTGTATGGCTTGAAACAAACTCCATGATAGTGTTACAATAAGTTTGATAGTTTTATGCAGGAGGAGGGTTACTCCAGGTGTCACTCAGACCATTACGTGTACATCAATAAGTTTCTTGATGGTAGTTATATTATTTTGTGCATGTATGTGGATGATATGCTTATTGCAGGGAAGAACATGCAAGAAATAAAGGTACTCAAAAAGTAGCTAGGTGACTCGTTTTCTATGAAGGATTTGGGGGCAACAAAAAAAATCCCTGGTATGAGAATAACTCGGAACAGGAAAGAGAGGAAGTTGGTGTTATCTCAAGAAGAGTACATAAATAAGGTCATGGAGAGGTTTAGTATGTAGGATGCTAAACTGGTTAGTACCCCTTTAGCAGGTCACTTTAAATTATCAAAGGAGCAAAGTCCCAAGAATGAGAAGGATAAAATCTAGATGTACAAGGTACCGTACTCATCAACAGTTGGTAGCTTGATGTATGCTATGGTATGCACTAGTCCTGAAATTTCCCATGCAGTGGGAGTAGTGAGCAGGTTTATAAGTGATCCAGGTAGAGAGCACCAACAGGAAGTGAAGTGGATCCTTTGGTATTTGAGAGGGACCATGGGAGAAGCATCGTGTTTCGCTATATTGGAAACTACATTGCGTGGTTATGTAGATTCAGACATGGCAGGAGATTTGGACAGCAGGAGGAGCACGACAGGTTATGTATTTACGGTTGGTGACACAGCGGTGAGTTGGATTTCACAGTTACAAAAGTTTGTGGTTTTGCCAACCACAGACGCTGAGTATGTTGCAGCAACAGAGTCAAGAAAGGAGATGATTTGGCTACAACAATTCCTTGATGAGTTGGGTCATAATCAAGAAGTTAGGAGACTACTAAATGATAGTCAGAGCATTATTCATTTAGCAAAAAACTCCACTTTTTACTATAGGACGAATCACATTCAGCTGAGATATCATTTCATCAGCGAAACTTTGGAAGAAGATAAGTTGAAGCTGGAAAAGATTCATACCACTCAGAATCCTATAGATATGATGACCAAGGCTGTCATAAGGGAGAAGTTGAAGTTGTGTTCAAATTTTATTGGCCTTCATGGTTGATAATGAAGGGTTGAGAACTTTGCTCAGTATGAACAGTCTCCAAGTGGGAGATTTTTGGGGTGTGGATCCTATTTTTGGTCTTATCAAATCAGTATTTAAGTGTGGAGTTTGAATTGGGAAGATGAAAGGTCATGACCATTTCTTTTCCAGCCATGGGAAGATGAAAGGTCGTGACAATTTCTTTTCCAGCCATGGTAAGATGAAAGGTCGTGCCTTTCAAACTTCTAGGGTCAGATTTTAGACTTCTTAAAGGATTGTAATCCTATAAATAGAGTTGTTAGGCTATCTTGAAGATATCTTGTGTGTTCAAGAGGTCTTGAGTCTTAGTGATCAAGATGTGATCAAGAGTGATTAAGGTTAAACAATTGGGTATCAATCGTGGATTAGATGTGGTTTAACATCTTTGGAATTCTATTGTGAGTTTATAACCGAGAGAAGACTATGAGATTTGTTTTACTCTTGTTGATAGTAAAATCTGAGAAAGTTCTTAGTGGACATAGCCCACACTGGGTGAACCACGTTAAATCTTGTCTTGTCTTCTTTTGTGCATTATTTATTTATGATGTTATATTTCTGCATGTATACTTATGCTATATAGTTTCCTACTGCTGTGATTTGAGGAATTGTTTCCACATGTTTGTTCTCTAATTCCTAACAACATGTACACGTAATGGTAACAGAGCGATATCAACTCCAAGCTGAGTGGACTGTAGCACAAGACAAGGTAGTCAGGGTTTCCACAAATTTAGTATCCTTACATCAGACAGTTGGATCATTTGTTACACTACAGGTACACATGGATTTAGATGTAGCTACAAGGCAGGCCACATACTACAGGTCTCTATATTATGATGTCATCCCAGAGGGACAGAGGGCTCCTGATTTTAGTCAGCATTCTATGACCAATATACTTTTTTGTCTCATAGAGGATCAACCTCATTCAGATCAGTAGATCAGTTGCAGGCACATTAAGGGCCATAGGTGATGGGGCCTCCACCACCGCCACCTCGGAGGTTAGGTAGTCCCCATGAGGGATCGAGTCTGACATGACTCTTTATTGTATGATGTATTTACAAGTTAGGCAGTATTTTTTTATGTATGCCTTGATATGAAGGCACATTTTTGATCGATGACTTTGATGGTATACCATATATCCAGATAATTATATACGGACTCTAGAGACACATTCTATATGGACATTGATATTTTGACAAACACTTATATATGATTATGATGATGATTTATGATGATGGACCTTACTTATGGTGTTTATGATTGTATCACATGTTCTTTTGATGTATGCAATATCTTTAGATGTTATCACATGTTTTGATGAGATACTTCATGTTCTACTTATCACATTTCATGTATGAGATAACAGCAGATGATAACATGTTGTTTTGTGTTGAGAAGATAAAGTGGAATACTTAGCAGAAGGCACACAAGAGGTTCACACGGGAGAACAAGGCGCATTCAAAGGCACTAAAGGATAGGGGAGAACACGTGCGCATAGTATAAGGGCATATTTGGGACTTAGCCGTTTTCACAGGTATGGGCTATTTTTGGAGATAGTGTGTAGAGCACATAAACTTGAAAAAGACTTGCACGACATGCATCAGATATTTTTAGAAGAGAGGCTATGGAGTACTTTGCATGGATGCGGGCTAAAGATAAAATTACTACTGACAGTTAACTATAAGGGATCTATTATTAGCGCACTTGCATGTGTGGCTTTAATTGTAAAGGCATATGGCTATTCTTAGCATGCGACCTATTTTGGGAGTAGATAAGCAGTGAAGGGAAAATCCCCACCCTTATAAATATGTAATGAACTATGTTGTATAATAGAGGTGTGTGAGAATTGAAGTATCATATGAAGAACACATAAAATAGGACCCTACGTTCCTTTACAACAAGGTTGTATGTTTTTGTTTAACATTTCACCAGGTGTGGTTCCTTTCAAATTTTCTCGTTACACTTGTGGAAATAAATTTATATAGCATGATCGTGATTAGGAACATATAAACACACATGTGTCTTCTAATATTTGATTTAAGGATTTGTCTAAGAGAGTCATGTTTACTTGGTTTAGAAAAATACTCTTGTTACAAGGAGGAAAATTCATTGGAAGAAAAAGGAAGGTTACTAGATAAATAGATAACCTATCCCAAGTTCATTTCATAGCATTGTTTAATACTAACAATACACTCCTTAAATCTTCAATTTATTACAACCAACTATGTAGGCTAGCTAATTAAGTTGTATCATTCTTGATTCATAATCTATTGCTCCAATTAGGAATTCATATTTTCACAATCATATTACGCATGGAATGTTACACTACACCTATGTTCCCGTTATAGATTTTTTTCTTTGAATTTAAGTGACGAATTTTACATTTCAAACTACTTATGTTTCATCATCTTAATAATTTACTCTCAATAACAAAGGGTTAATTACATGTTGTAACGCCTACAATTTTCCCACACAAAACCCAAGATAGACCCAAAGATTAGTTAGGAAAAATTATGGAAAATTACGGGTTGCAACAGGATAACCTTTAACTAGATTTAAATAATTTACATTTAATAATTCATTCGTTTTAACTAACAATTAATTATTATTATTTTAAAATCAACATTTCATGTTTAAATCCCCTTCCAGGGTTCCCGTTAAAATTTGTTAATTAACCCTTACAAGCCATTGGCTAAAATACCCTTATTGCATTATTTATTTAATTCTCTAGGGCTAAGTCTAAACTCACCCTCCCATTAAATTAAGCACAAATAAATTTAATCCCTAATATAAATATTGTCTAGTTACCATTGAGTAAATTTGATTTAATAAAATTCAAGGGTCAAGGGCTTTTTATAAGTCACCAACTAAACATTAAGGTCACAATTCAAACTTACCTCCTAACACCCCTTAGTGGCCCCATTTTAAGCTACACATGCATTTTATTTAAAATCATATTCCCACCTAATCCTCACCCAACATTTTAAAGGTTGAATCACAACCCTTAGATGAGTTCATTTAGGGCCCTTAGATCTAGGGATTCAACTAACCCTAAACTTCCTTTGGGAAAAGTTCTTATTCATTTATTTTGGCTTATTTGCTCATTTTCATTTTGAAGGTTTGGGAGGAGAAGAATAAGGGAGGCCATGGAAGGATTCAAGCTCAAAGATCGATACTTTTTTTTGTTTTTATTACTTATTCCATTTAATCCTCTCCTAGGATTTTGTTAAAATTTTATTTGTTACTGAGCACTTTCATTGCATTTACCTTATTTGGGTATGGGCATTTTTGCCCCATTTTAGATCTATTTTAAATGATGTATATGCATAAAATATTTTAAGTATATATATATATATATATATATATATAAAAACATATTTTATCATGACCCAATATTATGGGTGAATATGGTTATATAAACAACCAAATATATATACCAAAGAATAACAAATGATCGTGGTTCACATTACACAGACCGCATTTATATTTAATAAAGTCGAGTGAACATATTTATGCGGCCTCTTTTTTTATATGGTTCGGCCGCTGGTATTTTGTTACAGTGGGACTGTATTTTTAGTTGGAAGGTTTTAATATTGGGGGGGCAGGGGGGGGTCATCGACCCCAAACCCCATCCCATATAATATGGGGTGGGGGTGAGGTCGGCAACCCCCCCCTCCCCAACAATACTCCCAACAAAGGAACAAGCCCCAACCCTTAATCAATAGTAATATCTTTTTTTTGTTTGTTTTATTATTATAACATATAATGTGTGTGTGTGTGTGTGTGTGTGTGTGTGTTTTGTTAATATTAACATTAAAATTATACCTAATATTATACAATGATTAAAATTATATTTATCTTTAATAATTACATATATTATAATATTATATATATAATTAAATTTATATAATTAAATATAATAATAATTATATATATACTTATACTTTTTTTTGTTTATATAAATGATTAAAACAAGTTAAAGTAATTATAAATTTTCCTCTTATTCAAATAAAAGATAAGTTGAGAAAACTAATAAAAAATTTCATTCAACCTACTATAACTTGTAAGGAGAAGATTTTTCCTCATTTTAAGAATTTTAAACAACTACTTTCTTTTCTTCAACATACTAAGAAATGTAACTATAATTATGTTATCCCGTAAAATTGACGAGGGCAATTTTACAGGTAACCATACCAAATTTTGTCCTGGTCCCTTGTCAGGGACCCCTCTACGTTCGGAATGTTATAAAATCCCTTTCTGGGAAATCTAGTTCTCCGAACTTAGTCATTCTGGTCCTTTTTGGTTGGGTGCACCTTTTATCTGTGTAACACAGACTAAATTTGTGCCCCCTTCATTTCCTTTGGCGCACCCTTTGAAGTGTTGACACATCAATTGTTGCGCCTTCCCGTGATGCACCTTTCTTGCATGCGCCAAGGCGCATGCGCCTTCCTGTCAACAACAAAATTGTTGCGCCGTGTTTTGGTGCGCCAAGGCGCTCAAAATCTAGTGTTGACAGTCCTTAATTTGTGCCAAAGGTGCACATAATTCCGTGTTGACATGCGTATATCCGCGCCAAAGGGTGCAAAGTTTTACGTGTTGACATGAGTTTTGGTGCGCCCTTTTAAAAAGTGGTTGGTGCATTTATTACACCTTTTCCTATATATAGGCGCATCCGCCCTGTCACTTTCACAATCAGAAAACACGTGATAAATTTTATTCCTCTACACCTGTCAGCACGCCCGTCCTCCTCGTATCACGTTCGTGGACCCCGCTTCGTCTCTCACATTCTATATATTCCGGGTAAGTGGTCCTTGTTTCTCTTGTGTTTTTGTTTTGTTGGTTGGTTGTTTGTGAGGTTGGTGTATAGATCTGAAGCTTTAAACCCCTCCTGCCGTTCTTGCAAAATCTCTCTTCCCAAATGTTTACACCCTCTTTCCAGATCTGCTGGCCAAGAGGGCTCTGCCTCAAAAAATAAATCCAGATCTCCTTACTGTGCCCCTTCACCGTCTAAATCCATGAAGAAAGAAGCCTGAAAGACCACAACCCATCATGAAAAAGAGAGAATCTGAAAGTTGTTTACTGAGCCGCTTTTCTCTATGGCGCAATCGCCACTCCTGCTGCATAAAACACAGTCGTGCCTAAGGCGCACTGTTTCTACTTGCAACACGTGCCCTTCTTGTGCCATACAAAAACTAAACCTTTGGCACCGGTGCAATCATCCTTACAACAACACGTAGTGCCATGCAAGCTTTCCCTGCGCCGCGCCAAAGTCCCCCTTTGCGCACACAAATTTGGTGTTACACGCATTAATCCTGCGCCCTTCGGTGCACCAAAGTCCACAAATTTGGTGTTACACGCAAAATGCATGCGCCATTGTGTTACACGCATTGCATGCGCCATTGGCGCATCCTATTCCCATGCAACACCAAATTATTTGCGCCCAGTATAAACCGCATATAATGGCGCAGGCGCATCCCTGTTTACAACAACAAATATGTCATATGCAAAATCCTTGCGCCCTGCGCCCTTTGGCGCTGATTTATTCCTTGTAACACTCTGTTTCTGTGCCATTCTTTTAACTCTGCAGCCTGCAGTGTCCCTGCGCCCTACGCCCAGAAGCCTTAAAATCACTAACTCCTCATTTTGTAAAGCTTTAATGGAAGATCTGACAGCTAATATGGCTCTTTGGCATTGGACTTCGCTTCTTCTTCTTGCAGATCAGCAACTGAACTCAGATCCATATATGTCTACATCAAGCAAAAGGCCAACCAAGTCAAAGGGTAAGGCTAAGCTTATAGAGGAAGAGATGAAGTATACAAATATCAGAGGGTCAGAATGCCCGAGTCCCAGGAAGAATGTGACCTGGACATTAGAAACTCTGAACTTGGTCACATCGACATGGAAGATTTCTGGGCCAGAACCAGGAGAGTCACAGGAAGTCCTTGGATGGACAAGCTGGTGGGCAGTGGTCTACAATTTTCTGGGGGAATTTCCGTCAGCGCGGTAAATAACGAATTTATGATGGTGGTGGCCCGCTGTTACAACAAAGACACAAGGTGTGTGGAAAATGAAAAGGGCGAGGTCATAATCAACCTCACTGCCCGGCACTTCGAAATCATGCTAGGCATTCCTCACCACCGACATTTTGTGGCTGTAAGCCAAGAGGACTGCACCAAGGCATGGGAGGATAATGAAGACAAGTGCATGCAGCTGATGAACGAAGTGTACTTAAAGAACAAGAAGGTGATAACCAGATGGCCACAGGTTATTCACCGTAGCGACTTCTCCGAGGAACTGAGTGATACCATCACATTCCTAAGTAGAGTTTTTGGGCTTTCTGATGCCCATTACTTTCACAAATGGATGCTCAGGTACCTCGAAACCATGAACAAGAATGTGCCGGATCAACGCTTTGAGTGGGCGGAGATCATAAGCAGCACCATATCCGAGCAGCTCCAACAACTCACCACAACGGGGAGGTTCTACATGAACTCCTACGTAGTCTACGCTGCAGCCTCGGAGAGGGATTATCCAGCACTGAGCCGATGCAGAGTTTGGCCTCAGGTAAAGATATATGAATACTACCCGGAGCTGAAGCTGGAGAACAACATCCCGCAGTTTACCAAGATCAACGATGCTTTCTTCTATGGCATCGTCTGCCTTTTGAGGCCAAATATGACTCATGGTTGGACGACCAAGAGCATAGTCACAGCGACTGAGAAGTGGGGGGTGCTATTTACCCAATTCCCCACCTTCACCTATCTTAGAGTGGCCAACTTCTTGGGGGAGCCCACCAAATTGCCGAGATATGCTGGCCCCAAGTTGATCCTGTTAGAGCTGTCCAGACAGCTCATAACCTACCATGAGAAGTGTTTGAAGAGAAAGAAGGGTGGAACTCCTTTCCCCCTTACAGTGGGCAGGTACACCTGCATTTCCCACCACAAAGCCCGGGAAATGTTTGCAGAGCTAGAACTGTTAAACCTTAAGCACAATTTCCCGGCGAGGCCCACTTTTGATCCAAGGAATTGCCTTCCCAAGGCAAAACTCGATCCTATCCACATTCCACAGATCGAGGATATCTACATCGACCTATATCATGAGGTCAAACTTAGAAGGAAGGATCACTCTCGCCTGGCCCTGGCAGAGATTATTCAGTATGGCGTGGCCATTGTTCCAAAAGGTTATCAAACTACCGATCAAGAAGTTGATCAGGTGTATCTTGACATGGATGGGGACAACTGGCCGTTTGCTAAAATTGACAGAACAAAGGCACCTCAGACCATTGAGGTAAGGGTTAAAGAAACATTGCGGTGGACAGAACACTGGTGCAGAATGAATGGCCTTATCTACCTCGGAGTAGATTTCACTACGTCCCCATTGGGCAACGCACCTGTCAGGCCGAAGCATCTGCCAAAGGTCAAAGGCAAGGATAAAGAGGGCGAATCAAGCTCTGCTCAAGAAGAAGCTCCTGAGAGCCCTCCTTTCCACCGCACAAGAATAGGTTGTAACTCTGGCACCCCTGGAGAAAGAAGCGGCGGAGAGTGTCCCAATGGGCACATCCACTCAGGATGTCACCACTACTACAACTACTGAGGTCCCTTCTATCCCTTCTCCCTCTCCTCCTTCTCCTCCTCGCGTGACTCAAGTGACCATTCCTTTGGTCGTATCCTCTCCCCCATCTTCTACTGTTCCCCCTTCCTCGTCATCCATCTTCTCTTCTCTCGCGGAGCTGTCCCCCACCATTTCTTCTCTCATCTCTCAGCTCCCTTCCATTCCCACGACTACCTCACCTGCAGTATCTTCCCCTCCCATGAGCACTTTCTTGGCCTCTCTCTCGATGCCACCACTGCGTGTCTCTACGCATTTCCCCTCATCCCCTGCAGCTGCTCCCTCTTCCACCACTGGTCCCGCTCTCGTAGGTCTAGCACGGCTTTCTCAGCACCTTAGCCAACAGAAGAGGAAATTCCCTATTGTACCAATGGACTTCTCCATCATCCCAACAAAGGGGGCTAAGAAGAAAAAGCCTATAACCCGCTTCTCTCAGAGTGCATCGGGAGAGAGAGTAATGGAGATTGCGTATCCCGATCCTTCAAAGGATAAAAAGGATCTGTCTCCGACAGATTATACAGTGACCCAGGTCACAATGGGAACATCTTCTGAAAGCCTTCAAGGGGAGGCCCTATCTGTGGTGGATGCCCTTTGCAAGAAGCTTCAAGAAGCAAAGGAAGAGAAGAGGTTATTAAAAGAACAAAACAAACATCTTCTCCACGCCCTGCAGAAAATGGGCAGTGCACCTCCTACAACTGCCACTGAAACTCCTGAGGTCCTAAGCCAGGATAAGATAAATGAGTACGCCAAAATTGGTGAACAAGGTATGGCAGTTTCCACCTGGAGAGATCAGATCCTCAAAGACAGCGAGGAGGTAATTGTCAAGTTCACCGAATTGTATCAGAACATCAGTCGGGTGAACAAAGATCTCCAGGTGATCGCGGGACCTATCTCCGAAGAGTTGGACCATGCTAGGTTGCAACACGAGATGTTCCAGAAAATGCTTGACTGCTCAGTCGATGATTTGGTAAAATTCGGCATTTTCGATCACCCTAGGGTACCCAGCAAAATCCTTGCTGCGTTAGACTACCGGGTCGATCAGATGGAGTTCGTCCTGGAGAAAATTGACAAGGTCAAGGAGGAAGCCCTGGATGCAATGCATCAAATGGAGCAAATTGTTCTAAGAATGTCTCCAGGCTTGCTTACTCCTTCTTTCACCTTGAGGAAGGCAGATGAAACTATCTAGATCTTTAAGGAGATCGTCTTGCAAGGGCTAGGGCCGGAAGCCACTTTCGACACTGAATGCATCAATAACCTTCTGGCTTGCCGTGATTTTGTGGGGTACCTGATGGAGGTAGGTAATGAATATTTCAAGCTCCCTGAAAAACTCAGAGATGAGTGGGAGACTTGTGAGGTCATCGGCGATCATACAAAGGGTCCTGCCCAGGATCAACTTCAGCCAATGATCAGTAAATTCATGGAATATCGGACTCAGTTCCACATCACCTCTCCCAAACAACAGCAGAAGCAAGATACCCCCTTTCAGCTGCGAGATGACGATGAATAGGCCTTCTTCCTCTTGGCTTCCTTTTTGTAAATATCTAAGAGTATGTTGGCACAAATGATGACATCATCCATGTTGCACCATGGGATGTTGTCATCCACCAAGTTGCCCAAAGTCAACATTGACTTTTAGATATTTTGTAGATATTTTGTAATTAGTTGTTGGTTGCTTTTTTCCTTCTCTCTTCTCCTTCTTCTATATATACTTGGATACTTGTTGTATTCAAGGGTGGATACTTTTTAGATAAAAAATAGAAGTAAGAAGAAAAGACTTTGAGCTTTTTGTAACGGAAGAAAACATTAATACAAATATTAAGACTTTGTGCTGAATATGTGTGTTATGAGCATTTTAATCTTTCTTATGTCAGATTTATGCGTTTATTCTGTTGAATCTATCTCTACTTTTTTGTCATTTATTCATCAGTATTGCTTTGTTCGTCTATGCAAGTAGGTTCGGCTCTGTTTACTACCAGCCCAAAACATAGACCCTCTGACCTTTCTGCTTTGGAATTCATTTCTTTTCTCCCTTCAGATCTATCCTATCTCCTCACCTCGTTTCTTTCCCTCCTTTTCACAGTTGGAAATACCTCTACTGGGATGAGATCCCAAACCCCCGAAGGCAGAATATTGTGAGACTTGCACAGATTCCTGCTGGTAGAATAGCAATAAACCAGTTTCACTTTGCTGACTCAAAGAGGGGCTATGCCCTGCACACTGTTGGCTCGTCTATCCATAGATCTGTCCACTCGACAGATTTTTAGACCAACAATTTTTGGCGACTCTACTGGGGATCGAACAGATCTAATAGATCTATGGTAGTGGTATGTTAGAAAATTAGTAAAAAATAAAAAATCACTACCTGTTTGCAAATTTTAACTTTTGTTCAAAATCCAATTTTTTTGCAAAAGTGATCCAAACTGAAAATTTTCTTCAGGGATCCATAGATCGGGACTAGTTAGAGATCTTTAGTTCGCTGAGTTTTTACAAAAACCTGTATTTTTCCGTAGATCTGAGTTTTTGACTGTTTTACAAAATTTCAAACCCTTGCCAAAAGTCAACTCTAAGATCCGAAAATCAGCTTACTAAGTTGGCCATTATTTTATCCTCATTAACGTTTGTCATTAAACTACAATCGGTTTTCCAAAAGAGGGATAAAATTAAATATTTAGAAAAGTACATGCTACTGATTTTTGTTAGAAAAATCAGAAAATCAGCAAGTACAACCAAAAAGAGTTTATAAAAATTTGCTCCAAAATATTGCAGATCTGGAAGGTACGCTGGCGGGTGAACCATTTACTCGTAGCAGAAGAGCTCGTGGAGTAATCGATCCTACTTTTGATCTACTTCAAAGGCACAACTTCAGTGTTACACCGGCACGCTTCTCATCGCTAAGTTCAGCTGGCCGGTCATCCAGAAGTGTCTCACCTCCACGAAGGAAGTATCTCTCACAAGGAACATCCTCATCTCTTTGCAGTGCTTTGCTGCTTAGTGGAATTGTGCTTCCAGCTCGCGTCCTTTTTCCAGCCGTTCAAATGGCAGTACCATGGGGAAATGCTATGGGCCCTCTCGCTTTGCCACATCCTGTTCATGCGCTCCCTCACGGAAACCGGAAGAATTTTCCCAAATTTGATGGGAGTGGGAACCAAAGCACGGATTCACACATATCCACATTTATCATGTCATGCAACATCCTGGATGTGACCCATGAAGATGTGTCAGTTCACCTCTTTCTAGAGACCTTGCAAGGACCTGCAGCGGAATGGTTTCAGCATTTGCCAGCCGGATCTATTACTAGTTGGGCCACCTTACGAACTGCATTTGAAGAAAGGTATAAACCTTCAGAGGATGCATTCACGTTACTATCCAAGATCACTCATCTGAAGAAGGAGGTCAATGAAACCATGCGTGATTTCATCGCCCGTTTCAATTCACTAATCAACCGAGTTCCGCCTGCCATGCTGCCAACGCCAGAAAATCAGAAATGTTTCTTCGTGAACGCCATGAGCTCAAAAGTAAGTTTCTTACTCTTACAAGAACAGGTCACTACTTTGGTTCTCACCCAAGCTGCTGCCATACGGATTGAAGATAACTTGCTAATATCTGGTGAATTAAAGCGAGAGCCATCCAAGCTGAAAGTTTCAGCTCCTTCTCCCGCCACTTCATCTGATCCGGCATTTCAAAAGATGGTGAATGACTTGCTCGCGTTAAAGAAGCAGCTAGCTCAGGCTTCTCCTAGCACTTCATACCGGGATATCCCACGGAGGAATTTCACTTCCAATAATGTCTCACAAAGGCCGCGCCTACCTACAGCTGCTCCACGGTTGGCGCTTGAGGCCCCTCCGATCAATGCTTTAGCTGAAATCGAAGAAGAGGAGCAAAATTATGAAGAACCTTCATCGCCAGGTGAAGATGATCAAGATGTCGGTGAACCGACTGGCGACTCTACTATTGGGTATATGGAATTTGATGAGGAGGAATCTAATGAAGAAGAGGGTACCCAAGGATATGCAAGCGGGCAGTCATATGCTGTTTTCACCCGCTCGCAAGGAAAAGAAGTAGAAGTGGCTGCCAAGATGCAGAAAGAGAAGGCCATGTCAAACACGCCTCCAACCATCGCTAAAAGAGGTAGTCCCCTTCCTTCTCAACCTGTTATTAAGTCTTTTTCAAAAAAATATTTTTCCCCTATCTCCCCTCTGAATCAGTCCTCTCATATTCCTATCAAGACCAGTAATCCTACCCTACCATCGCGAAATGAGGGACTCATTCCTTCATCAACGCAACCCTTGGCCGCGTTTGACATAATTGATCATGCTAAAAAGACCAAGATCCAAATGTCTGAAGCTGAGTATCTTCAGTCTAATCCTGAGCAGCTTGTAAGGTTGACCGAATACATCCAAAGCCAAGCTGTCATAACTACTCAGGTTTCCCCAAAAGGAATCCTTTCTACTCCTTCTGCATCTCGCATAAATGTTGCCTCGACATCTGCATCAGGAAAAATAGAACCTTTCTATCTCTCCCTCCTAATCAATGGCCACAAACTAAGCAACTGCATAATTGATTCTGGGGCTTCCGATAACGTCATGCCGGCAAAGGTCGCCCATGCCCTGGGCCTCACCCTTACCAAGCCTTTTGGCAGATGTTATTCCTTGGAAACCAAGCAGGTTCCGTTGATCGGTCAAATCAAAGACGCGCAGTTCACATTTGCGGCGTTCCCAGAGAAAAGAGTAAAGATGACCGTCCTTGTTGCTGATATTCCGGTAGCATATGGAATTCTATTAGGAAGGAGTTTTTGCAGTGAGGTTGGTGGAGAGATTCATATGGACTGGTCTAAGGCTAGAATCCCCGTCAAAGGTATAATGCAAACGTTGGAGCCGGAATCACAAAAGAAGTACTTGGTTACTAACTCCGATGACCCCAAAGCCCAAATTCTCTTCGAATCATCAGGGATGGGGAACTATTTCTTGTCTACTGAGTCTGACAAAATGGATGTCCTCGTCCGAGAAGAGGATCTTAACAAGATCTGGACTTTGCAGTTTGATGGCAGCTGCGCGACTAGTGGGTGCGGCGCTGGAGCCGTGCTAATATCTCCCGAAGAGGAGATTATTCCTCTCTCTTTCAAGTTGCAGTTTTTCAACACGAATAATACTGCTGAGTATGAATCTTTGCTACTTGGCATGCAAGCCACAAAGGAAAGAGGAATCAAGAATCTGAAAGTACAGGGTGATGCAGAACTGGTCATAAATCAAGTTAAAAGGATATACCAAGTGAATAATGAAAGGCTCAGACATTATCGCAACACGGTATGGGACAACATTGAGGAGTTTGATGTTTTTTCAATAAAAGCCATCCCAAGAGCTCAGAATGACATGGCCGACTCATTAGCCGTCTCAGCATCCCTCATGCTCCCTCACCCAGGCTTGAAAACAGACACCTATACCATCGAGGTAGTTTTTCGCCCAAGCGTGCCAGACAATTCTCAGCACTGGCAGGTATTCAACGATGACAATCAACTTATTGCCTTTCTGGAAAAGGCAGAAAATTTTAGTGAGCTTCATTTTGAAGGATCCACTTCCGCATGCCGTGAATCTGTTACTGATCAAGATGAAGGAATACATGGAAGTGATGGCATATGTCAGCTCAAAGGAAATAAAATTCCAAAAGGTTTGGTTTCTCTGGAATGTTTGTTTCGATAGGCATGATCATTTTGTTAGGAAGAAAAGGCAAGATGATCCTAACTCCTCCCCAGAAACCGAACCGGTCAATTTAGGTTCGGTAGAACATCCGCAGTTTGTGAACATCGGAAAATGTTGCACACCCGAAGAAAAGTGGAAGTTTGTCAAATTGCTGAAGAAATACATGGATGTATTGGCATGGTCCTATGCCGATCTAAAGTCTTTCAAGCCAAAAGACGTCCAGCATGACATCCCGTTGAAAGAAGATGTCAAACCCTTTCGCCAGAAACAGAGACACTATAATCCTAAGATCTCAGGTACTATCCAGGCTGAAATTCAGAAGATGCTGGATGCAAGGATCATTTTTCCTATCCATCACAGTACCTGGGTCGCAAACATTGTGCCAGTACGCAAGAAGAATGCCGAGATATGCATATGCGTGGATTTTCATAACTTAAATCAAGCGTCCTTGAAGGACAACTACCTGCTTCCCATAATGGATCAGGTTCTGCAGGCAGTAACTGGTTCGGAAATGTTGTCCATGCTTGATGGTTTTTCAGGCTATAATCAGATTGAAGTCTCACCCGAAGACCAATTCAAAACAACATTCACTACCCCCTGGGGCACATTCACCTATAGCAAGATGCCTTTTGGTCTAACCAACGCCGGCGCCACTTTTCAACGGGCCATGGACTTCGCGTTCAAAGGTATGATGGGAAAGGTCATCGTAGTCTACTTGGATGACTTAACTGTGTTCTCTAAACAATGAAGTGATCATTGCGATCATTTGGAGCAAGTATTGAATAGATGCCGAGAACATGGGATCTCCCTAAATCTGAAAAAGTCTGTTTTTGGGGTCACAGAAGGAAAGTTGCTGGGACACATTGTAAGCAAGGAAGGGATGAAGATAGATGCCGAAAGGGTTAGGGCTATTCAGAGTCTTTCTTTACCTACAAGCAAGACCACCGTTCACTCTTTCTTCGAAAAAGTGAATTTTCTCAGGCGCTTTGTGCCCAACTTTGCTGAAAAGACTCACCACATATAAAACATGATGAAAGGATCACCAAATTTCCGGTGGAGCGAAGAAGGAAAGAAGTCATTCGAGGATATAAAATCCTCCGTCGCTCACGCACCAGTCCTGGTATGTCCCGATTTCTCCAAGGATTTTATCATGTATAGCTATGCATCTGAGCATACTGTATCAGCCATCCTAATGCAAAAGAATTCTGAGGATGTTGAATCCCCGATTGCGTTCATGAGCTCTCCCCTCAAGCCTCACGAATTAAAGATGTCTCAGTTGGAAAAGCATGCCTTCACCGTTGTCAAAGTAGTCAAGAACTTCAGGTATTATATTCTAAATTCTCACACAGTGGTGCTGGTCCCTGACATGACAGTCAAGTCAATCTTAACTCAACAAGAGTTAGGGAGTTTGCGAGGAAATTGGATTGCAAAAGTTCAAGAGTATGATCTAGATATAAAACCAACCAAGCTGGTAAGAGGCAAGGGCCTATGTCAGCTTATGGCTGAAAACCGAGATTCAGAAGACCCTGAGGAAAAGGATGATTGCACCGAGGGAGTACAAAGCCAGTTGGAGAAAGCTGATTCTCTACCCATGGTTCTATTTGTCGCCACCAGCGACGAATGGTATTCTGATATCACTTTCTTTCTCACTTATGGTGAGTGTCCAACTCATCTAACTTCAAAGGAGAAACGTGCTATAAAGCTCAGAGCAGCCAGATATGTCATCTGGGATGACTGTTTATACAAATGTGGAATAGATGGCATCTTCTTGCGATGTGTTGACAAGCCATAGCAGGTAAAGTTACTTGAGAGTTTTCATGATTCAGCCTGTGGTGGTCACTTCTCCTCTTCTGTGATGGCACACAAGATCATTCGGGCCAGGTACTATTGGCCGACGCTATTCCAGGATACAGCCACCTGGGTAGCAAAATGTGAGCTCTACCAACAATTTGTTGGCAAGCCAAAATTGGCTGCTTTTCCCCTCAGGCCGGTCGTTATTGATGAACCATTCAGATAGTGGGGAATTGACTTTATCGGCGCACTCCATCCCCAATCGAGTGCCAGACATAGTTATGTCCTGACAGCAACAAATTACTTCACCAAATGGGTGGAGGCCATTCCTGTCAAGAATGCCACTTCTGAGGTTGTTTGCAATTTCATCAAAGAGAATATCATCGTGAGATTTGGCGTTCCACACAAAATCGTTGCTGATAACGCTTCCAACTTCTCCTCACGAGAAGTTGTTGGTTTTTTCTATGAACATGGGATAATTTTGGCCCACACCTCGAATTATTACCCCAAGGGAAATGGTCAGGTAGAATCCAGTAATAAAAACTTAGTGACCATCATATGGAAGCTAGTTGATGAGAGTCAGCGGATGTGGCACAAGTCATTGTACGACGCTTTGTGGGTGGACCGCATTACTCCCAAGAGGTCTCTCGGTATGTCACCTTTTCAAGTGTTATATGGGATCGACACCGAGCTTCCCATTTCTGCAGAACTTCCTGCTCTACGCTTGGCACGAGCGATTGAAGATGAGACTTTCCAAAATTCTCTTGAAAAGAGGATCATGTATCTATCAGAGCTCGAAGAAAAAAGAGTAAGAGTGGTCGACAGGATCACCGAACATCAGAATCAAGTTAAGAGATTGTTCGATAAAAGGGCTAAGCAAAGAGATTTCCAAGTGGGAGATCTCGTCCTTTTGTGGGACAAACGAAGAGAGCCAAAGGGCATGCATGGGAAATTTGATTCTCTATGGAGAGGGCCTTTCAAGATCAAGCAGCTCAATGGAGAGAATAGCTTCTATCTCTCGTATCTAGACGGAACTGATCTCCCGCTTCCCTATAGCAGGCAGCATCTCAAAATATTCAGGAAGTAGAGCTTGCTCTCTTCTTTGTACAGTTTGCTTTTGTTGTGTGTTTACTTTCATCGTGTGTTTGCTTTCATCATCGCCCTTGTTTTTTACCCTATTACCCAATGGATAGGCACATGTTGATCTGGGGTTCTCTACCCTTGAGCTTCGCTCAAAGATAGTCCCCAGAAAGAGCCAGCTGTTATCCTGTAAAATTGACGAGGGCAATTTTACAGGTAACCATACCAAATTTTGTCCTGGTCCCTCGTCAGGGACCCCTCTGCGTTCGGAATGTTATAAAATCCCTTTCCAGGAAATCTAGTTCTCTGAACTTAGTCATTCTGGTCCTTTTTGGCTGGGCGCACCTTTTATCTATGTAACACAGACTAAATTTGTGCCCCCTTCATTTCCTTTGGCGCACCCTTTGAAGTGTTGACACATCAATTGTTGCACCTTCCCGTGATGCGCCTTTCTTGCATGCGCCAAGGCACATGCGCCTTCCTGTCAACAACAAAATTGTTGCACCATGTTTTGGTGCGCCAAGGCACTCGAAATCTAGTGTTGACAGTCCTTAATTTGCGCTAAAGGCGCACATAATTCCGTGTTGACATGCGTATATCCGCGCCAAAGGGCGCAAAGTTTTACGTGTCGACACATGTTTTGGTGCCCCTTTTAAAAAGTGGTTGGCACATTTATTACACCTTTGACTATATATAGGCGCATCCGCCCTGTCACTTTCACAATCAGAAAACACGTGATAAACTTTATTCCTCTACACCTGTCAGCACGCCCGTCATCCTTGTGTCGCGTTCATGGACCCCGCTTCATCTCTCACATTCTATATATTCTGAGTAAGTGGTCCTTGTTTCTCTTGTGTTTTTGTTTTGTTGGTTGGTTGTTTGTGAGGTTGGTGTATAGATCTGAAGCTTTAAACCCCTCCTGCCATTCTTGCAAAACCTCTCTTCCCAAACTTTTTACACCCTCTTTCCAGATCTGCTGGCCAGGAGGGCTCTGCCTCAAAAAATAAATCCAGATCTCCTTACTATGCCCCTTCACCATCTAAATCCATGAAGAAAGAAGCCTGAAAGACCACAACCCATCATGAAAAAGAGAAAATCTGAAAGTTGTTTACTGAGCCACTTTTCTCTATGGCGCAATCGCCACTCCTGCTGCATAAAACACAGTCGCACCTAAGGCACACTGTTTCTACTTGCAACATGTGCCCTTCTTGCGCCATACAAAAACTAAACCTTTGGTGCCGGCGCAATCATCCTTACAATAACACGTAGTGCCATGCAAGCTTTCACTGTGCCACGCCAAAAGTCCCCCTTTGCGCACACAAATTTGGTGTTACACACATTAATCCTGCACCCTGTGCCATGTACTGCGTCAAAGTCCCCCTTTGCGCACACAAATTTGGTGTTACACGCATTAATCCTGCGCCCTTCGGCGCACCAAAGTCCCATGTTACACACAAATTGCATGCGCCATTGGCGCATCCTGCTCCCATGCAACACCAAAATTATTTGCGCCCAGTATAAACCGCATATAATGGCGCAGGCGCACTCCTGTTTACAACAAAAAATATGTCATATGCAAAATCCTTGTGCCCTGCGCCCTTTGGCACTGATTTATTCCTTGTAACACTCCGTTTCAGTGTGCCATTCTTTTAAGTCTGCAGCCTGCAGTGTCCCTGCGCCCTGCGCCCAGAAGCCTTAAAATTGCTAACTCCTTGTTTTGTAAAGCACTAATGGAAGATCTGATGACTAATATGGCTCTTTTGCATTGGACTTTGTTCCTCCTTCTTGCAGATCAACAACTGAACTCAGATCCATATATGTCTACATCAAGCAAAAGGCCAACCAAGTCAAAGGGTAAGGCTAAGCTTACAGAGGAAGAGATGAAGTACAAATATCAGAGGGTCAGAATGCCTGAGTCCCAGGTAGAATGTGACCTAGACATTAGAGACTCCGAACTCGGTCATATTGACATGGAAGATTTCTGGGCCAGAACCAGGAGAGTCACAGGAAGTCCTTGGATGGACAAGCTGGTGGGCAGTGGTCTACATTTTGCTGGGGGAATTCCCGTCAGTGCGGTAAATAATGAATTTATGATGGTGGTGGCCCGCTGTTACAACAAAGACACAAGGTGTGTCGAAAATGAAAAGGGCGAGGTCATAATCAACCTCACTACCTGACACTTCGAAATCATGCTAGGCATTCCTCACCACCGACATTTTGTGGCTGTAAGCCAAGAGGACTGCACCAAGGCGTGGGAGGATAATGAAGACAAGTGCATGCAGCTGATGAACGAAGTTTACTTAAAGAACAAGAAGGTGATAACCAGATGGCCACAGGTTATTCACCGTAGTGACTTCTCTGAGGAACTGAGTGATACCATCATGTTCCTAAGTAGAGTTTTTGGGCTTTCTGATGCCCATTACTTTCACAAATGGATGCTCAGGTATCTTGAAACCATGAACAAGAATGTGCCGGATCAACGCTTTGAGTGGGCAGAGATCATAAGCAGCACCATATCCGAGCAGCTCCAACAACTCACCACAACGGGGAGGTTCTACATGAACTCCTACGTAGTCTACGCTGCAGCCTCGGAGAGGGATTATCCAGCACTGAGCCGATGCGGGGTTTGGCCTCAGGTAAAGATATATGAATACTACCTGGAGCTGAAGCTGGAGAACAACATCCCGCAGTTTACCAAGATCAACGATGCTTTCTTCTATGGCATCGTCTGCCTTTTGAGGCCAAATATGACTCATGGTCGGATGACCAAGAGCATAGTCACTAGCAACTGAGAAGTGGGGGGCGCTATTTACCCAATTCCCCACCTTCACCTATCTCAGAGCGGCCAACTTCTTGGGGGAGCCCACCAAATTGTTGAGATATGCTGGCCCCAAGTTGATCCTGTTAGAGCTGTCCAGACAGCTCATAACCTACCATGAGAAGTGTTTGAAGAGAAAGAAGGGTGGAACTCCTTTCCCCCTTACAGTGGGTAGATACACCTGCATTTCCCACCACAAAGCCCGGGAAATGTTCGCAGAGCTAGAACTGTTAAACCTTAAGCACAATTTCCTGGTGAGGCCCACTTTTAATCCAAGGAATTGCCTCCCTAAGGCAAAACTCGATCCTATCCACATTCCACAGATCGAGGATATCTACATCGACCTATATCATGAGGTCGAACTCAGAAGAAAAGATCACTCTCGCCTGGCCCTGGCAGAGATTATTCAGTATGGCGTGGCCATTGTTCCAAAAGGTTATCAAATGACTGATCAAGAAGTTGATCAGGTGTATCTTGACATGGATGGAGACAACTGGCCGTTTTCTGAAATTGACAGAACAAAGGCACCTCAGACCATTGAGGTAAGGGTTAAGGAAACCTTTGCGGCGGACAGAACACTGGTGCAGAATGAATGGCCTTATCTACCTCAGAGTAGATTTCACTACATCCCCATTGGGAAATGCACCTGTCAGGCCGAAGCATCTGCCAAAGGTCAAAGGAAAGGATAAAGAGGGTGAATCAAGCTCTGCTCAAGAAGAAGCTCTTGAGAGCCCTCCTTCCGCCGCACAAGAACAGGTTGTAACTCTGGCATCCCCAGAGAAAGAAGTGGCGGAGAGTGTCCCAATGGGCACATCCACTCAGGATGTCACCACTACTACAACTGCTGAGGTCCCTTCTATCCCTTCTCCCTCTCCTCCTCCCCCTCGCGTGACTCAAGCGACCGTTCCTTTGGTCGTATCCTCTCCCCCATCTTCTACTGTTCCCCCTTCCTCGTCATCCATCTTCTCTTCTCTCGCGGAGCTGTCCCCCACCATTTCTTCTCTCATCTCTCAGCTCCCTTCCATTCCCACGACTACCTCACCTGCAGTATCTTCCCCTCCCATGAGCACTTTCTTGGCCTCTCTCTCGATGCCACCGCCACGTGTCTCTACGCATTTCCCCTCATCCCCTGCAGCTGCTCCCTCTTCCACCACTGGTCCCGCTCCCTTAGGTCCAACATGGCTTTCTCAGCACCTTAGCCAACATAAGAGGAAAGTCCCTATTGCACAAATGGACTTCTCCATCATCCCAACAAATGGGGCTAAGAAGCAAAAGCCTATAACCCGCTTCTCTCAGAGTGCATCGGGAGAGAGAGTGATGGAGATTACGTATCCCGATCCTTCAAAGGATAAAAAGGATCTATCTCCGACAGATTACACAGTGACGCAGGTCACAATGGGAACGTCTTCTGAAAGCCTTCAAGGGGAGGCCCTATCTGCAGTAGATGCCCTTTGCAAGAAACTTCAAGAAGCAAAGGAAGAGAAGAGGTTTCTGAAAGAACAAAACAAACATCTTCTCCACGCCCAATAGAAAATGGGCAGTGCACCTCCTACAACTACCACTCAAACTCCTGAGGTCCTAAGCCAGGATAATATAAATGAATACGCCAAAATTGGTGAACAAGGTATGGCAGTTTCCACCTGGAGAGATCATATCCTCAAAGACGGCGAGGAGGTAATTGTCAAGCTCACCGAATTGTATCAGAACATCAGTCAGGCAAACAAAAATCTCCAGGTGATCGCAGGACCTATCTCTGAAGAGTTGGACCATGCTAGGTTGCAACACGAGACGTTCCAGAAAATGCTCGACTGCTCAGTCGATGATTTGGTAAAATTTGGCATTTTTGATCACCCCAGGGTACCCAGCAAAATCCTTGCTGCGTTAGACTACCAGGTCGATCAGATGGAGTTCATCCTGGAGAAAATTGACAAGGTCAAGGAGGAATCCCTGGATGCAATGCATCAAATGGAGCAAATTGTTCTAAGAATGTCTCCAGGCTTGCTAACTCCTTCTTTCACCTTGAGGAAGGCAGACGAAACTATCTGGATCTTTAAGGAGATTGTCTCATAAGGGCTAGGGCCAGAAGCCACTTTCGACACTGAATGCATCAATAACCTTCTGGCTTGCCGTGATTTTGTGGGGTACCTGATGGAGGTAGGTAATGAATATTTCAAGCTCCCTGAAAAACTCAGAGATGAGTGGGAGACTTATGAGGTCATCGGCGATCATACAAAGGGTCCTGCCCAAGATCAACTTCAGCCAATGATCAGTAAATTCATGGAATATCAGACTCAGTTCCACATCACCTCTCCCAAACAACAGCAGAAGCAAGATACCCCCTTTCAGCCATGAGACGACGATGAATAACCTTCTTCCTCTTGGCTTCCTTTTTGTAAATGTCTAAGAGTATGTTGGCACAAATGATGACATTGTCCATGTTGCACCATGGGATGTTGTCATCCACCAAGTTGCCCAAAGTCAACATTGACTTTTAGATATTTTGTAGATATTTTGTAATTAGTTGTTGGTTTCTTTTTTCCTTCTCTCTTCTCCTTCTTCTATATATACTTGGATACTTGTTGTATTCAAGTGTGGATACCTTTTAGATGAAAAATAGAAGTAAGAAGAAAAGACTTTGAGCTTTTTGTAACAGAAGAAAACATTAATACATATATTAAGACTTTGTGCTGAATATGTGTGTTATGAGCATTTTAATCTTTCTTATGTCAGATTTATGCGTTTATTCTGTTGAATCTATCTTTACTTTTTTGTCATTTATTCATCAGTATTGCTTTGTTTGTCTATGCAAGTAGGTTCGACTCTGTTTACTACCAGCCCAAAACATAGACCCTCTGACCTTTCTGCTTTGGAATTCATTTCTTTTCTCCCTTCTGATCTATCCTATCTCCTCACCTCATTTCTTTCCCTCCTTTTCACAGTTGGAAATACCTCTACTGGGATGAGATCCCAAACCCCCGAAGGCAGAATATTGTGAGACTTGCACAGATTCCTGCTGGTAGAATAACAATAAACCAGTTTTACTTTGCTGACTCAAAGAGGGGATATGCCCTGCACATTGTTGACTCATCTATCCATAGATTTGCCCACACGACAGATTTTCGAACCAAAAAATTGTAATATTTTCAAAATGCCTTCTTTTCAATAGAACAAGAACTATTTCTTTTTTTATTTTTACAATAAATAAATGACAACCATTTCAAACAACAAGTGTATTTTAAGAAGATTATCAATATTTTTAAAATGAAACATATCACACTTTGGAGGCAATGAAACAAACTTAGATCGAAAAGAGCTTCATTTCAATTTCAAGCCATATTTTAAATTTTCTACTTCATCTAAACAATGCAAGATTTTTTAGTTTCCTTTTTCAAGAACTAAGACTTTTTAAAATACATGTTTTCATTCAAACACTCTTGATAAAATTTACAAGATGATGGGATATTCACTATAACAAATGTAATTTTCCTTTTCTTACTTCCAACATGCATCCATTTTGAAAACTTAATACAAATAAATCATTTCTCAACACATTCACAAGAGGTTGACAATCTTTAAAATACAATATACAAGCCCTCCACTAAGTGGATACAACATGAAATTTTTTTACAATGAGGATATCTTGACAATTTTTTACACTTGTGTAAAATGGGTGACTCGAAACTTCTTTACGATGGATAACATTGGTGAAGTATACCTAAGCTAGGGGATATTTTTTCAGATAATATTGTTGTTGTTGAATTAGTTAATGATTACATGAAATCTACAACTACGTGTGTTGTTACAAAACATAACAAATCACATAGTCTGCAATTTCATGACTATCTTCAGCAAAAGAATACAAGGCCTCGAAGGACAGTTGTGTTGTCTTGATGAAGACATCCAATTGCAAAATACATGAAATGCTAAGTTTTGGGACAGTAAACATAAGTGCAGATTGCAGAAATCAAAGTTTATTACTAGATGTTACAAGTTTTATTTAATGTTCTTTCCTTCATGATTAAGACATTCAATTATATTTTTGAGTTGTTTAGTTCATCATACAATCCATACAAAAATCTAAAATGCAAAAAGAAATACACAACTCATTTTCAAAATTTAATGTTTTATTCATAAGGAATTTTCAAGTGTTTCCCACACAAGTCGTGAGATGTAACTGAAAAGTAAAGTACAACTACTGAAATAAGATGTACATATGCATGACAAATAAAATAAAGGAGTGTGAGTGAACCCATCATTGCTTTGGGGGTTTTCTTATTTGGTTGAGACATCTCCATTTCCTGCTTTGTTCCTTCTTCATCTTCGTTATAGAAGTCACTGTACCTAAAAAAGAAGAAAAGAGGAAAACTATAAGTTATGAGCTCAGGGATCAATCCATATTCCTATATTGTCCTAATTCGAGCATATGAATCTCTTAACATTAGGAGATATAGATTACTTGAAGATCAAAAGTGAAAAGAAAATAAAAACTATGGACACAAGAGAGGCCAAAAAGCATTAGTTTTTTCTAACTGTTTTCTTAAGTGTGTAGGTACAGGTTGTAGCCAAAAAGGAATAAATCATGTCTTATAAATATTGCGGAATTAAATGACTTCTATCATATGGCATAAAATGGATAAGTCATAACTACATGCTGAAATAAAGGAAGAATGCAACTCAAGGTTCAACAACTGTCCTACAAATGGAAGAATTTACAGTACAGAAGAGAAACTAGCAAATGGAAATATATGTTTCAAATTGTAACTAAGAGGAAGAGTCATATTTCAAGAAGCTGAAGTTAACTGGAAAGAAAGGTTTACAACTGAAAAGAGAAGGAAGAGAGATTTCTGGAAAAAATTTGCCAGGGCTTTGCCATGAAAAATCAACATTTC
This sequence comes from Taxus chinensis, assembly GCA_019776745.2. NCBI lineage: Eukaryota > Viridiplantae > Streptophyta > Pinopsida > Cupressales > Taxaceae > Taxus > Taxus chinensis. The sequence continues at coordinate 284,093,724 of CM034146.1, forward strand.
AAATTGTCCAGCATGTCAGAAATACTACTATCAAGGAAATAAAGCATTTACATAAAAGAAACAAGATTACAGTATTCCAACAAAGCGACAAAATCATCTTCAAAATGAAAGTATGCAACTATAAGGGATCATTTCAGATGGTGAACTGAAGAGATACAAAAGAATGCAAAGTTTTAGAAATTTCATTTTATAGACCTTATCAAACTTAGAACATTGATACAGGTTCAAGAATATTAAATACTTACATCTAAAAGTAATGTCTTAAAATACAAAGATCATGAAACAGTATAAAGATACATAAATGAATACAAAGTGTTGACTGTTGATTAATTGGAACAGTGAGCTACACAAAATCACAAGATCCATTAAGGGTTCTACGAAGGAGGAGCATTTGCAAGAAATGAGTGTTAAAGGGATTTATTTTTTATCTATAGTTTATATGGTCTTCCAGGAAGAGTTCCATTAAAACAGGTTTCATTTCCCAGCTCCCTTCATGTAGGAGTCAAGTTATATCCTTGAAAACAAAAGAATGATAAAACTTATGTAAACAAGGTGCTGGAAGTAAAGGACATAGTTATCTTTGATATTGAAATGAGAACCAAATTCTATGGAATACAAGCATTCATAAACACAAATAATGAAATTCTTTGAAACCTTTTGAGCATAAAGATATAACAAAGCAACGTAGATCAAGTAAAAGGAAAAGAAAGATAAAAGGAACTTTATATGTACAGTTTCTGACAAGTTCACAATACAACAATCAATCAACTATACAACTCAAAGTTTTCAGAACAAACTTGAAGTAGCACCCAGTTCATGCAACACACAAACATTCTCACAATAGAACCAGAGTTAGAGAAATTCAAGAAATTCTACTCGATTTTCAGAGATCAAAACCCAATAGACGGTCAGATCCCTAAAAATTATTCACAGATCAAGTTAGTGGCCACAAATAGAAGATTTCTAGAACCTTATCAAAGAAAATGAAACTTGAGGTTACAGATATACAAAATAAAAAACCCTTCAAAAATGAAGATTCATATTCATCTTTCAGAACATAAACCATTCAAAATATTGCAATACCCGACAAGGGAGGGTCGAAGATTTGAAGAAAGGTGTCAAAATATTTCACAACTACAATATTGCTTCCTTTTTCATAAGTTTTACAAAAAACCCATAAAAAATGATCAAGAACTTACTGTTTCGAAGTGTTTTCTTTAAACCCTTGAGTTGCAGAGGAAGTAAAAGAAGCTCAAAATGAGTTTCAACTCAAAATGACCAAGGTCGAGCCACGAAACCACAAAAAATGAAAAGAAAGAGAGGATTATCAGTATTTCTCGAAAGACAAAATGGCGATGACGAAGTAATAGTAATATCCAAGGAGGTCAAGACTTACCTTCCCTCATCAAATAGTGTGATAACTACATGGCCCTTAGCTCAAAATAAAACAACAATGGAGGCCAAGAGACAACTCGCAAAGCTTGGAAATAATCAAATGTACTACCAGATAAACCTCAAAAACTGAGCTCAAACAGACATAAGTGGCGACTGATTTGAAGAAAGCTCACAGAGACTAAAGGATGATACAAAATGGAGCTCAAATTTCACAAAAATGGCGAAAAATATCCACAATCATCCCACTCAAAAATATCCAATAGAGTAAAAGATTAGAAAATACAGATGGTGAAAGGATCAGAAGGCCAAAAAGGGGAACAAAGTTGAGCTTTAACACATCTACAATGGCGGACCAACAAAATTTTACTAGGGCTTCACCCACAGACCCAAAATACCAAAATGGAGTGATCATTGAGGTCGAATGACCTTTACCTTGGAGCTCGAGAGTTGGGTTAATTTCAAACTCAATCGCAGCCAAAGATCAACGACCACAAATTGAAAGGACACAAGATCAACGCTTTGAGATCGATACCATTTTTCAAAGCAAACCATCATGATCAGTTCCCACCAACCACCTTAATTTCTAGGTTAGAAACCCTAACTGTAGGTTAGAAATTGACAGTCTGTCATTAGACAGTTCAAAATCAACGCTCCGAGATCATCATCAATATCAAAGCAAACTCAACCCAGCATTAATAATGCCACCGAAAAATTGCCAAGGGGTGAGTCATTTTACAAAGGGGGCCAGCCTCACATTTTAAACAAAATCATTTCATTTTGACTTTCAAAAGGATCAACTATAGTCCAACTTCAAATAATATAAAGTGTCGACCGAATCATGTTCACCAATGATCACCCAAAAGGTAAGGGTTATAAAACCATAATCATGTGTTATTCAAATTTGCAAAAGCCGACCAATATACAAGGCATATGATAATCAAAGGGTGGCAGAGACTATAGTATGGCATGTATATTGATCAAAGGTGAAATACATTATAATTTGCTAAGTCCACAAGAGTTGTCAAACCTAACGAAGACAAGATCTCACAACCAAGGTTGTCCCCACTGTTGAAAAAGTTGGAGATGATTAACAATATGTCACCCATGTGACCACTAGAAGCCAAAGGAATGTCAACATCAAAGCCTAAGCTTGGAGGTGGTCCCCATCAAGTGAATGAGTGGATGGATTATTTTGCAAATTTTGCAAGTGTTGTAATTATTTTACTCACAAACATGGAGTTAAATTTTGCATGCTTCACTAGGGGACAGAATAGACAAGAAGATGAATTCACATGCACAAAGAAAGAGACTTGCCCAACAAGCAAGCTTATTATTAGTAAATTATTCACCATTATTTTCTTAAAAATAGAACATTCAACTTCATTTTGACTGATACGTAATCAAAGGCCATTAATGCCTATTTGTAATTGCATGTTCCATTTTTATTCCTTTATTTATTAATAGATGAAGGATAAAAATAGGATGCATGGGCGAGTACAATCCTTAGTATATTTTTAGGAAGGGTGGGTTGATCAAATTTACTTTATATTGTGTGCCTTGACAAAGCACAAAGAGGGGTCTTTTTAGATACATAAGTGCTGAAGCAATTTTTGCCAGTTTTTCCCTATAAATGTGAAGTATTTTCTACCTTTCCAATTATTTGCAGTCTTGTGTATGTTTACATTAATCTTGTGAACATAAATTCCCTAGTTAATTGTCTTATCCTGTTGGAAATTCAGTAATTTATGCATGATATTAATGTGCATGTTTTGCTTAGCAGTATTGTTGTGATACTTTCCCTCAATACCTCGAAGTGTTTTGTCCTTAACATTCTGCAGAAAATTGTTGGTTCATGCATCAAGAATCCTTTCACATATCAATTTTGAATATACTCAGTCAAATCCCTCATACAAATTTGGTGTATCACCTTAGTTTTAATTATTTTACAGCCATCTTCTACCCTTAACCTCAGAAAAATCAATTTAGGATACAATAGTAAGGAACTGGCCTTGATACCAGAGACTCATCTCAAAATAGGTATATCCACAGACCTGAGGTGTTTCCATTATATCTACAAAAGAAAGAGATCAATTTTGTAAGCTTAGAACACCTATAGCCATATCTCTACAGGGTGCACTTTCGAGAGATAATAGTTTTTGGCACGCCCGGTGGGACAGAATCAGATCTTTATGCAAGTTACAAATATTTACAACAGATCTTACATCAGATAAAAGTTACTTTCAGACAGCAAGATGCAACAATCTATTTTAAAGACTTAAAGATCTATTTGGTAACTCTATAGGGCTGATTTCATACCAGTATTGCAGCATGTTCCATGCCTAAAGTGACTGCAATATCATTGGTAAGATGAATTCCTCCTGAGTTTTTTTCTTTACCTTTGAAATCTGCAAGAACAAGACTGGCTTAACCAATGATCTGATTAAATGATGGCTATTAGCGACAACTCCACTTGTACACTCTTTAAAACTATCTAATTACTGCTAAATCTATAATGTTAGATTGGGTTTTCATGATGGTTAATGCCTCTAAATCTGAAATAAAGTGTTTGAATTATTTTACAATGAAAATGACAGATCTAAATGGCGTCCAGGATGTATCTCTCTCCATCACACTCCTTGAGCCCCAAAATCCTGACTTCCCCCGCCAACACATGACTGTCAAATCACATCAGATTAAATTATTTAATATTCCTCCAGTCATTGATAGCTGATTTTGAGGGGCACTACAATATTTTCATTGTAATTTATAAATTAAAACAAATATAGTAGAAAACAACTATTATTATGTGAACAAATAATTTTAGTTCTAAGAACATACAAATGAATAACTTTAAATAACATTGTTTAAATAGTTTATTTTCGTTATCACAAATGTAATTACCACAATAGAAAAGAACCATACATTGTAATAATGTGACAAAAACCCTCTGGTTGACAAAAACCTTGAAACCTAAATAATGTGATGAATACACCATAAATATAATTCAATTAGTTAATCATTTGTAGGACATATCAAAAATTAAATCATCGAACATAAATCCTAAGTGTGTAACCGTGAACATGTTTCGTAAATGTTAACATTGCATACTAAACATTGAACTTTAAACACCTTACTTAAACATTAATGGATAAGTGTGAGTAAGGATGAGAATTAAAGTGTATTATAAACCAAAAACCCCAAATACGCAAGAAAGAAACCTAAATAAATCAACAATTACAATGGTGATTGACAAAAAAGATAAGGACAATGTCAATGACAACATTGACAACAAATATGATGAAGACAAAAAGGACAACAATGATAACGAGGGTGACGATAATGATGATGATGACCATAGAAACCATTAAAATGAAGACGATGACAATAATGGTAACGTTCATGATGACAATGTCAACAATGATGATGATGATGATGATGATGATGAAAATTATAATGACGATGATGATAATGAAGATGAAAATGATCATAACGATGACCATGGAAACCATCAAAATGATGATGACGACGTTGATGATTACAATGATGATGATGAAAATGAAATCTAATGATAAGTTATTTTTCATATTAGGTAAAAAATATGGTTTTATAGGGGCCATAAAACCATATAGTACAAAGGTAGGAAAATATATAGTGATGAAGAATCACAAGGAGAATCCTCTACCAACGACTTAAAGAAACCATAAGAAAGTAAGGTTCATAATGACCAAGACACCTCACCATAACAAAAAAAATCCCCGTGACTCCAAATCGGCTCAAAACTGACTCCGAGTCACACATTCAGAATAACTCATTTTGAATTGTTTGGGTTAGACTAAAGTCCGCCCATTACCATCACCTGTAACACCAAGGGCTGCACTCGCCAGTCTCAGCACAAGGTCCACCACAATCTCGCTGTGCGAGTCAGCCAATGGTAGTTAACCAGCTCCACCCACCGCACCAATCGAGTAAGCATGATGTGTGGTTATCCCCATCCCCGAGGACCCTCCCAAGTTATCCCTTCGGGATACCACCACGTTTCTTGACTGGTTTAAACATTATGACCAAGAAAATGCATCATAAATATGTTGACCAAAATATAAAATTTGAAATGAATCCCTCTTGTGGTCCCCATCCATATTGGGGACAGTTAGTGGAGGTTTGGATTGTTATATATGTGATAACAAAGTATAACGTTGGATCAATTTGTAGTGTAGTTTGTAGCCCACTTCCCGATGGGGTGTATGTGCTAACATTCCCCCACAATTTTCATTGAGGGCAAAGACCCTGACGTCAATATTAAAGGAATAAAACCCCTATTTCTAGAAATAAATATTCCACTTGATTCTATTTTTAGGAAGGAAAATCCTAATGGTGTTTTTCCAATCTAATTTTAGGAGGAATTCTAATGGTAATTTTTCAATTAGGTGTATTTATTTTTGTGGAGAACAAAGTAACTCAACAATTTTGCATGTAATTTGTTCATCTTGCGTTGATGAAAACTTAATATCTTGTAGTGCATATATTTCCTTAGGTCTGCTAAGGTTTTACCACATAAATATGGTGTTTTATGTCATGCATGTTTAGTATTTGAATTATCTTTGTTATTACAAACTGGTATTTTGGTATTCAAATTTTTTATTATTGATTGTTGTAGAGTGTGTGGTTTCCTAACATGGATGTATTCAATTATCTGGGTAATGAGTTGGGATTTGTGGTTAGGCATATGGTAAGGTAGGGCTCTTACGTAAAGGCCCTGCCCCCTGAGTAACACGTTGATGGCCCTACGCCCTCATTTTTGTATTCTTTTCCACCATTGGCTTCTATTGTGGCTTGTGTCCATAATAGGTTGAAAGCTCTTGTTTGATTTCGATGGGTTTTTTGGTGATCTAAGGTTTGGTTTTAACACTTCCCTTAAATAATTTGCAAATCTTGTTTATAGGAAACCAATGTTTAGGAAGGTAAAACACCCATTGTATATTTTAAGAGGATGTTCTTGATAAGGAATATCTCTTATCGTCCCATGGGATAATATGTCATTTAACCCTTTCTGGCCAAGTCTCTAGGAATTTAACAAGTGGATTATTGATCAATGGTGCACCTTTGCTAGAAGGAAAATGGAGACCTTCCCCTTTGTCAAAGGATTTTATTGTAGCTTTTTCGGACACCAAAGACAGAATTGAGATATGTCAAAAGCATATGTCATTTTGGAAGTATCATCTTCTTATGATGAAACCATGGTTTGCATATTTTAACCTTCTCATCTATTTTTTCAATATCATACATGTTTGAGTGTGAATGCCTCACCTTGATTTTCACTTCTAGAACGTGCAAGCATTAAAGCTATAGAGAATACCCTTGTGTTAGTAAATTTTGGATTTTAAGGCTTAAACTATGTCTTTTACTTTCCATGGGAGTCTACCTAAGAACACCATAATTTATTTTTATTGGGATCCTCAACTCTTTCACTTCTATAAATATATTCCAATAGTGTTTTTATTGTTTTAGTGCACTACTTACTTTCCTAATTAAACTAGATTTATTTATTGGTTTACTTACTATAGTTGGTGTAATAAAATGTCGGTTAGCAAACCATACCTAGGGTTTTAATCTTCTTGTTGATTTGAAGACTTTAACCAATGCACATAAACTTGAAAATCTGTAGATATTTTCTTAAGGTCATAAAAAAATGGAAATGGATTTTTTTGTTTTCTTGGGTGGAAATTAAAAATATTTATGACAGCCTTGGATAGGAGGCAGTGAAGACAAACCTAGACCAAATTATGATGGCTACTTTATAAAGGAAATAGTATTTACATTTGGAGTTCAAATTTTAAACTTTACCAATAACTAAAACCCTGAAATGGGTGGTAGAATATGTTTTCATTTTGTATTGAAGACTTTTGTAGAGTAACTTATCCTCAAAACTGCCTCAAGATAGGGCTAGTAGGCTTAGAGAGAGACAGAGAGAAATAAAGAGTTAGGCCACAAAATTTCACATGCATCATATTGATTTTGAAGTGGCATATAATGAAGTTTACAATCTCATTTTGATTAGCTCTATAATTCCCCAACCATGAAGCTAGTAAAAAGCATTTATTTAAGGGCAAAAGGGTAGCCTTAAGAGAGAGAGGTAGAAGGTGATGATTTGTGATTTTTCAAACACGTTTGAAGTTATTATAACACTTGTTTGATGTGTTTAACAGGGTACCAAAGAAAAATAAGGTTGTTAGAAGCTATAAAGTTAAAGTGTGTTTCATTTGGACTAGAATCGAGTGAATATTTATAAAAGGAAAGTTGGTAGAAGGTAAGTGAAAGTGAGTTTTCTTGAAGAATGATCAATTGAGTGATTGAATGTATTTTGTGTTGGGTTTATGAAGTGTGTGAAACATTGGAATGAGAATAATCCATTTAAGGTGAATTTGGTCATTTATTGCGTTTTTAGCCAATTTAGGCATCTTAAGAAGCTTGAAGATCCTCATTTAAAGAGTTTTGAGAATAGGATGTTGATTGAACCTTCTTTATTTATTTGATAGCATGATGAATGTTTTATTCTACTACGTCATTTGGTATCAAAGCTTCAAATTTGTATAATTTTCATATTTTTACTGCTAACCACAATTTATTGAAGGTCATTTTGACACGATATAGTCAAGGAAAGAGAAAGTGATATTTTTACTACTAACCACAATTTATTGAAGGTCATTTTGACATGCTAGATTCAAGGAAAGAGAAAGTGTAATAAGATAGAGAAAGTGGCAAATCCATATAAGAGATAAGAAGAAATTGAAAGTGAGGAAGACACCCAAAGACTCGGAGAGACCAAGGTGAGGTGTAGAGAATAGGAAAGGTGCAAAAGACTTGTTAGAGAAGGAAGATGGAGATAGAGAGAAAATATGTGATTAAGGGGTTGATAGAGATGATAAGCCACCGAAGGAGAGAAAAAGAGAAGATAAAGAAGTTGACTATGTTGTTGAGAGATGAAGTAAATGAAGATATTGTTATAGTATTGAGAAATAGAATCAAATGGGCCATAAAGAGACTTGTAGAGAAGAGAGAAAATTCAAGTGAAGGTGTGGCTAAGAGAAGAAGGCTCAAGAAATGTGAAAGAGGAGAAAATAAGTTTCTAAGAAAGAGGAAGGAAGAGGTGAAGAAGGAAGTCATTCTTGAAGAAAACATGCAAATAGAAGGTGAACAATGTTAGGAAAATATATTTGATTAGTGCTCCATTAATGTTTGGTTAAATTATGTTTTGTAATATATTATGAGTCATAATATTACAACTCATAATATATTGTTGTATTTGGTATTTTGGTATACCCATGAATAGTATTTTAGTTTATTTGTTGTAACACTTCCCCATTTATTAGGAGGTGGTTTGAATATTTGTTTGGCTATATAATAGCCATTGTAATAGCAATAGAAATATATAGTGTGGGATATTATTATTATATTGTTGTCTTTGTAAAATTTGTGTTCGGATCGCTCTAATTTCCTATCACTGGTATTAGAGAAGGATGTATTCATAATGAAAATCTTGCAAATCCATGTGTATGAGGCTTTAATGATGGATTACCATTGTTTGGTTTTATTTGAAGTACTTTGCAAATCTATTTCTATTGCATGTGTGATGGTTTATTATTCTTAGACGTTATGCCATCTTGTAACCTTGTTATGGTCAATCTTAATTGGTTGTATTGTGATGTCATTTATTTTGCATTTGCATTAATATCCACATAGGATTCTTAGCACTTTTCATGGCTAGACGTCCCAATAGAGATTTGTCTTCCATTGTGGTGTTCATATGCCCAGTAAATCTGTGAACATTCAATTTCATTTATGAAGCTGCAACGATTTTCATAACTAGAAAGCTTTGTAATGAGAGTGGATATCACCATAAGAGGGCAAGCTATATTTGTATTTGCATTGAAATTTGCAATTAAAAACTCAACACGAAGACATGTATTGTAGAGACTCATGTTGAACTATCAGGTGGTGGCGATCAACTTGGTGATCTATCCACTCACTATCAGTTCATACACATGCATACATTAATCTAAATCACTCGTGGAGATAGAAGAATGGAATATTTGGAAAAAACATGGAGCAATTGAAGACACCAATGTGATAATTATATAAGGCCTTCATACAACCACGAAGCAAATCCGAGCATCAATTTTAAAGGGCGAGTTCTTTGTTTTTTGTAAATGCTATGAAGCCTGAGCATGTAAGCATTCAATTTTATTCCTTTAAATCATCTACATGAAATCATTGCTTCTTGTTTGCCATTTTTCAGCATGCATGACTTCACATGGATTTGTAGTATTGTGGCTCTCATGTATTAGTTTTATGACTTGAATCGGTCAAAACAATTTGTCAAGGTAGCCTCTGTATTCCCATAGGTCATGGAGAAATTCAGTCTCATTGAGAAATTTGATGGTCATGGTTTTTATACTTGGCATATTCAAATGCAATTGCACCTAATAAATAAGTATCTATGAGATGTAATTAAGCGCAATAAACCTACAGATGCAAATGAATTGGTGAAATGGAATATCAAATATCAAAAAGCCTTGGGTAATATCGGACTAGGCTTATCAAAACCATACCTACATCATATGGATTACATGAAGACTACAAAAAGAGATTTAGGAGTCATTAAAAAAAATTGGATTTGAAGTAGAAAGTGTGAAGATGACATTGAAGTAGAAATTATATGGGTTGAAAATGGCAGAAGGATCAAAAATAACATGACACATAAGTTTGTTTCGCTCCTTATTAAATCAATTAGTTAGAATTAATGAAAAAAATAAAATATGATGATGCAAAATAAATTCTATTAAGTATCTTGCCTAAAAAAATTTCAAGCACAGTTTTCACTTTAAGCAAACTTAACAATGGTTTAGGAGTAGTTTCCACTCTTCTATATCATAATGAACCTTCATAACTAGAAGAGGAGGTTTTATATGTACATAATAAGGCTAGTACATCATCAAGTAAGGGCAAGTACAAATCAAATAATGCTCCTCTAAAACCCAAATGTTTTTCTGAATTGTTCAAAGAGGACAAAAGATCTACTAGATGACAAAATAGATCAAAAATCCCTATTAGTTGAAGAAGAAATTGATTGTGATGAATATTCTAAAGATGAAGAACTTTCTTGTCCTAGTGATGAGGATTTCTTATGGTAAATAGTCCACCTATCGGAGCTATAATATAATGGAGGATAGAGGGTGATCAACACCTTTCGTCAGTCACCAACGACAGGGTCGTGTACGACACTAGTGACATCTTTTTATATTATTTCAGTTGTTTGTTTTGAGTGGTGTGCAAAATAAAATGGTGTGTGGTTTCCTTCCCCTTTTTTGATTGAAACAAGGAGAATGTCCATTTTGGAATCTAAGAACAGTTATATAGGAGGAAGATGAGTTAGAGTAATCCTCTAACTACAGAGATTCTTTGACTGTTGTACTTCTAACATCGATCGACTAGTGATATCTAGTGTTCACTTGAAGTGAAAGTGGAAACTGTTGAGTTCATGTATGCTGGTGAATCTATGGAAGTGTGATCATATGGTATGGGATTCGCTATGGTGAATCGGATTGGTCATCTACAACAAGATCTAGATAGAAAGATCCAAGCCAGCAATATGCAGACCTAAAAGTATGTTGAGGCATACGATTTTGTTTCCAATTCTTGAGATGTGCTTTCTTCCCATGTTCACACTAAGGGGGGGAATGTTATGAAAATATAGTTGATAAGTGATCCATTAATGCTTGGTTGAATTATGTTTTGTAATATATTATGAGTTGTAATATTACAACTCATAATATATTTTTGTATTCAGTATATTATTATAGACATGAATAATATTCTTGGTTATTTGTTGTAACACCTCCCTATTTATTAAGAGGTGGTTTGGATATTGGTTTGACTATATAATAGCCATTGTAATAGTATCATAAGTATATAGTGTGGGTTATTGTTATTACATTGTTGTCTCTAAAAAAATTGAGTTTGAATCTCTCGGATTTCCAAAAGAGGTAATATGGAGAAGAACAGAAACCTGAAAATGAAGACTAGATGAGTGAAGAAGTTGAGAATGAGATAAAGGAAGAAGTAAAAGAGGTAGAACAACTTGTAAGCCATTTGAAGGCTTGGAAATGGATGATGAAGAATAAAATTCAGAATATTGGAATGTTTATAAAGATAAATAGAAGTTAGAGAGTGAAATAAAAGTTGTTGAGGAAGCTTTGTATGGTGAAAAGGGGAAGTAAAATGAAAAAGAGGATGAGATAGTATATGAAGGTGCAAAATTTTAAGAAAAAAATGAAATGAACCATGGAGAAGAAGAAGAAAAAGATGAAGAGAAGCAAGAAGTGATGGAGGAAACAATGAATGAGAGAAAATGGTCTCCAAAATTTTCATCTAATATTATGTTTGACTATGTTTCTGCATGGTTGTTAGATAAAGAGAGGAAGATTATTGAAGAGAGGGATCTTAAGAGAGCTTACAAGAAGAATATGCAAGAAGTTATCATTTTAGAGAACCAAGTCATGGACATGAATATGAAATAGAAGAAAAAATAAAAAAGCAAGCAAGAAGTAAAGAGGATAATTGAAAGAGAAGTGATTTCAGAAGTAACCTATAACTGGAAAAATAAGAAGAAAGGATAAATAGTGGAGCTCAATCTCTTCTTACCCCTAGAGTATGATGCAGGGGCATCACATGAAGGACATCAAAAATGTAGAAATTCCATCCTTGTCATCTTAGGTGACCATGAAATAAGGTTTGGGATCATCCTATAGTGTTAGGTGGAGCCAAGACATTCAAAATTTCAAACTTCCATGCTCTACCTCCCAATCAAGACAAATGTTATAGATAAAAATGACAACAATGAAGATGATCATGGTGGTGGTGGTGGTTATGGTGTTAACAATGATGAAGATGATCGATAATGAGGAAAACATAGAGGAAAATGATTGGGATCAAGAAAATGAAAATAATGAAAATAATGATGATGTTGATGATGATGAAGATGATGAAGATGAGACAATGATGAAAATGTTAATGATGGTGGTGATAACCACCACCGTCATAACCATATCAAGGAAAATGATGTTGATAATGGAGACAAAGATTACGAGAATAAGGACAATTTTTTTTTTCATTGAAATTTTAAACGTCTCTAAACATGGCGTAACCAAAGTCTAAAATATTATATTAGATTTATAACATATATATTCACTTGTAAGTTTACAAGTTCTATATGTTGATGATGACAATTTTCTGGAATGGCGTTGTCTTTATAACATGTGGTCCAATCACTCAAAATAAAAAATATAAATTACAAAACATAATTCTATTAAACAATTAATCCCGAATGTTATACCTTAAAACCTAAAAACGAACCATCAATTGTAAATGTAAACATGATCATTAGATGTTAATCAATAATGCAAGTCATGCAATATTTCGATTCGTCGTGAATGATGTAATTCATGCATTGTGAATCCTACATCTACATAGATGTGTCGACTATAATAGTTGATAAATTCATTTTATGAAATATGTATTCTGTTAAGTATTTTTAACAAAGTTGATCATTATAAGATATTAAAAACATTATTTTATTAAAAAAAAATCAATTTTTTATTCAATAGAAATTTATAACAAATTATTTCTTCATTTTGTAAGGATGAAGGCGTATACGCTAACAAAGATGATGACGGGGCTCACATTGTGTATGGAGGAAATTTTCAGCCAAGGGCTTCTCACACACCTAATCTCAATCAGGTCGGGCTACCCTATGCAACGACCACTGTCAAACTGCTCGAAATTTACCCAGATTTGCTTCAAAAAAAAAATTCATTCCCCGAAACATATTACTATGTGCATTCAAATCCATGTACTTTCTTGTGGGTTGGATTTAAAATGTTTTCTTGCACAAAAAATAGGAAACAGGGTAAGGTCTTTTGGCCTCATTTTCATTGATAAGTTGCTTATTGATGACTCCCTGCTCACTTCCTATGGGATAAAATGGGATTCCATAATTTTTATGACAAGTAGCCTACTGGGTGGTACTAAAGCATGGGGCTCTACTCCTTTCAAAGAAGCTCTCTTTTAAAATGTCCCTGCCTTGAAACCAAATGTAATTCCTCCAACCCCAACTTACATTTTGGAGCAAGTTGTTGACACCCCAATTTTAAAAATCAATGATGAGGCTTCACTAGATTATCTCCAGGATCTAAAATCTAAGGCTCTTATCTGTAGATTTAATGGGTTTTGGCCATCCTAAAATTCACTGATTCAGTGGATTCATGACTCTTGGATGGAAGATTGCTATTTACTTATTGTGCGCTTGGGGCTTCTTCATTATCCTCTTTAATGATCCCAAGGAGTGTCAACAGATTAATGAAGAAAATCCTTGATTTTGGGGATTAGCTTGTTTGTTTACTACCCCTTGGCTCCCTGAGTTTGATCCACATACCTTCTCCATCACTCGTGGTGTAGTGACCACTTCCCTTCCACACCTTTTTGGATTATTGATTCCAATACTGTTGACTACACTTATGGACATTGTTGTAGATTTTTGATTTAGCATGATACTAGATGTTGGAGATACTTGACTATTGTTGATTTCGATTCATATATGATGCGTGTGGATTATTATAGACATTTTATATTAATGTTGATATGTTGTGGACATGGTTATATATATATATATATATATATATATATATATATTTCTGACATGCGATATACTTTTGTCACCATGAGTAGATTTTGATAATTAAAGTAATGTTGTCATCATTTTGACATGGATGAAACGTGGATAGAAATGTTGCTAGAAATTGTAAATAATATCGTATTTGCCTACATGATATTTGATTCATACATAGAGAACTTTGGATTTATATTGTATATTTTATCATAGAATGTTTTTAATGCGGCCACAACGCTGAAGAGGGTATTTATGTGTTTTACAGGTAAAATTATTCACAACAAACATTGGGGGGATTAGAGACCAGCCACATTGGAATTCTAGATGAATTCAACAAAGGTCACCATGGCAACATGTAATTTTGTCTGTGTTAGAATTAATTGGTTAGGGGAAAATTGTGACCAAGGGGTCATGTGTTGACTTTTATTATTAGTTCCCTTTTTATTAATGTTAGTATGTGTTTCTTTTAGTAATGTAATTTACTTGTTTTAATTATTTAGATTTTGATGTATGTTTACCCCTTTATTATTAATGGATTATAGTGTCATAATTAAGCTAATTAAACCTTGTCCTAAAATAATTAAAGATGTGACCCAAAAAGAGTTCATTTATTAGACTTGATTTATTCTTAGATTTTTTGTTGTGTGATGAATGTTTGAGATCTTGAGTTTTTTACACTCTACCCTTCATGGGAAACCTGAATTTAGCCTTAGAGACCAAATTTGGAAGCTTGTGGGACAAGTCAAACTTTTCCCACAACTCTTAAATTTCTATGCCAACCCTACCTATGGGTTGGGGGTCTAAATTAGACCCCATTAGGTGTTTGGGGAAGATAAAAAGGTAAAATGTTATTGCACTTCTTTTCTTGTTTTTAATTTTGTCATTAGGGGGTGTGGGCTTAGATTGTGTGTGCAAGTATATTTTCATTCCTCTAACCACTTATTAATTGTGAATTGGAATATGAGGTTAACTAAGGTGATGTGGAGTGGAGAGGAAATGAGGTGGCATCCTACTTTGAGCCACATCATCCTCCTCTCTCATTTTTCTATTTATTGAAATGTTTTTACTTGTTTGGGGGTTACTTCATTATTTTGTGCTCTTGCATTTTTGGAGAGGGAGAGAATTGTTGAGAGTTCTTGTGGATTGTTCAAGCTTGTGGATGCTTGATTGGATTTGAGGAGCTTGGAGACTAACTCTTAGAACAAGATCTACTATGAAAAGGTAGGAGCTTTCCCTTGTTTATGTTATGTTTTTTTTTTGTTTATATGTTTATGTTGAGTATCGTTTTCTTTGGAATGATTTTTGGGTGTGGGTAGATTACCTAAGTTGGGAGTAGGAGGAGACTATGTGGAGATTTCATGTAGGGAGGCATAAGAGTTTACCCTTTTTGTGGAGGGAGTTTGGGTTGGATGCCCCACCTTGTACAAGGAATGCTTGCATTTATTTCTTGTTTCTTTTATGAGGGAGGCATAAGAGATTGGGGGAGGCATAAGAGTATGTGGGAGGTATAAGGGGTATTTGAGGGAGGCATAAGAGTATGTAGGGGATTTGAGATATGCATTGGAGGCTCTAAGGTGGGAATTCATTCCCATTGGGAGGCATAAGTGGCCTCCCCATAGGTCTTGCTCCTTTGGCTTTCATTTTAAGCCTTGTTTTTGTTGTTTTGTTGTTCTCCTTGTGTTGATTGTTGTTTTGAATGTGGTTGAAATGGATGTTAAACATTTGTGTGTGTTTTGGAAGCTTGTTGTTGACATGTGTTGAAATTATCTCCCATTGTAATGTGGTTGGGACTTGGGGGCCAATGGAGAGGATGGCTTCTCCTCTTCATTGGATATCTTGGTTAGGTGGAGAGTGTTGCCTCTCCCCCTATTTTGTTGTGAATCAAAAAAATCTTGGAGGAGATATCTAGTTGGAATTGTGAAGCTTGGAGTCTTGTTAGAGACCTTGTGAAACTTCCTTAGTATTATTCCCACTTAGAGTGGAGGAAAATTGTAACATGATATTCTATTTTAGCTTGTATTATTGTATGATCTTTCCCACTTCAAGTGGAGGACATTGTTTTGATCTTGTAAAGGAAACTTGTATTCAAATAGTTGTTTTGATATTGTATTGTATGTGGAAAGAAACAAATATGAAAATAAATAAGGAAAGAATTGTATTGTAGAATTAGTTTTGTAAATAGAAAAGAAAGTAATTCTCTTTGTTGAAATCTTGGTTGTATTGTGAGAAAAGTAGTTCTTTGTGTTAAAATATATGAGCTATTTCAATGGAAAAGAAAGTTAACTTTAATTGTGAATTTGTTTTATTGTAAATGTGAAATAAGAAATATAGAAGTGTAGATGTTGAAAATGCATATATAGTAAAATTGGAATGGAAAATAAAGTTGTTATAGTTGTTTGAACATACATATGTTATAGTAAAAATGGGAACACGAGAATAAATTTGAAGTATGTGGTTATTTGGAAATGTTGATTTTGTAGTAAGGAAATAACAATGTAAAAGTAGTTTTAGATTTATTTTGCTTGTGGAATTTGGTAGAAGACTAGTTGAACATAATAGAATGACTTTGTAAAATAGATGTGTTTATTGGATTAGATAACACTTTAAAATGAGTAGTTTTAACTAAGAAATGAGAAAATGGAAAGAAATCTCAAAAATGGAAATTCTATATGTTCAAAATTAAGCTCAGAATGTAATTTAGTACCTTTTATCAACTTTTAATTTTTCAGAAAATTCTAGATGTAAGGTTTTAATTTTCAGGAATAGGACCGCCGCCCTGCGCAGAGCGGCGGTCCCGTAACTGCCGCTCAGACTAAGGTGGCAGTTTCTAAACCACCGCTTAGTAGGGCAATGGTCTGTGGTTTGTCACCCAAGCAGGGCGGCGGTCCAAGGACCGTCGGTCTGCTTTTGGTGGCAATTCTGTCACTTACGACAAAACTCTGCGGATCCGCACCTTTGCGAAAAATCTAACTGGTTTTTACTAAACTTTAAGATGTAAAACTTAGTCTTTAAGCACAACAAACAAACAATGTGTAATTTCCTTGGAGTTGAGAAATAAAAACATTCATGGTGGATTAAAAGTATTCTTTCATTTATAACAATGGGGGTAGGGTTTGCCCCAAATAGAAAACCCCAAATACTCTTAGCATGGAAAAAAACCAGATTGGTGGAGGAAACCCCCTCCCAATTCTTAAATAGAAGTAATAACAACAATAAAAATTTAATCTAAGCTAATCTAAACTAGATTTTCTTGTAGAATCCTCCATAGCTTCTTCTCTTGCTCCCATGGGTTCCTCCTCTCCAACCTACAAATTTAACAAAAGGAAATAGACCAAATGTGAAGAATAGAATAAAAAAAGGTTTAATAGAAATTCATAAGGAAATTTAAGGCTCGTTTGGAACCCTAGGATCTAATGGCCAAGATTGATTTGATCAAAGGGTGGAGAATTCACCCTACTTTTGTTAGGTAGAAATGTATTTTAAATGTTTAATTTAAAATCCTTAAGAGTATGTGTAATTGGGGAATGGGGCCATTTAAATTTCCTTAGAGTGTTAATCCTTTGTTAGTTTTAAGCAAGCCTTGGGAAGTCACAAAAAGACTCTAAATTAATAAGATAATGAATTTAATAAATTAACTTAAGGTTAACCTTCTAGGATTGAACTTTAGCTAAAGAGAAGAAAATATTTAATTAAGTAAATTAATCATTTGTACCATTCTAATGAATAATTGGTTAATGGACCTTTGAGATAAATTTGAAAATATGTTAACTTTTAACTAGACCTGGTTCTTCAATCGTAAAGCTGAGTTTAGTAGTGTAAGTTAATTTAATGAACCCTAAGGGGTCAAGCACCCTTGTAACATTCTTAAACAAAAAAAGAAAATAGTCACAATTTTCGGGTTAAGTGTTAGGTTTAAGTGTGTTCCTAGAACAACATTTCTGTGGGCGTTACACTTAGTATCAGAACCGTGGGTTCAAAGCTTGGACCCTTGGACACACCTAGAAGACATGAAATATGAACTTTTAACGTAATGCAAAATGGTTATTTTGATCTAGAAAGCCATAATGTCTGATAATTGTATAATTTAGAAAACATAGGAAATTGAAACAAGACCTAGAGCAATGAACTAACTCTCACCTTGATTTGTGCAGGAGGCGTGGATCAGACGAGGAGTCTTTCCACATAGACCTAGATATAACACCGCCATATCAGACTGTAGTGACCATTCTACCTCAAATTTTATAGATGCTTCAGGACATCAATGCCACTATACGCGAAGAGCCCTTGGGAGGATGATTTGCTAGACATGATATGGAGCCGTCAGTGGAAGCCCATGTATCACCTCAACACAATGAGGAGTTTAGGGTATAGAACTTCCGCGTGGAGTCGGCTAGGGAAGAGTCATCACAAAGAGGGCATAACGACAGAATCTTAGGTCATAGGGATATGTCTCGGAGCCCTAAACAGAGGGATGATCACACAAAGAGGCCTAGGGTTCTTCAGACGTCAGCTATAGACCATATCAGGGAGATCCTAAAGCTACGACCGTCACACTATTCTGGTGATATATGAGGTTTTCAGGTAGAGGCCTGGTTGGTGAGCTTGAGCGGATGCTTCAAGCTCTGCCCATTTATTTATTATTTTTTTAGTTTCAAACATTAATTAATTTTAATTTTAATTATTTTAAATTTAATAAAGATTTTAAAAAACTTTTCGGTTACTTTTTTATATTTTTTTAATATTTATTTTTTATTTCATATCAATACTTTTTTTTTTCAAATATTAATTTTTTTGTTTCAAATATTAATTAATATTGATTTTTGCCTCTTATTAATTTAAATTTAAATTTTAAAATTTAATTTAATTTAATAAAAATAAATAAATTATTTTTTATTATTTAATATTTTTAAAAAATTGAAATAAATTTTTCATTCTGTTTTAATTTTTAAATTTTATTTTATATTTATTTTTTTCAAATATTAATTAATTATTTTTAGTTTCAAACATTTATTGATTTTAATTTTTGGATTTTGTTAATTTAAATTTATAAATTTTAATATAAAAAAATTATTAATTTTTATTTTTTATTTTATTTTATTTTTAATTGTAATTTATTTATATTTATAATTATTATTTTATATATATATATTTTATTTTCATTAATTTTAAACATATTAATATAATAGTCATACAAAATTCATACAAAATTTTAAAATAAACTTAAGACACCAAAACATTATTATCAATAGCATAATGTGCTAACACTTATAATTTAAATTACAATAAATTATCATATTAAATGTATAAAACAATCATTATATTACTTTAAGTGTATTTTAAATTCCTTAAAAATTTACATTTCTAACACACAATATCATACCATATCAATTTCAAGCACATTATATACAACACGTTACTATGATAAATTAATAAAAATATTTTTAAGATAGAAAATTAAATAAATTTAAAAACTTAATAAAAAATGATCAAAAATAGTATTATCAAAAATGTAATAACAAAACAACAATTACAATCTACATTTTAATAATTTATCTTATTAAATGTATTACAAACAATCATTATAATATTTTAAATGTATTTAAAATTTATTATAAAATAAATTTAAAATGCATTCAAACAAATCTCATAATACATTTAAAACAACATTAATACAATAATCATACAAAATCCACATTCATACATACATAATATAGAACATATTAATATAATAAATTATAAAAATATATTTTTTAAACACACAATTCAACAAATTTAAAAAATTAAAAATACATCATATTATATTTAAAAAATCTTATACATTTAAACAATCATTAAAAATTTAACATTTTTTTTCTATTCCTTTCAAAAGAACAATTAGCACACACACAAGTAAGCAACATATAAACAAGACAATAATATAATTATCATAAAAATATTATTAACCATGTACCAATCTATCTATCTCCCTCTCTCCCTATCTATCTCTCTCCCCCCTCACCTACCCTCTCTCTCTCTCTATCTATTGTCCCTCTCCCTCTCCCTCTCTCTCTATCTACTGTCCCTCTCCCTCTCCCTCTCCCCCTATCTCTCTATCCCTCTCTCTCTCTCTCCCTCTCTCCCTCCCTCTATATCTCCATCTCCCCCCTCTCCCCCGCTCTCTCTCCCCCTCTTGCTCTCTCCCTCTCCCTCCCTCTCCCTATCTATCTCCCTCTCCCTCTATCTCTCTCCCTCCTTCCATGCCCCCTCTCTTTCTCTCTCCCTCCCTCCCCCTCTCTCCCTTTATCTCTCCCCCCTATCTCTCCCTCTCCCTCTCTCCCTCTCTCCCTCTCTCTCCCTCTCCCTCTTGCTCCCCCATTCTCTCTCCTAGGGCTTCCCATACTTACTCTTTTCTCAAAAGGTTTTAAGAGGCCTGGGACAGATGGAGGGACCACACATGTTTGAGGACTAGCCCCTGATTTTAATTTTAAAGAAGCGCCAAGAGGACACTTGGAGGCCTCCGCTCACTTTGAATTTTTCTTGGACTTTTCAATGACCAAAGGAGATTGCCTCGGACACTTACACATGGCACCTTCCGTTGAGCTTTAAGCCTTCAAACAAATTTTGTTGGGTCATGACACGTGGTAAGCCTGTGCTCATTCAAGATCTCAACTTTTGGGGACCATCTCAAGATGTGTCATTGAGACGCGTGGTAGTTTGAAAATTCAAAGGGGCGGGGAAGCGGACCATCAGAGGAAACTTGGATTTTTTGCCTCTTGTTATCAAAAGGATTAAAACATCAAAATGGCCCGCAGACCCAGTAGAGAATAGTCAAAATTTTGCCCCAGTCAACGGCGGAGGTGTGGAATTCCAGGGGAAATTTGGAAAATTTTCCTTTTGTGGAGAAGGGAGTTAAAAGTAAAAATGGAAGCGTGTTTCCATTGGGACCCACATCAGAGACTAGAAGCAGAAGGGCAGAGCTACAGGGGAAACTTGGAAAAATTTTCCTTTTCCAAAAAAGAGGTGAAATAGCAAAATTTGGCCGCGGTTCCTTTGGGACCCACTTTAGGGCATGTTTCAGGCTCATTTCTCAAGGGAGGAGGTGCGGGGCAAAATGTGAACAAATTTACATTTTTCCAAAAGTTGTAAAAGGAAAAAAGGGAACTTACAAGCCCATTTTAAAGTGGATCTCCCACGTGAACGGTCCAAATTCAAAATAAAAATCAACGGCAGCTGTGCATTTGTATCTGATTTTTCCACCATTTTAAACATAGAGCTCCTAGGTATGCGTATTCTTATGGTTTTTTAATCATTTCTTGGAGTCTCCTACACGCCAAATGAAGAGGAACATTAATCTGGTTTTTTGGTTTGGTGGGGAAGGTCTATAAACATCTTTCACCATTAATATGTAATTTCACTGTCAGATTCGGCACGATTTTTCTTTCCTTGGCACACAAAAGACCTGTTGATATCTGGGTTTGGTGATAAAAATCCGGGGGTGTCTTTTACCATTAAGATGAGATCTGACCTTTGGGCTCGATCTGATCTTTGATTTCTTCTTCCTAGGCATGGGAAGAATAAGACTTGATAGATTAGGGGTGGAGGTGGTTGGAAAGTAAAG
Source organism: Taxus chinensis (assembly GCA_019776745.2). Taxonomy (NCBI): domain Eukaryota; kingdom Viridiplantae; phylum Streptophyta; class Pinopsida; order Cupressales; family Taxaceae; genus Taxus; species Taxus chinensis. The sequence goes on from CM034146.1 coordinate 284,115,437, forward strand.
GGAAAAGTGATCTACCAAAGGAAGGATTTGAATGCGGGAGATGTTCGAAGAAATCTACCTCCTGAACACCTGACAACTTTTTACAGATCTGATTTTGGGAAATCGCAATCTGGGATCATGGCAAACAATGGTGCACTCAATGTCTATATTTTGGGGGGGGGACTCTATTGTAAAATGTTATAAGTAGGCATGATTTTTCCTTGAAAAGGGTTGGAGGTTAGAAGGTTGGAGTGTTAGAGGTCAGAACTAATTTTCTAAGAGAAAAGCTTGATAGAGCTTATCTTTCTAAGGGACTGTTTAAGAAACCTGTACATCTCTTTTGTGTTAAACCGATCGTGTCAAGGTGGTTACGAGTGTACAGCCATTGACAATCTCTGAGATTGTTCTGGAAAATTTATCCTACTGATAAGTTTAATCAAATTTGAGTTATTCTATGTTGACTTTAAGCAATTAGTGTCTGATTTGTTTCAGAATGTCTGTAAATAGTTCTATTCGTTCCTATTGCAGTCTTATACTGAAATTTTTGTGAAATCACACAGGATTTCATCCTTGTGACAATTTAATGGTATTTGTAATTTCATTTCTATAAGAGCCTTCATCTTGGATGAGATAAAAAAATTTAAAATCAATTCACTGTCATTTGTTGATAAAGATTGTCTGTAAGTCTTTGGGTGTAACTTAGGCGTGGTTAATCAGAAACTATATTGTTTAATTGATTTTTCTAATTTGAGCCTTCATTTTGGAGTCTTAAAGATTATGTGAAAACGTGCTGATTTGGGCCTTCATTAAAACACACCTTCTGGTTGAAGGAACGTCTTGACTGTTCTTAAGCTTTCTGTTTTGAAGTTGCTCATTATTGCAAAGACCCTCTAAAGTTCTGGTATAATCAACTTTATCCTGCTTCACCTCCCACCAAAAATTCATTTAAAAACAACCAATCATACCCATATTACCCTTGTTTGTCATGTGTTTATACAAATGCATAATTTTTACTACCAAAACATGTAGAGACAATCAAGTTTTCATTGTCTTTAGTGGCCTGAACCTTGCTTAGAAAATATCTCCATTATCTAGAGTGTCAACTCGTGAGAGTTAGGTTTTATTGCATCGATCATATTTTCTTCAAGGTATTCTTAAAAATTTCACAAGGAAGGATATCTCCATCTCCTCCATAAACAAGAGACTAAAAAAAGGGTCCTCTCACCCTGGTTGAAAGGCACAACCATAAAATAATGAGGATAGGTCAAATCCTCTTGATGGTGCTACCTATTTCTCCACATTTGAGTGACAAAGAGAAAGTTGCATTTCATCCCTGGCTACAAAATGACATACTACGTGCTCTGTTTGTCTCTAAGCTTCCTGTCAAACCTGTGATGCTGCTCAGCTTCTGAAGGAGAATCAATTTGGGTACCAACACTGTTTTCGGGGACATAATGGTTACAATTCATATTTAGACCCTGGTAAACACTTCTTATATGCTCTAAAGTGCTAAATACATTTTTCAAACATCATCTTGTGTTCGGGCCTGTAAGAGGTATTTCAAAGTTGCAAGTTCTCTGTGTAATTCTTTCAGTTTCCACACCCAGTGCACTAGCTTTCATTGATAAATATGGGTAAAGAAATGTCAGATCATCCCATTTCCAGTTTCTATTATTGACAGATCATATTTTAGTGCATTTTGCACAACTAAGGTGGAAATCCTTAGTGGTGACTCCGTGTTGATCTAATTCTTGATGAGTACCAGTGTCTTAACCTCTGTCAAGTGAGTTTTGTTGCTAATCTTTGTAAATTTCGAAGGAAGAAGATATTTATGTGCTAGGGATCCTGCTAGGAGATTATTTCTAGAGCTAGGAAAAAAAAATTCAGAAGGAAGAAAAGCCCAGAGAGTTGTTGGAGATCAGCAAACAAGAAAATGGGTCTCCATTAACGAAAGTGATCGGCCTATCATTGAAGAATGCAATTCAAGTACTTATGAATCAAGTATCCTTTTTGTGGAATTGAATTCTTCTACTGGAGAGGGGCCTTCATGTTATTTTGAAGAGTTTTCTTCTCATTTCACCCTTGTCTTTTTAGAATTTGATAGGGTTTTCCAAGAAAAAAGACCTTTAGGGGATATCCATTTTGAAATTTACACTCCTGTGTTTCAAATACCCTCTGCCCCTTATCAATTTGTCTCCCCTCTAGGGTCACCTCCTCAAAACAACATGGCCCTACCCCCACCTAGACCTCCATTTGTTGTAAATACCTTTGGAGCTATAAATTTTGTGGGGATGGCTGGTTATCCAAATGCAGTTCCTCAAGATGTAAGGAACAGACTACCATAGTTCCAAGGAAACAACACTAGAACTGGTGGTCAACATTTAAAGCTTTTTATCAATATGATGGAAGACTGAGATTGAACATGAAGATGTATATATCACGCTGTTTATCCATACTTTGGAAGAGGATGCAAGGGACTGGTATAAATATTTTCCAGATAATTCCATTGATTATTGGATAAAGATGAACAATGCAATTAGATTGCAGTATGGTGATAGAACTGGCCCTAGGTTTCTTTTGATAGAATTTGAAAACATAAAGAAGAATCCTAATGAGTCAGTACATGATTTCAACACAAGGTTTAGCAAGACCTTGAGGAGATTGCATGTTAGCTTAAGGCCATGTGATGAATCAAGTTTGATAAAATATTCAGATGCATTTGATAAAAAGGTTGCTTACTACTTGAGGGACAAAAACCCTACTAAGTTGAGGTGGGCCTTAACCATGGCTCTGCAAATAGAGAATAACATCAAGGCAATTAGAAAGCCCCCAAAAAGGGAGGGTGTAAAACTGATTAACCCGGAAAAGCCTCAAACAAGTAAGGTTGCTGATTTGGAGGAAGTTGTGAAAACTTTGGCAGGGGTTGTCAAAGAAATATCATACAAGTTAGCCCGGGCAGAAAAAGGGATTTGGTGGAGTTCACAAGGTCAACACAAGCAACAAGGCCAACACAGGTTTACAAATCACCAAACACCTGATGATAGAGGCAAGTGACCTATTGGATTTGGAAATAGACAATCCCAAGCCAGGGATAACAGAATGGTACCTGATCCTTTGGCTGCCAGAGTTGTTGTTGTGGAGGAGACATATGTTATTGATTGGTGTGACAGATGTTTCATGCCCCATGCTCCATGTGAGGAAGATCAACAACAAGAAGAAGAATCTTATGATGATAATGATAATGATGTCTACATGATGGGTTGCTCCACAAGATCACAACAAGGGGAAACTTCAACTGAGGTGATAAGTATTAGAATTGCTGCTGATTTTTTGGATTGCATCCACCGGGTACCTATTCTTCCTCCCTCTCATACTTTAGAAGTAGATATTGTACAAGATTTTGAATTTTCCAATAATTACTTTGAATATTTAAGAGCTTTAATTATAAAAAAGTATGATGGAGGAATCCCATCTGAGGAGGACATGTAGTTATTGATGAGTGTTGTTGTGGCTCAAGAGAAGGAGTACAACACAAGAAGCAGGGTTTTTAAAAGGACAGGGCCTCAGGCCAAGCCAAAAAATCCATTGCTTTCAAATATTCCTAAAGAGGCTCTTAAGAAAGATGCACCTACCAAGGGCCTTGCTGTCCCAAAAAAAAATCATACCCCTCCTCATGCACAAGCTGTCAAAAATCATGTGCCATCTAATGAGTGTGTCAACCTTCCTTCCAATGTTGCCTTACCAAAGTTTGTCCCTTATGATATTGCCCAAGTCTTGAGTCAGATCAAGATCTCAGTTCCAATTGTTGAGTTGCTTAGGATCCTTGAGCACAAGAAGAGGGAATTGGAGTATTTTGGATTGAAAGAAGAAAAGATTTCCTAGGCATAAATGTAAATATTGTGGAGACTCCTCCAATAATTAAAGAACTAGAAGCACCACCAGCATCAGAAGAGCTAGATGAACCACCTGAGGTTTATTTGGGAACATCCTTGGTAGATTCCCATCTAAATGTGGATCCCTTCTTCACCACTCTCATCAAGCAGGCTCTCGTTGGACTTTATTGTTTGATGAAACCTGCTCTTAGTTCAGAAATGGTTTAGGTGTTGTTGTGATATCTCTAGGCCAAGAAGAGTTTGTTTCTTCCTTCAAACACAACTTTGAGTGCACTAATAACATTGCTGAGTATGAGGCATTGTTGTTAGGTCTGAGGATTTCTTGGAAATATGGTGATAAAGACATCATTGTCAAGGGAGATTTAGAATTAATTGTAAAGCAAGACAGAAAATTGTATGCCATAAAAAATCAGCGAATAAAACAATACAAGCATGCAGCATGGGATCTCATTGAGATGTTTGACTCATTTAATATTGTGCATCATGATAGGAGGTTCAATGATTTTTCCGACAAACTTGTAGTATTGGGGTCTTGGTTTGATAATTGTACAGGATCCTCGTATTGTGAATATGATGTTGAGGTGTTAACTAGGTCATTTGTACCTGAAAACATTAAACATTGGAAAGTTTTTGATGATGATGCTCAGGTCAAAAGACTCCTGCAGAATAAAGGGGAGTTTTTTGATAAAAATATTGATTGGGAGCCAATGGTGTGCGTAGCAGAGGGTAAATCAACCTTGTTTGGAAAAGGCATCATCTAACTAAAACTAATACCATTCCTAGAGGGTTGGTTACTCTTGAGTCCAATTTTGATAATGTTGATCACATTATTAATAGATGCATGGCAACCTCAAGGGATGTTGAGGAGCATGACCTTGGAAAAGAGGAGAAACCAAGGAATATTTGGTTAGGCAATAATCTCAGCAAGGAGGAGAAGCAGTCCTACAGCCAATTGCTGAAAAAGTATCAAGGAATACAGAGAGGATCTGCTTCAACATGAGATTCCCTTGGAATCTAATGCAAAAACCATTCAGGTAGAAACATAAGCCAATCAATCTGCTTCTGTCTCTAAAAAAGTAAGAGGAATTGAAGAAACTGAGGGATGGAGGGATTATTCAGCCCACAAGGTATTCTTCCTGGGTTACAAACGTAGTACCGATCAGAAATAAGAATGGTGACATCAGGCTGTGTGTGGATTTCATAAATTTGAACAGAGCGTCAATGAAGGATAATTATCCTTTACCAAATATGGAAAACATGCTGCAGCTAGTGACTGGTTCTGAGCTACTTTCTACCCTGGATGGTTTCTCTGATTATAACCAAGTTGTGTTGAAGGAATAAGAAAGAATTAAAACAACCTTTACCACCCCTTAGGGAACATATGTATATGTCAGGATGCCCTTTGGTTTTATGAATGTTGGAGCAACCTTTCAAAGAGAAATGGATGTTGCTTTTGCTAGTTACATCAATGATTTTATTGTTGTTTACCAGGATGATGTGACTATGTTTTCTAAAAAGCGAGGTGATCACTTGTTCCACTTGGAAAATATGCTAATAAGATGTAGAGAATATGGCATTTCACTCAATCCAAAGAAGTGCCATTTTGGAGTGCAGAAGGAAAAATTTCTTGGTCACATTGTGTCACAAGAGGGGGTGATGATTGATCCAGAAAGGGTAGAGGCCATCAGCAAGGTTTCAATCCCAAGAACTAGGAAAGGAATTCAGTCCTTCTTTGGGAAGATAAACTTTATCAGAAGATTTATATCAAAATTTGCTAAGTTGACCATTCCAATTACTTCCATGTTAAAGAAGAAATAGGTCATCAAGTGGGAGGAGGATGTCATTCAAGCTTTCAATGGGATTAAAGAGGCATTAAAGCATGCACCTGTTCTAGCAGCTCCAGATTATAAGAAGCCTTTTCAACTGTTTTCTTTTTCTTCAAAGAACACTATTGCATCTGTCCTTTTGTAGAAAGATGATGAAGGGGATGAAAGGTCAATTGCCTTTTTCAGTAAGGCATTGCAGGGAGCTGAGCTGAAATACAATTTTATGGAGAAACAAGCATTTGCCTTGGTAAAAGAAACAAAGGTTTTCAAGGCTTACATTTCGAGTTCCAAAATTGTTGCTTATGTTCCCCACACCATGGCCAAAGACATCTTATCAGAGATGGAGGTCTCAAGCAAAAGATGCAGATGGGTGAACAAGTTGCAATAATATGACATGGATATCCAAACCATGAATTTGGTGAGAGGTTTGGCCTTGGCTAAACTTATGGCCGAGAGAAACTTGCAAACTATTGAAGTGAATGAGGTAGAAGAAGGAAGGGTAGATGTCTTTGAAAAACTAATGAGTTCTGAGTGGTACAAGGATGTGATTTTTTATCTCAAACAATTATATCACCCTGATTATTTGAATAAGAACCAGAAAAGGGCCCTTAAGTTGGCTTCCCAGAAATATGTCATTATTGATTATGGGTTAGCTTGGAAGAACCTTGAGGGAGTCCTCTTAAGGTGCATTTCTAAAGATGAATCCCCCAAGATAATTGTTGATCTCCATGGAGGAGTTTGTGGGGGGCATTTTTTTGGAAGGGTCACAGCACACAAGATCATGAGGGCTGGTTATTGGTGGCCAACTCTCTTCAAGGATGTATATTTTTTGTTTTAGAAGATGTGAGAGTTACCAGCGCTTCTCTGGAATACTGAAAGCTTCAGGCTCCCTTATTTTGCAACTTGTATCCATTGAAGCTCTTTTCAAGCAAGGGGGAATATATTTCATTGGTGAGATTTCAGTCCCTTCAAGTGTTGGCCATAAGTGGATTCTTGTAGCCACAGATTACTTCACAAAGTGGGTAGAGGCAATCCCCACCAAAAGGTAAACACACCCAATTGTCATGGACTTCATGTTGAACCTTATCATCTGCAGGTTTGAGGTGCCAGTCAAAATTGTTGCTAACCACGACATGAGCTTCAGAGCTAAACCCTCGGTGGTAATGTGTAAAGAATATGGGATCAATTTGACATATGCTTCTAATTACAATCCCCAAGGAAATGGACAAGCTAATTCTAATAATAAAAATTTAATGAAAATTATCAGAAGAACCTTGGAGCTAAACAAGAGAAAATGGGGTGAGCAGTTGAAGTTTTTTTTTTTTGGGCAGACCGAATTATTGTTAAAAGAGCCATTGGAAAGAGTCCATTTGAGTTGGTGTGTGGAACTCAATCCCTAATTCCCCTGCATATGTAATTATCCTCATATCAGTTCATGCAACAACTGGAAGATCAAGAAATAATCCCATATGATGCCTACATTAACCAGATTGTTGAACTTGATGAAGAAAGGAGGGCATCCCACCAAAGGCATGTAAGGTTTAGATAAAAGCTGAAGAAGTTGTTCGATAAGAAGGTCACCCCAAGAGCTTTCAATGTTGGAGAACTTGTGCTGCTATGGGATAGCATGCATGAGGATAAGGGAAAGCATGGAAAATTTGACACTTTATGGATGGGCCCTTACTCCATTGATATTAAAATTGGTGAACATACCTTCTTTCTAAAGGAATTGGATGGGGAATTACTCGAATTGTTTGTTAATGGCAGGCATTTGAAACATTTCTTGGATTGATTCCCCAGAATCAAGGTTAACATCATCTGTACAGTGTGTAGTCTGTTGGTTTGTTTTCTATCTTTCATGTTTTTTATTCGTTCTGGCCCTTGGTGGCTTGTTTTTGTTGGTTTCTTGGTTCTTTTTGGGGGATGGTTCTGGTTTTGTGCTCTACATGCTAACTCCTTTTCCCAATGGATATTATGGCACTTGGTCTACCTTATTCTTGTGGCACTCGTAGGGAGTGCCCATCCTCGAGTCGGAGCCGATGTTGGTGCTCAAAATAGTCTCACCCCATTTTTCCATTAAAATCTATCAATCTAAATCCTCTACCATATTTTATCTTCTCGTATTGTGTCTGAAAAATCTCCACCTTCCTTTTGTTATTGTAATCAGTCCTTTCCTAGACCAAGGTTCACATATAGATCCAAAATTGTTTCCTCGTTTCTCTGTTCATCTGAAAAAGGTCTATATTTCTGTGTAAAAACTCGGGCTGCCCCATTCTCCATAGTCGAGATTCATTTTTCTTATCATTTTTACCCTAAATACTTGAAGAAAAATGAATGGATGTAGCTTGAAGGAATGTATTTGAGCCTTGTAACATTTCTAAATTCTCTATCCTTAGGGAAAATTTCATCTCCGAGCTCAAATGATCATTTTTCTACATTTTACGGTTTGATGGGTGTTTCTCCCAGTCAAATTTACATCTTTACATCAACAGGGAACGTGGCCTCTTTTGGTTTGACAGGTGTTTCTCCCAGTCAAAATAGTCTCACCCCATTTTCCATTAAAATCTATCAATCTACGGCCTCTACCATATTTTATCTTCCTGTATTGTGTCTGAAAAATCTCCACCTTCCTTTTGTTGTTGTAATCAGTCCTTTCCTAGACCAGGGATCACAAATAGATCCATAATTGTTTCCTCATTTCTCTGTTCATCTCAAAGGTCTATATTTGGGTGTAGAAGCTAAAGCTACCCCATTCTTTCCGTTCTCCACAGTCAGGGATTCATTTTCCTTGTTGTTTTTACCCTAAATACTTGAAGAAAAATGAATGGACGTAGCTCAAAGGAATGTATTTGAACCTTGTAACATTTCTAAATTCTTTGTCCTTGGAGAAAATTTCATCTCAGGGCTCAAATGGTCGTTTTTATGCATTTTACAGTTTGACGGGCGTCTCTCCCAGTCAAATTTACATCTTTGCATCAACAGTAAACGTGGCCTCTTTTAGTTGGACACAACTCAGCGGGGCACTCTAAAATTTCCATGGATCGCCTCAACCCAAATTGTTCCACGTGGAGGAACGACGCTCATTTGAAGATTTGCTTTTTGGTTTGGCCTTGGAGTTACGTCGGGAGGACACATGGAGATTTCCACTGATTTTTCTGGACGTAGACATTTTTTTACATAGCTGGTACAGTTTTGTGGAACAAGGACATGTGGTGAACTCACGCTCATTCAGGGTCTCTGCTCTTGGGAACCATTTTTAAATTTGCACCATGTAGACACGTGGAGGCTTCTATCGGGGCTTCCCATACTTAGTCTTTTTTCAAAAGGTTTTAAGAGGCCTAGGACACGTGGAGGGACCACGCATATTTGAGGACTGGCCCTTGATTTTCATTTTAAAGAAGCGCCAGGAGGACACTTGGAGGCCTCCACTCACTTTGTATTTTGCTTGGAATTTTCAACAGCAAAAAAATATTGCCTTGGACACTGACACATGGTGCCTTCCGCTAAGCTTTAAGCCTTCAAAAAAAAATTTCCAGGCCATGACACGTGGTGAGCCCACACTCATTCAAGATATCAACTTTTGGGGACCATCTCAAGATGTGCCATTAAGACGTGTGGCAGTTTGAAAATTCAAAGGGGTGGGGAAGCAGACCATCGGAGGAAACTTGGATTTTTTGCCTCTTGTTATCAAAAGGATTAAAACATCAAAATGGCCCATAGACCAGGCAGAGACTAGTCAGAAAATTTCCCTGGTCAATGGCAGAGCTGCAAAATTCCAGGGGAAATTTGGAAATTTTTCCTTTTGTGGAGAAGGGATTTAAAAGTAAAAAGGGAAGCATGTTTCTGATAGGACCCACATCAAAGACTAGAAGAGGAAGGGCGGAGCTGTAGGGGAAACTTGGAAAATTTTCCCTTTTCCAAAAAAGAGGTGAAATAGAATTTTTTTGTCATGGTTCCTTTGGGACCCACCTTAGGACATGTGTCAGGCTCATTTCTCAAGGGCGGAGGTGTGGAGCAAAATGTGAAAAATTTACATTTTTCCAAATGTTATAAAAGGAAAAAAGGGAACCCGTAGGCCGGTTTTAAAGTGGATCTCCCACATGGAAGGTCCAAATTCAAAATAGAAATCAATAGAAGATGTGCATCTGTATATGATTTTTCCGCCATTTTCACTCCATAGCTCCTAGGGATGCATATTCTTATGGGTTTTTATCATTTCTTGGAATCTCCTACACGCCAAATGAAGAGGAACATTAATCTGGTTTCCTCGTTTGGTGGGGAAGGTCTGTAAATGTCTCTCACCATTAATATGCAATCTAACTGTCGGATTCGACCTGATTTTTATTTCCTTGGCACACAAAAGACCTATTGATATTTGGGTTTGGTGAGAAAAATCTGGGGGCGTCTTTTACTATTAAGATGAGAGCTGACCTTTAGGCTTGATCTGATCTTCCATATCTTCTTCCCTGGCACGCGAAGAACCAAATTTGACAAATTAGGGGTGGAGGTGGTTAGCGAGTAAAGGGAAAAGTGATCTATCAGAGGAAGGAGTTGAATGTGCGAGATGTTCGAAGAAATCTACCCCCTTAGCACCTGACAACTTTTTACATATTTGATTCTAGGAAATCGCGATCGAGATCATGGCGAGCACCGATGCACTCAATGTATGGAGTTTTTGAGGAGGGGAACTCTGTTGTAAAATGTTATAAGTAGGCATGATTTTTCCGTGAAAAGGGTTGGAGGTTGGAAGGTTGGAGTTTTAGAGGTCAAAACTAATTTTGTAAGAGAAAAGATTGATAGAGCTTGTCTTTCTGAGGGACTATTTGAGAAACCTGCATATCTCTTTTGTGTTAAACTCGATCGTGTCAAGGTGGTTGCGAGTGTACAACCATTGACAAGATCTGATATTTTTCTAGAATATTTCCCCTGTTGATAAGTTTAATCAAATTTGAGTTATTATGTGTTGACTCTGAGCAATTAGTGTCTGATTTGTTTCAGAATGTCTGTAAATAGTTCTATTTGTTCCTATTGTAATCTTATACTGAAATTTTTGTGAAATCACACAGGATCTCGTCCCTGTGACAATTTAATGGTATTTGCAATTTCATTTCAAGAAGAGCCTTCATCTTGGATGAGATAAACAAATTTAAAATCAATTCACTGTCATTTGTTGATAAAGATTGTATGTAAGTCTTTGGGTGTACCTTAGGCGTGGTTAATAAGAAATTATAGTATTTAATTGAGTCTTCTAATTCGATCCTTTATGTTGGAGTCTTAAAGATTATGTGAAAACATGCTGATTTTGGCCTCCATTGAAGCACACCTTCTGGTTGAAGGAATGTCTTGACTTTTCCAAAGCTTTATGTTGTGAATTTGCTCATTATTGTAGAGTCCCTCAAAAGGTCTGGTATAATCAACTTTATCCTGCTTCACCTCCCACCAAAACTTCATTTAAAAACAACCAATCATACGCACAATACTTCTATTTGTCATGTGTTTATACAAATGCATAATTTTTACTACCAAAACATGCAGAGACAATAAGGGTTTCATTGTCTTTAGTGGCATGAACCTTGCTTAGAAAATATCTCCATTATCTAGAGTGAAAACTCGTGAGAGTTAGGTTTTGTTGCATTGATCGTATTTTCTTCAAGGTATTCTTAACAATTTCACAAGGAAGGATATCTCCATCTCCTCCATAAACAACAAGCTAAAAAGGGGGTCCTCTCACCCTGGTTGAAAGGCACACGCATAAAGCAATGAGGATAGGTCAAATTGTCTTGAGGGTGCTACCCATTTCTCCACATCTGAGTGACAAAGAGAAAGCTACAGTTCATCCCCAGCTACAAAACGACACACTACATGCTATGCTTGTCCCTAAGCTTCCTGCCAGACCTGTGATGCTACTCAGATTTTGAAGGAGAATCAATTTAGGTACCAACAAATTGTTGTTTTGAATGTGGTTGAAATGGATGTGAAATATTTGTGTGTGTTGTGGAAACTTGTTGTTGTCATGTGTTGGAATTATCTCCCATTGTAATGTGGTTGGGGCTCATGGGCCAATGGAGAGGATGGTTTATCTTCTTCATTGGATATCTTTGTTGGGTGGAGAGTGTTACCTCTCCCCCTATTTTGTTGTGAATCAAAAAAATCTTGGAGAAGATATCTAGTTGGAGTTTTGAAGCTTGGAGTCTTGTTGGAGACCTTGTGAAACTTCCTTAGTATTATTTTCACTTAGAGTGGAGGAAAATTGTAACACGATCTTCTATTATAGCTTGTATTATTGTATGATCTTTCCCACTTCAAGTGGAGGACATTGTATTGATCTTGTAAAGGAAATTTTTATTCAAATAGTTGTTATTCATATTGTATTTTATGTGGAAAGAAACAAATAAGAAAAGAAATAATGAAAGAATTATATTGTAGAGTTAGTTTTGCAAATAGAAAAGAAAGTAATTCTCTTTGTTGAAATCTTGGTTGTATTGTCAGAAAATTAGTTCATTGCGTTAAAAGATATGAGTTATTTCAATGGAAAAGAACGTTTACTTTCATTGTGAAGTTGTTTTATTGTAAATGTGAAATAAGAAATATAGAAGTGTAGATGTTGAAAATGCATACATAGTAAAATTGGAATGGAAAATAAAGTTGTTATAGTTGTTTGAACATACATATGTTATAGTAAAAATGGGAACACAAGAATAAATTTGAAGTATGTGGTTATTTTGAAATGTTGTTTTTTGTAGTAAGGAAATAATAATGTAAAAGTAGTTTTAGATTTCTTTTGCTCGTGGAATTTGATAGAAGACTAGTTAAACATAATAGAATGACTTTGTAAAATAGATGTGTTTATTGGATTAGATAACACTATAAAATGAGTAGTTTTAACTAAGAAATGAGAAAATGGAAAGAAATATCAAAACTGGAACTTCTATATGTTTAAAATTAAGCTCAGAATGCAATTTAGTACCTTTTATTAACTTTTAGTTTTTGATAAAATTCTGGATATAAAGTTATGTTTTTCAGGAACAGGACCGCCACATTTTGTAGAGCGACAGTCCAGTAACCGCCACTCAGACTAAGGTGGCGGTCTCAAAACCGCCGCTGAGTAGGGCGACAGTCCATGGTTTGTCACCCAGGCAAGGCGGCGGTCCCAGGACCGCCAGTCTGCTCTGGGCGGCAATTCTGTCACTTACGACAGAACTCCGCGGATCCGCGCCTTTGCGAAAAATCTAACTGGTTTTTACTAAACTTTAAGATGTAAAACTTAGCCTTTAAGCACAACAAGCAAACAATGTGTAATTTCCTTGGAGTTGAGAAATAAAAACATTCATGATGGATTAAAAGTATTCTTTCATTTATAACAATGGGGATAGGGTTTGTCCCAAATAGAAAACCACAAATGCTCTTAGCATGGAAACAAAACCAAATTGGTGGAAGAAACCCCCTCCCAATCCTTAAATAGAAGTAATAATAACAATTAAATTTTAATCTAAGCTAATTTAAACTAGATCTTCTTGGAGAATCCTCTATAGCTTCTTCCTCTCTTGCTCCCATGGGTTCCTCCTCTCCAACCTGCAAATTTAACAAAAAGAAATAGACCAAATGAGAATAATAGAACAAGAAAATGTTTAATATAAATTCATAAAGAAATTTAGGGCTAGTTTGGAACCCTAGGATCTATTGGCCAAAATTGATTTGATCCAAAGGTGGAGAATTCACCCTACTTTTGTTAGGTAGAAATGTATTTTAAATGTTTAATTTAAAATCTTTAAGGGTATGTGTAATTAGGGAATGGGGCCATTTAAATTGCCTTAGAGTGCTAATCCTTTGTTAGTTCTTAACAAGCCTTGGGAAGTCACAAAAGGACTCTAAATTAATAAGATAATGAATTTAATAAATTAACATAAGGTTAACCTTCTAGGATTGAACTTTAGCTAAAGAGAAGAAAATATTTAATTAAGTAAATTAATCCTTGGTACCTTCCTAATGAATAATTGGTTAATGGACCTTTGAGATAAATTTGAAAATATGTTAACTTTTAACTAGACCTGGTTCTTCAATCGTAAAGATGAGTTTAGTAGTGTAAGTTAATTTAATGAACCATAAGGGGTCAAGCACCCTTGTAACATTCTTAAACAAAAAAAAATTAGTCGCAATTTTCGGGTTAGGTCTTAGGTTGAAGCATGTTCCTTGAACGTCGTTTCTACGGGCGTTACACTTGGTATCAGAGCCATTGGTTCAAATCTTGGACCCTTGGACACACCTAAAAGACATGAAATATGAACTTTTAACCTAGTGCAAAATTGTTTTCTTTTAATCTAGAAAACCATAATGTCTGATAATTGTATAATTTAGAAAACATAGGAAATTGAAACAAGACCTAGAGCAATGAACTAACTCTCCCCTTTATCTGTATAAGAGGCGTGGATCAGACGAGGGGTCTTTCCACATAGACCTAGATATAGTACCACCAGATTAGGCTGTAGCGGCCATTCTACCTCATATTTTACAGACGCTTCAAGATGTCAATGCCGCTATACGCAGAGAGCCCTTGGGAGGACTATTTGTTAGACATGACATGGAGCTGATATTGGAGGCCCATGTATCCCCTCGACACAACAAGGAGTTTAGGGAAGAGAACTTCCATGCAGAGTCAGCTAGGGCAGATTCACCTTAGAGAGGGCATGGAGATAGTATCTCAGGTCGTAGGGACAGGTCTCGAAGCCCTAGACAGAGGAAGGATCACATAGAGAGGCCTAGGGTTCATCAGACGTCAGCTGCAGACCATATCAGGGAGATCCTGAAGCTACGACCGTCACACTATTTTGGTGATATAAGAGGTTTTCAAGCAGAGGCCTGGTTGGTGAGCTTGAGTGGATGCTTCAAGCTCTGCCCTTGTACTAGCAACACGAAAGCTCGTGTTGCGATCCATCTTCTGAGGGATGGAGCAGGAGTCTGGTGGAGGACCGAGGAGAAGAAGCTCCATGTTGACTTGGAGACAGTTACCTGGGAGCTTTTTGAGGAGCGTTTCAGGAGAAGGTATTTTCCCAGGAGGTTTATACAGCAGTGGATAGATGAGTTTCATGACCTTTGTCAGGCATCGATGACTGTAGCCAAGTATGAGAGTCAATTTCTAGACCTACTCCAGTACATCGACTATATGCAGGATGAGAAGGTATGGATTCACAGGTTCATCAGGGGCCTGAACTTGGATTTGGGTGGCGCGGTGCGCATTCACTACCCATATACATTAGCAGAGGCCATGGAGAAGGCCTATATTACAAAGGAGACATGGGAGAAGACGTAGCAAGCTAGAGACAGAGTTCGGAGCCATATCCAGTAGATGCAGGATGACAGATCGAGGAGGTTAGTTCCTCCTCCACGTGGTGGACAGAGTTCAGGATAAGCTTCATTCAGGCCACCACAGCATCCACCTCAGCAGCAACAACAACAATATACCCACCCACCTTACAGACCTCTGCATATATTTTATGCACATAGGGGGCGGAGTATGGGGCCTCCTTCTAGGGGCCTCATCAGTCAGTAGGAGCTCGTCAACAGAGACCTCAGCTATCCGTAGCCGGATCATCATGATCCACAGCTCAGACCTCTAGAGTACTGGCTGGAGCTGCATCCCACTAGAGAGGACCAGGCAGTTGTTATGGTTGTGGTGTTGTTGGACATCATTGGAGAGAATTCCCACAAGAACCCTAGCAACAAGGGTAAGACACAGATCTCAGAGCCTACTGTTGGAGATATGGCACGGAGCCATCGGATCTACGCAGTGGTCTAGAACCACCAGGTTAAGCACTAGAGTACCGTGATAGAGACGACATGTAGTATTGGTGGTGTTTCCACCTCTATATTATTTGATTCTGGTTCTTCTGATTCTTTTATTGCACCATCCTTAGTAGAGCATTGCAGGCTAGTGGTAGTTAGGCAGGGTCGTAGTTGGGACATGTTGAGATGGCTTCTGGAGCCAAAATTTCTGTAGACTCCTTAGTTAAGGAGTGTGTAGTGGATTTGGGACCCTTCACCACTACTTTGGATCTTTGAATCCTTCCGTTGGGTTCTTATGGTGTCATCTTAGGCATGGACTGGTTGTCTGCACACAGAGCTAGAGTGGACTGTTACCATAAGATTATTGCTTTTACAAATGATCTAGGAGTGGAGTCATTCATATCAAGAGTGAGGCCCGTTTCCATTCGCACCATCTCCGCTATGTAGCTTAAGCAGTGTGCGCGTTGGGGTTTTCAGTTATATGTTGTTACGGTTAGTAACAGATCAGAAGATGAGTCTAGTGGACCATCCCTTAATGACCACCCCATCTTGAGAGAGTGTTCTGATGTTTTTCTAGGGGAGCAACCGGGGTTACCTCCCCCATGTGAGATAGATTTCCACACAGATCTTGTTCCAGGTCCAGAGACTATCTCACTGGCACCTTATTGGATGACTACTCCTGAGCTATGTGAGCTCAAGTTGTAGCTTGAGGGCCTTCTAGAGAAAGGCCTAATCCTTCCTAGTGTATCCCCTTGGGGTGCACTAGTGATCTTTGTAAAGAAGAAGGATGGATCTCTATGGTTGTGTATTGATTACTGTCAGCTGAACAAAGTAACAATCAAGAATCGTTACCCCCTTCCACGCATTGATGATTTATTTGATCAGATAAAGGGGGCACAATTTTTTACAAGATAGATCTTAAGTCAGGGTATCATTAGCTCAAGATTACGGAGGCATATTTTCATAAAACCACCTTCCGTATGAGATATGGCCACTACGAGTTCACGTTGGTACCTTTTGGCCTGAAGAATGCCCCCGCAATGTTTATGAGCTTGATAAATGGGGTGTTTAGGACCTTTCTAGATCGCTTCATGTTCATCTTCCTTGACGACATTCTTATTTACTCACATACACGTGAGAAGCACGAGGAGCACCTTCGCCTGGTTCTTCAGTGTCTTTGTGAGTAGCATCTTTACGGGAACTTGGAGAAGTGTGCATTCTTTTAGACAAAGGTGCAATATTTGGGCCACATCATTTCTGGGTAAGGTATCACAATCAATCCTTCCAAGATTCGAGCTATCATGGATTGGTCAGCACCCACTAGTGTGTCCGAGGTGCGCAGCTTCATGGGTTTATTAGGTTATTACATGATATTTGTTAAGGACTTTTCTCAGATTGTGCACCCCATCACTTCCCTTAAGCAGAAAGGGAAGAAGTTTGTTTGGTCAGACAGATGTGAGCAGGTCTTCAGTACACTGAAGGAATGCCTCATGAAAACACCTATTCTAGCAGTACCGGATCCTCGGGGAGAGTTCTACGTTTGCACATATGCTTCTTTGGCAGGACTTGGAGGTGTGTTGATGCAGGAGGGTAGAGTAGTTACTTTTGAGTCTCGAAAACTCAAGGATTATGAGATTAATTATCAAACTCGTGATATTGAGCTTGCAACAGTTGTGCACGCCTTAGTGCGGTGGAGACATTTTCTTCTTGGCCAGAAATTTACACTCAGGACTGATCACTTGAGTCTTTACCACCTCTTCACGCAGCCCAATCTCAATGCTCGCCAACAGCGTTTGATGGAGTTGTTTTTTGAGTAAAATATGGAGAAAAAGCATGTGAAGGGGAAGGAGAATGTGGTTACAGATTGCCTTGAGTAGACGGAGACACATGGTTATGGCTACTTCAGTGGGCACAAATTTACAGAGTAAGATTTTGCAGTAGCTTCCTCATGACAGTTTCTACCTCGCAGCCAGAGCAAAGATTGAGTCCCAGAGACCCCTTAAGGGAGATTTGATGTATTTTCATTAGAGGCAGATGGTCTTCTCAGACACATAGGTTGGATATATGTTCTTAGAGATGGAGACTTGAGGCAGGGTATCTTGATAGAGGCTCATATGATGACCTTATTAGCCCATATCAGGGTGAAGAAGATGCACTTTACCACGAGACAGTTGTACCATTGGAGAGGACTTCAGAGAGACGTGGAGTCGATTTGTGTCAAGTTGTTTAGAGTGTCAAAAGGTGAATGCTGAGCATCTTTGATCCAGCTGGCCTTCTTTTCATACTCATGCTATACACGGAGTGGAAATTTTGGGACACCATTTGATGGACTTCATCGTTGGGTTACTAAATGTTAGAGATACCACCACGACGCCATCATGGTAACAGTGGATAAATTGACAGATTACATAGGATTATGCGGAATATCATTTGTGACCACGATCCTTTATACACTTCTCATTTTTGGACCACCATGCAGCATATCCTTCTGAACGATGTGATCAATTTCAGCACAACATATCACCTTGAGACAATTCCAGGCAGATTAAGTGGTTGAATCAGATCATGAAGGACATGCTTAAGATGTACGTGATGGATCATCAGTCGAGATGGGAGGAGTATATATACTTGGTGGAGTTTTCCTATAATAATAGATTCGTAGAGTTATGATGGACATGGCTCCTTTTTAGGAACTTTATGGCAGAGAGTACATGACACCTCTTAGTTTGGACAGGTTAGAGGACAGGTTTCTCTTGAAACCAGCAAAAAAATCAGCAGGATATGGAGCAGCAGGTTATCTTGATCAGAAAGGATTGCACCAGGCACAAGACAGGCAGAAAAATTATGAGGTCCAGCATATGATAGATTGTAGTTATGAGGTGGGCACGAAGGTGTTCCTTCATGTCAAACCGCATAAGATCCCTATCCATTATGGAAAAGGTTCTAAGCTTGCCCCTAGGTTTGTTAGTCCCTTTGAGATATTAGAGCGCATTGGTCCCTTGGCCTATTGTCTAGGCAACTAGCATGCCTCATGTACATGATGTGCTTCATGTTTCTATGCTTAGGAGATATATTTATGATCCTTCTCACGTGCTAGATTGGACTGCATCACAGTGCATGATCAAGGGAAAGTGATGGTGAAGCCCGTCCACATTATAGAGTGCAAGACCTTGGGCCTTTACCATAGAGAGATTGACTAGGTTCGGGTCTAGTGGGATAGATATGATGAGACTGTAGCTACATGGGAGGATGTTACTTTAGGACGAGTTCAGTTTCCACACCTATTCCATTGACTTGCAGGAGGAAGTCGAGTCTAAGGGGAGGGGCATGTAATGCCCACTTCCCTTCGACACCTTTTTGGATTATTGATTTCAGTACTGTCGACCACACTTATGAACATTGTTTTAGCTTTTTGATTTAGCATGATACTAGATGTTAAAGATACTGGACTGTTGATTTCAAGCATATTATGATGCATGTGGAATATTAGAGACATTTTATAAGGTGATGTTGATGGAGTTATGGAAATGAGGTTATCCTACTTAGCCATATCATCTTTCCTCTGACTATTTATTGAAATAATTTTGCTTGTTTGGGGATTACTTCATTACCATGAGTCTAGCATTTTTGGATAATTAAAGTAATTGTGAAATTTTGACATGGATTGCTAGAGCTTGTGGATAGAAATGTTTGTCTAGAAATGTTGGAGAATTATCTTGGTACAATCTCTACTATGATAGGTAGGATCTCCCTATATTTATGATTATGCTTTATTTATATGTTTATATGCTTTGGTCAGTAGTGTTTTCTTTAGTGCATGCTTACGAGGTAGGAAGAGACAATGGGGTGTTTTCATGTAGGGAGGTATAATATTATTCACAACAAACATTGTGGAGGGATTTTGGAGACCAGCCACATTGGATTTCTAGATGAATTCAACAAAGGTCTTTTACCATGGCAACATGTAATTGTGTGTGTTAGAATTATATGGTTATGGTATAAATTAGGGAACCATAGGGATCATGTGTTGACTTTTATTATTAGTTCCCTTTTTATTAATGGTTAGCATGTGTTTCTTTTAGTAGGCATGTAATTTACTTGTTTTAAGGTATTTAGATTTTGATTTCATGTTTACCCCTTTATTATTAATGGGTTGTAGTGTCTTAATTCATTTCTAATTAAACCTTGTCCTAAACTAATTAAATATGTGACCCAAAAAGATTTCATTTATTAGACTTGATTTGTTCTTGTGATTTTATGTTGTGTGTTGAATACTTGAGATCTTGAGTGTTGTACACTCTACCTTTCATGGGAAACTCAAATTTGGCCTTAGGGGCCAAATTTGGAAGCTTGATGGGACAAGTCAAAAAACTTGTCCCACACCTCATAAATTGTTATGCCAACCCTACCTATGGGTTGGGGGTCTAAATTAAACCCCATTAGGTGTTTGGGGAAGATAAAAAGGTAAAATTTTATTGCACTTCTTTTCTTTTAATTAATTTTGTCATTAGGGGGTGTGGGCTTAGATTGTGTGTGCAAGTATATTTTCATTCTTCCAACCACTTATTAATTCCCACATTGGACTTGTAATATGAGGTTAACTAAGTAGTGATTTCTCAGTGGAGAGGAAATAAGGTGGCATGTACTTGGAGCCACATCATCCTCCTCTCAAATTTTTGTATTTATTGAAATTTTTTGCTTGTTTGGGGGTTACTACAGAAAAGAAAGAATAAGAATTATGTGCTCTTGTTATTTTTGCAGAGAGAGAATTGTTGAAAGTTCTTGTGGATTGTTCTAGCTTGTGGATGCTTGATTGGCTTTTGAGGAGCTTGAAGACTTACTCTTGGAACAAGCTCTACTATGGAAAGGTAGGAGCTTTCCCTTGTTTATGTTATGTTTTATTTTGTGTTTATATGCTAAATGTTGAGTATCGTTTTATTTGGAATGCTTGTTGGATATGGGTAGATTACCTAAGTTGGGAGTAGGAGGAGACTATGGGGTAGATTTTATGTATGGAGGCATAAGAGTTTAACCTTTTTGTGGAGGGAGTTTGGGTAAAAATGCCCCACCTTATACAAGGAATTTGAAGTATGTGGTTATTTGGAAATGTTGAATTTGTAGTAAGGAAATAACAATGTAAAAGTAGATTTATATTTATTTTCCTCGTGGAATTTGATAGAAAACTAGTTGAACATAATAGAATGACTTTGTAAAATAGATGTGTTTATTGGATTATATAACACTTTAAAATGAGTAGTTTTAATTAAGAAATGAGAAAATGGAAAGAAATCTCAAAAATGGAAATTCTATATGTTCAACAATTAAGCTCAAAATGCAATTTAGTACCTTTTATTAACTTTTAGTTTTTCAGAAAATTCTTGATGTAAGGTTCTCTTTTTCAGGAAATAGGACCGCTGCCCTGTGTAGAGTGGCAGTTCCATAACTGCTGCTCAGGCTAAGGTGGCAGTCTCAAAACCACTGCTCAGTAGGGCAGTGTTTTGTGGTTTGTCACCCAGGTAGGGCGGCGGTCCCAGGACCGTCAGTCTGCTCTTGGCGGTGGTTTTGTCACTTACAACAGAACTCCACGGATCTGCGCTTGTGCAAAAAATTTAACTGGTTTTTACTGAAATTTAAGATGTAAAACTCAGCCTTTAAGCACCAAAAAGTAAACAATGTGGAATTTCCTTGGAGGTTAGAAATAAAAACATACAAATGGTGGATTAAAAGTATTCTTTCATTTATAAAAATGGGGGTAGGATTTGCCCCAAATTTAGAAAACCCCAAATGCTCTTAGCATGGAAACAAAACCAGATTGGTAGAGGAAAACCCCTCCCAATCCTTGAATAGAAGTAATAACAACAATAAAACTTTAATCTAAACTATTCTAAACTAGATCTCTTTGTAGAATCCTCCATAGTTCTTCCTCTCTTGCTCCCATGGCTTCCTCCTCTCCAACCTACAAATTTAACAAAACGAAATAGACCAAATGAGGAGAATACAATAAAGAAAAGGATTAATAGAAATTCATAAGGAAATTTAGGGCTATTTTGGAACCCTAGGATCTAGTGGCCAAGATTAATTTGATCTAAGGGTGGAGAATTCACCCTACTTTTGTTAGGTAGAAATGTATTTTAAATGTTTAATTTAAAATCCTTAAGGGTATGTGTAATTGGGGAATGGGGCCATTTAAATTGCCTTAGAAGTTTAATCCTTTGTTAGTTCTTAGCAAGCCTCGGGAAGTCACAAAAGGACTCTAAGTTAATAAGATAATGAATTTAATAAATTAACATAAGGTTAACCTTCTAGGATTGAACTTTAGCTAAAGAGAAGAAAATATTTAATTAAGTAAATTAATCCCTAGTACCATCTTAATGAATAATTGGTTAATGGACCTTTGAGATAAATTTGAAAATATGTTAACTTTTAACTAGACCTGGTTCTTCAATCGTAAAGCTAAGTTTAGTAGTGTAAGCTAATTTAATGAACCCTAAGGGGTCAAGCACCCTTGTAACATTATTAAAAAAAAATTAGTCACAATTTTCGGGTTAAGTGTTAGGTTGAAGCGTGTTCCGAGATCGTCGTTTCTACAAGTGTTACGTTTGGTATCAGATCCGTTGGTTCAAATCTTGGACCCTTGGACACACCTAGAAGACATGAAATATGAACTTTTAACCTCGTGAAAAATAGTTTTTTTTAATCTAGAAAACCATAATGTCTGATAATTGTATAATTTAGAAAACATAGGAAATTGAAACAAGACCTAGAGCAATGAACTAACTCTCACCTTTATCTGTACAAGAGGCATGGATCAGACGAGAGGTCTTTCCATATAGACCTAGATATAGCACCGCCAGATCAGGCTGTAACGGCCATTCTACCTCATATTTTACAAACGCTTCAGGACGTCAATGTCGCTATACACGGAGAGCCCTAGAGAGGATGATTTGCTAGACATGACATGGAGCCGTTAGTGGAAGCCCATGTATCACCTTGACACAACGAGGATTTTAGGGGATAGAACTTCTGCGCAGAGTCAATTGGGGCAGAGTCACCACAAAGAGGGCATGGAGACATAATCTCAGGTCATAGAGACATGTCTCAGATCCCTAGACAAAGGAAGGATCACGTAGAGAGGCTTAGGGTTCTTCATATGATAGCTGCAGACCATAACAGGGAGATCATGAAGCTATGACCGTCACATTATTCTGGTGATACATGAGATTTTTAGGTAGAGGTCTGGTCTGTAAGCTTGAGCGAATTCTTCAAGCTCTGCCCATTTATTTATTATTTTTTAGTTTCAAACATTAATTAATTTTAATTTTAATTATTTTAAATTTAATAAATATTTTTAAAAACTTTTCGATTAATTTTTTATTTTTTATTAATATTTATTTTTTATTTCGTATCAATACCTTTTTTTGTTCAAATATTAATTAATTTCAATTTTTGGCTCTTATTA
Source organism: Taxus chinensis (assembly GCA_019776745.2). Taxonomy (NCBI): domain Eukaryota; kingdom Viridiplantae; phylum Streptophyta; class Pinopsida; order Cupressales; family Taxaceae; genus Taxus; species Taxus chinensis. The sequence goes on from CM034146.1 coordinate 284,138,374, forward strand.
ATTTAAATTTAAATTTTTAATTTTTAAATTTTATTTTATTTAATAAAGATTTATTTCTTTATTTTTTATTATTTAATATTTTAAAAATAAAATAAAATAAAATTTTAATTTATTATTTAATATTTTAAAAATAAAATAAAATAAAATTTTAATTTATTATAATAAATTAATAAAAATATTTTTAAGATACAATAATCATACAAAATCCAGATTCATACATACATCATATAGAACATATTAATATAATAAATTATAAAAATATATTATTTAAACACACAATTCAACAAATTAAAAAAATTAAAAATACGTCATATTATATTTAAAAAATCTTATACATTTAAACAATCATTAAAAATTTAACATTTTTTTCTATCCCTTTCAAAAGAACAATTAGCACAGACAATTAAGCAACATATAAACAAGACAATAATATAATAATCATAAAAATATTATTAACCACGTACCAATCTATCTCCCTCCCTCCCTCTCTCTATACTTCTCCCCCTCCCTCTCTCTCTCTCCCTCCCCCTCTCTATCTACTGTCCATCTCTCGCTCCCTCTCCCCACTCCCTCTCCCTCCCTATCTCTTTATCCCTCCCTCACCCTCTCTCCCTCACTCCCTCGCTCTCTCTCCCTCTATATCTCCCCGTCCCCCTCTCCTTTCTCTCTCTACCCCTCTTTCTCTCTTCCTCCCCCTCAATCTCTCCCCCCTTCCATGCCCCCTCTCTTTCCCTCTCCCTCTCCCTCCCCCATCCTCTCTCCCTCACCCTCTCCCTCTCTCATGCTCTCCCTCTTTCCTTGTCTCTCTCTCTCCTCTTTCTCCCTCTCCCCCTCCCCCTCTCTCCCTCCCTCAAGCTCTTCATCTCTCTTTCCTTGTCACTCTTTCTTTCTCTCTCCCTCCCCTCTCTATCTCCCCCTCTCCCTCACTCTCCCTATCCCTCCCTCACCCTCTCTCTCTCCCCCTGTCCTTCTCCCTTACGCACTCCCTTGCTCTCTCCCTCACGCACTCCCTTGCTCTCTCCCTCATGTTGTCTCCCTCGCTCTCTCTTTCCCTCTCCTCTCTCCCCTGCCTCCCCCTCTACCTCTCTCTCTCCCTCCCCCTCTTTCTCTCTCCCTCTATCTCTCTGTCCATCCCTCCCCCTCTCTCCCTCTCCCCCTCTCTTCCTCTATCCCTCCCTATCCTCTCTCCCTCTATATCTCCCCACCTCTCCCTCTCTCTCCCTCACTCCCTTTCTCTCTCCCTCTTTCTTTATCTCCTCTCCCTCCCCCTCTCTCTCTCCCTGTCTCCCTCACCCACCCTCTCTTTCCCTCTCTCCTCTCCACCCACCCCCCTCTTTCCCTCTCCCTATTAACCACGTACCAATCTATCTATCTCCCTCCCTCTGTCCCCCCTCCCTACTCCCTCTCTCTCTCCCCCCTCTCTCCCTCTCCCTTTCTCTCTCTTTCTTTATCTCCTCTCCCTCCCCCCTCTATATCCCTGTCTCCCTCACCCACCCTCTCTTTCCCTCTCTCTATTAACCACGTACCAATCTATCTATCTCCCTCCCTCTCTCTCCCCCTCCCTTCTCCCTCTATTTCTCTATCCCCCCTCTCCCTCTCCCATCCTCTCTCCCTCACACTCTCCATCTTTCCATCTCTCCCCCTCCCTCTCTCCTTCCCCTCCCTCTCCATATACTCTCTCTTGCTCTCGCTATCCCTCTTCCTTGTCTCTTTCTCTGTCTACTTCTCCCTCCCTCTCTCTCTCTATCTATTGTCCTCCCTCTCCCTCCCAATCTCTATATCCCTCCCTCACCCTCTCCCTCACACTCCCTCGCTCTCTCTCCCTCCCCCCTCTCTTTCTCGCTCTCTATATCTCCTCTTCCTCTGTCTCTTTCCTCGTCTCTACTTCTCCCTCCCTCTCTCTCTCTATCTATTGTCCTCCCTCTCCCTCACACTCCCTCGCTCTCTCTCCCTCCCCCTCTCTTTCTCTCCCTCTATATCTCCCCCTCTCCCTCTTTCCTCGTCTCTCTTTCTCTCTCTCTACTTCTCTCCCTCCCTCTCTCCTTCCCCCTCCCCCCTCTCTCCCTCTCTCTCTGACTCCCCCCTCTCCCTCCCTCTCTATCTCCCCCCTCTCCCTCTCTCTCTATCTATTGTCCCTCTAGCCATCTCCCTCTTACTCTCCCCCCTCTGCCTCTCCCCACCTCTCTCTCTCTACTTCTCTCTCCCTATCTCTCTATCTTTCACCCTCTCTATCTCCCCCCTCTCCCTCTCTCTCTCTATCTATTGTCCCTCTCCCCCTCTCCCTCTTTCCTTCTCTTTCTCTCTCTACTCTCTCTCCCTATCTCTCTATCTCTCACCCTCTCTATCGCCCCGCTCTCCCTCTCTCTTTATCTATTATCCCTCTCCCCCCACTCTGTCTCTCTCCTTCCCCCTCTCCCTCTATATCTCCCCCCTCTTCGTTTCTCCCCTCCTCCCCACCTCTCTCCCTCCTATTTCTTTCTTCGTCTCTCTCCCCCCCCCCCCCCCCCCCCCCCCCCCCCGAGAAAGACCCCCGAGAAACAAAAAAAGGGCCCACCCCCCCCCCCAACAAAAACAACAACTGTCCCTCTCTCTATCCCTCACCTTCTCTCTCTCTCCCCCTCTCTCTCTCTCGCTTTCCCTCTCCCTCTTCTCTGTCTCTTTTTCTCTCTCGCTCTACCTTCTCCTATCCATCACCCGCTCTCTTCCCCACCGCTCCCTTCATGTCCCGTTCCGCCCTCTCCCTCTTCGTCGCCCCCCTATCCTCTATCCCGCACCCGCTCTATCACCCCCCTCCTCTCGCCTATCGACTCACCCTCTCTTATCGCTCCCTCCCTCCTCTCTTTTTATCTACTGTCCCTCTACCCCCTCTCCGTCTCTCTCCTTCCCCCTCTCTCCCTCTATATCTCCCCCCTCTCCCTGTCTCCCCTCTCCCCACCTCTCTCCCCCTCTCCCTCTTTCTTCTTTTTCTTTTCTTTCTTGTCTTCCGTCTCTCTCCCTATTCTTCTACTCTATCTCCCCCTCTCTCTATTATCTTCTCTCCCTCTTTCCTTGTCTCTCTTTCTCTCTCTACTTCTCTCGGCACCTTCTCTTTAATCCCCACCCTCCTTAATCTCCCCTCTCCGCCCCTCTCCCTCTCTCGTTATCTATTGTCCCGCTCCCCCTCTCTCCATCTCTCCCCCGCTTAACTCTCCTCCCCGCCTCTCCCTTTCTCCCCTTCCCACTCCTCCTCCTCTTTCTTCGTCTCTCCCTGTCTCTCTATCCTCACCCTTCTCATCTCCCCCTCGCTCTATCTCACTATCACATCTCCCGTCTTTCCTTGTCTCTCCTTTCTCTCTCACTTCTCGTCGTCTCTTCTCTCCTCTCCCTCTCCACTCATCTTTAATCCCTCCTCCCCCTCTCTATCTTCCCCCTCTCCCCCTCTGCCCTTCACCCTCCATCTCTCGCTCTCCTCTCCCTCTCTCTCTCTTCCGCCCCTCTCTCTCTCACCTCCCCCTCTCTATCTACCGCCCTCCCTCCGCTCTCTCTTTCCTCTTCCTCCCTCTCCCCTCCTCTCTTCTCGTCGTCCTTCCCTCGCCCCTCTCTTTTCTACATCAAACAACTCTCATATACTATAAAACCATTAATACCATAATCATACAAAATCCACATTCATACATACATCATATAGAACATATTAAGAAATAAATTAATAAAACATATTATTTTAAGACACACATTCATTCAACAAAATTCAAAAATGAAAAATGCGTCATATGATATTTAAAAATCTTATACATTTAACACAATTATTAAAAATTTTAACATTTTTTTCTATCCCTTTTCAAAAGAAACAATTAGCACAGAAGACAATTAAGCAACATATAAACAAGACAATATATAATACATAAAATATTATTAACCACGTACCATCAGTCTATCTCCCTCCCTCTCTCTCTCCCTCCCCCTCCTCTATCTCTACTATGTCCATCTCCTCGCCCCACTACCCTCTCCTCCCTATCTCTTAGCCTCCCCCTCAAACCCTCTCACCCTTCATCGCCTCTCTCTCCCGTCTCTCTCTCCCAAGCTCCCTCTCCTATCTCCCCCCCTCATCACCTCTCCCCCTCAGTCCTCCTTTCTCTCCTCTCTAACCTCTCAAACCAACCCCTTTTTCTCTCTTCCTCCCCCGCAACTCTAACCCCCTTCCATAACCCCTCTCTTTCCCTCTCCCTCCCCTCTCTCTCCTCCTCTCCTCTCCCTCCCCCATCCTCTCTCCCTCACCCTCCCCGTCTCTATGCTTCTCCCTTTATCCTTGTCTCTCTCTCTCTCTCTCTCCTCTCGTCTCGCTCTTCCCTCTTTTCCTCCCTCCTGCTCTCCCCCTCTCCCCTCCCTCGCTTCTCTTTTCTCCTCTTTCCTGTCCTTTCTTCTCTCCTCCATTCCCCCCCTCCTCTCTCTCCTCGGTCCCTCCCGCGTCTCTAATCTCCCCTCTCGCCCTCCACATCTCCCTCCTCTCCCTCTCCCTTCTCCCTTACGCACTCCCTTGGCTCTCACCTCACCTCACTCCCCTTCTCTCTCCTCATGTTGTCTCCCTCGGTCCTCTCTCCCTGGGCCTCCCTCTAACCTCTCGCTCTCCCTCCCCCGCTTTTCTCCTCCCCCTCTATCTCTTTTTCCATCCCTCCCCCCTCTCCCTCTCCCCCTATCTTCCTCTCTCCCTCTCAGTCTCCCTTTACATAACCCGCCCTCCCCAACTCCCTTTATTTCTTCTTCCCCCTCTCTTTCCTACGCATCCCTCCTTACTCCCCTCTTACACTCTCCCTTTCCCCATCCCCCACTCCCTTTATTCCTTATTCCCCTCCCCTCACATCTCGATCTCATCCCTGTCTCCCTGTAACAATCTTTCCCTCTCTTTCTCTTTCCCTCCACCCACCTCCCCCTCACCACCTCACTCTTCTCTACCTCTCAGTATCTCTCTCCCCCTCCCTTTCTTCCCCCTTCCTTTCCCTCCCCCCACATTCCCTATATTCCTCACGTACCAATCTATCTATCTCCCTACCCGCTCTCTCTATCCCTCTTCTCTCCCTCACCCACTACTTACCTCTCCCCCTCCCTCTCCTCTACATAACCACCTACCACTTTATCTCCACTTCCTTACCTATTCCTTCCCCACTCCCTTCCCTACCCATCCCTCCTCTGCTCTCTTCTTGCAATCCCTTTCCCCCTCCCCCACTCGCTTCTATTCCATCTATCCCTTTCTCTCATATCTCCAATCCATCATTCCTCTCCATAAAGTTACTTCCTCCTTCCTTTCCCTCCCTCCCCAACTCCCTCTATTCCTTGTCTCCTCTCTCTCTCTACCCCTACCCATCCATCCTCTCTCTCTCTCTATCTATTGTCCTGTCACCTCTCCCCCACGCCCTCATCTCTATTTCCCTCTCTAACACCCTCTCCCTTTCTCCACTCCCAAATCCTTTTTCTCTCCCTACTCGCCACTCCTCTACCAATCTCTCCCTCCCTATATCTCCCCCTCCATTCATCTTTCTACATACGTCATCACTTTCTTCTCCACTCCCTCTCTCCTTCTCCCTCCCTCTCTATCTCCCTCTATTCCTTCTCCCCACCTCTCTCCTCCCATACTCCATCCCTCTCTATCTATTGTCCCTCTTGCACTCCCTATCCCTCTTCCTCTCCCCCCACTCCCTTTATTCCTTATTCCCCTCCCTCACATCCCCATCCATCCTTCCTATCTGTAATAGTCCCTCCCTCTCTCTCGATGTCCTCCCCCCTCTCTCTCTATCCCTCCTCTCCCCCACTCCCTCTACATACCCCTCCCTTTGCCTCTCCCACTTCCTTTTCTTCCATCCCCCACTCCCTCTATTCCTTCTCTCTACCTATCTCCCTATCCCTCACCCATCCCTACTCTCCTCCCCTCTTGCACTCTGTTTCCCATCGCTCCACTCTACTTGATTCCTTATCTCCCCTTCCTCATAGCCCTCATCCATCCTTCCTCCATAATAGTCCCTCCCTCTCTCTCATTTATCCTCTCACCCTTTCTACCCTCCTCCCTCACTCATCTCCCCCCTCTTGCATCTACTGTCCCCTACCCATCCCTCCATCCTCCCCTCTAGTCCTCCTTCCCCCTCTACCTCCCCTCATTCCCTTTATTCTTTATTCCCACTCCCTCTCTCATGTTTCTTCGTCCCAACTCTCCCTATATCTATCCCACTCACCTTCTCTATCCCCCCCTCCACCTCCATTCTTCCCCACTTTACCTCCATTTTAATCCCCATTTCTCTCCCTTCATCCCTCTCCGTCACCCTCCTCTATTCCTCTCTATCCCTTCCGCCCTCTCCTACCCATCCCTCCCTCCTCCTCTTCACACCCTACTCACCTCTCCCCATCCTCCACTCCCTCTCATTTCTCTCCCCATCCACCACTCCCCTACCCATCCCTCCTTCCTCCCTTTCTCTAGTCCTTCCTTCCCCCCTCATTTATCTCCCCTCTCCCTCTTATCCCCGTCTCCACTCTCCCTATCTTCCATACTATCCCCCACCCCCTCTATTCCTCCTTCCTCTCCCTCACTCCCCTACCCATCCATCCTGTCCCTCTCCCTCATTCCCTGTCTCACATATCTCCCATCTACTCCTCACTCATCACTCATCTCTCCCTCTAAATCTCCACCTCCCTCTTATCCCCCTCTCCCTATCTAATGTCCCTTTCCGCACTCTTCCTGTCTCCCACCCACTCTATTCCTTCTTCCCTCTCTATCTCCCCCCTCTCTCTTTATCTACTATCCCTCTCCCTCTTTCCTTCTCTCTTTCTCTCTCCCTATCTCTAATCGCTCCCGCCTCGGCCCATCTCTATCTTCCCCCTCCCCTTCCCCTCTTCCCCTCCCCCCGCTCTCTCATCTATGTCCCTCTTCCCCTCACTCCTCTTTTCCTTCTCTCTTTCCTCTCTCGCTCGTCCTCCTCTGCATGCTCCCTATCTTATCTCACTATCTCCTACATGCCCCCCTTTCCCTCTCTCCTTCCCTCCGCCGCCTCTCTCCTCTTTTCCCCCGCCGCCGCGCCCTCTCTCCCCCCCGCCCCCTCTCTCTCGCTACGTTTCTCTATCCCTATCTCGCTACCCTCACCCTCTCATCTCCCCCCTCTCCCTCTTTCCTTCTCTCTTTCTCTCTCTACTCTCTCTCCCTATCTCTTTATCCCTCACCCTCTCTATCTCCCCCCTCTCCCTCTCTCTTTATCTATTGTCCCTCTCCCCCTCTCTGTCTCTCTCCTTCACCCTCTCCCCACCTCTCTCCCTCTTTCTTCGTCTCTCCCTATCTGTCTATCCCTCACCTTTTCTATCTCCCCCTCTCTATCTATTGTCCCTCTCCCTCTTTCCTTGTCTCTCTTTCTCTCTCTACTTCTCTCTCCCTATCTCTTTATCCCTCACCCTCTCTATCTTCCCCCTCTCCCCCCTCTCCGTCTCTCTCCTTCCCCCTTTCTCTTTATCTACATTCAAACAACTCTCATAATACATATAAAACAACATTAGTACAATAATCATACAAAATCCAAATTCATACATACATCATATAGAACATATTAATATAATAAATTATAAAAATATATTATTTAAACACACAATTCAACAATTAAAAAAAATTAAAAATACATCATATTATATTTAGAAAATCTTATACATTTAAACAATCATTAAAAATTTAACATTTTTTGTATCCCTTTCAAAAGAACAATTAACACAGACAATTAAACAACATATAAACAAGACAATAATATAATAATCATAAAAATATTATTAACCACGTACCAGTCTATCTATCTCCCTCCCTCCCTCTATACTTCTTTCCCTCTCTCTCTCCCTCCCCCTCTATCTATTGTCCATCTCTCTCTCCCTCTCCCCACTCCCTCTCCCTCCCTATCTCTTTATCCCTCCCTCACCCTCTCCCTCGCTCTCTCTCCCTCTATATCTCCCCCCTCCTCTCCCCCTCCCCCTCTCCTTTCTCTTTCTACCCCTCTTTCTCTCTTCCTCCCCCTCAATCTCTCCCCACTTCCATGCCCCCTCTCTTTCCCTCTCCCTCCCCCATCCTCTCGTCCCTCGCCCTCATCAGGATCCCTCTCTCTTCTCTCACCTCTTTCCTTTTCCTCTTCTCTCTCATCCCTCTTTCTCTCTCTCCCCCTCCCCCTCCCCTCCCCCTCCCCTCTCTCCCCGCCCTCAAGCTCTTCATCTCTCTTTCCTTATCACTCTTTCTCTCTCATTCCCCCTTCTCTCTCCCTCCCCTCTATATGGGCTCCCCCCTCCCCCCTCTCCCTCACTCTCCCTATCCTCTCCCCTCTCTCTCACCTTACGCCTCCCTTTCCTCTCTCCTCACGTTTCTCCCCTCTCTCTCTTCCCTCTCCTCTGTCTTCCCCTTCCAGCGCTCCCACCTCGACCGCTTCTCTCCCCGCTCCACCCTCTAGTCCGCTATGGGCGTTCCCTACCCTCTCTTCCTCTCTCCCTCTATATCTCCCCACCTCTCCCTCTCTCTCCCTCACTCCCTTTCTCTCTCCCTCTTTCTTTATCTCCTCTCCCTCTCCCTCACCCACCATCTCTTTCTCTCTCTCCTCTCCACCCTCACCCCTCTTTCTCTCTCCCTATTAACCACATACCAATCCATCTATCTCCATCCCTCTCTCCCCCCTCCCTACTCCCTCTCTCTCCACCCTCTCTTCCTCTCCCTTTCTCTTTCTTTATCTCCTCTCCCTCCCCCTCTCTCTATCCCTGTCTCCCTCACCCACCCTCTTTCTCTCTCCTCTCCCCCCTCTCTTTCCCTCTCCCTATTAACGAGTATCAATATATCAATCTCCCTCCCTACTCCCTCTCTCTCTATCCCCCCTCTCCCTCTCCCATCCTCTCCCTCACACTCCCTCTTTCCATCTCTCCCCCTCCCTCTCCCTCTTCCTTGTCTTTCTCTCTCTACTTCTCCCTCCCTATCCCTCCCAATCTCTATATCCCTCCATCACCCTCTCCCTCACACTCTTGCTCTCTCCCTCCCCCCTCTTTCTCTCTCTACTTCTCTCCCTCCCTCTCTACTTCCCCCTTGCCCCTCTCCCTCCCTCTCTACTTCCCCCTTGCCCCTCTCCCTCCCTCTCTATCTCCCCGCCTCTCCCTCTATTGTCCCTCTCCCCCTCTCCCTCTTTCCTTCTCTCTTTCTCTCTACTCTCTCCCTATCTCTCTATCTCCCCCCTCTCCCTACCTCTCTCTACTTCTCTCCCTATCTCTCTATCCCTCACCCTCTCTATCTCCCCCTTGCCCTCTCCCCCTCTCCCTCTTTCCTTCTCTCTATACTCTCTCTCCCTATCTCTCTATCCCTCACCCTCTCTCCCCCCTCTCCCTCTCTATGTTTCCTTTCCCCTCTATCCCTCTATATCTCCCCCCTCCCAACCTCTCCCTCTTTCTTCGTCTCTCTCCCTATCTCTCTAAACCTCACCTTCTCAATCTCCCCCTCTCTTTATCCCTCACCCTCTCCCTATCTAATGTCCCTCTCCCCCCTCTTTGTCTCCCTCCCTATCTCTCTATCCCTCGCCCTCTCTATCTCCCCTCTCTCTATCTACTCACCCTCTCCATCTCTCCTTCCCCCACCCCTCTCCCTGTTTCCTTCCCCCTCTCTCCCTCTATATCTCCCCCCTCCCCCTTTCTCCCCTCTCCCTCTTTCTTTGTCTCTCTCCCTATCTCTCTATTCCTCACCTTCTCTATCTATTGTCCCTCTCCCTCTTTCCTTGTCTCTCTTTCTCTCTCTACTTCTCTATCCCTCGCTTTCTCTATCTTCCCCCTCTATCTAATGTCTCTCTCCCCCCTCTTCGTCTCCCTCCCTATCTCTTTATCCCTCGCCCTCTATCTCCCCCCTCTCTATCTATTGTCCCTCTCCCTCTCTCCTTGTCTCTCTTTCTCTATCCCTTGCCCTCTCTATCTTCCCCCTCTCCCCCCTCTCCGTCTCTCTCCTTTCCCATCCCCCTCTCCCCGCCTCTCTCTCTCTCTCCCTATCTCTCTATCCCTCACCCTCTTATCTCCCCCTCCCTCTCTATCTATTGTCCCTCTCCCCCCTCTCCCTCTTTCCTTCTCTCTCTACTCTCTCTCCCTATCTCTCTATCCCTCACCCTCTATCTCCCCCCTCCCTCTATATCTCCCCCATCTCCCTTTCTCCCCTCTTCCCACCTCTCCCTCTTTCTTCGTCTCTCCCTCTCTCTATCCCCCACCTTCTCTATCTCCCCCTCTATCTATTGTCCCTCTCCCTCTTTCCTTGTCTCTCTCTCTCTCTACTTCTCTCTCTCTACTTCTCTCTCTCTCTCCCTATCTCTCTATCCCTCACCCTCTCTATCTTCCCCCTCTCAGTCTCCCTCCCTATCTCTCTAACTCCACCCTCTCTCTTTATCTACCATCCCTCTCCCCCCTCTCTCCCTCTTTTATTGTCCCTCCCTCTCCCTCTCCCTATCCATCTACATCTCCATCTTCGTCTCCCTCCTCCATAATGCCTTCACAATCATTTAAACATTAGTTATACATATACATTTAACAATCATAAATATATTTCTTAAACATAACTATTCAACAATTTTTACAAATTAAAAATACATAAGATTATATTTAAAAAATCTTATACATTTAAACAATCACTAAAAATTTAACATTTTTCTTTTCTTTTCCTTCCAAAAGAACAATTAACACACTTTTAAGCAAACATATAAACAAAACAATAATATAATAATCATAAAAATATTATTATCCACATACCAATTTAACAATCATCATAATGCATTTAAAATCATTTATACATATACATTTGACAATCATAAAAATATTTTTAAAATACACAATTCAACAAATTTATAAACTTATTAAGAGTTAGATTTAAGATGGACCAAAATGTTATTATCAAAAATATAATAACTCTAAAATTCTAAATTTGAATTTTTTTTTATCTAATTTCCTCTTTCTACCAATGAACTAATAAAATAAGAAAATAAATTATTCTTGGATGCAAACAACAATTTTAATTTATAGAATTAAAATTATAAACATAAATATTAAGTATTTGTAAATACGAAATTTAATCTCTTATATGCAATGCTAATTTTTATCGAATTTCCACTAAAGTCTGACACCTGCCAATACCTTAAATAAAGATGGTACAAGTACTAACAAACACTTTGAATAGATGAGTGCAAACAAACCATTCATTATATTAAAAATGAATCACCAAACAAATCATTCATTATAGTGTATCGAGAACCAAGTAGGGAACCAACATGGTAAAAAAAATTAGGGACAACATATTTTATTGAAACTAATGAGGTAAAATAAATTACGAGTCAACATAATAAAAATTTGTAGATTCTAAACTGAATCCATACGTTTGTTTGAAATACGGGAGTACAAAATCAGATTTACATATTTAAATATCTACTTAATAAAATTCTTGCAAATACTAAGAGAAAACTGCGTACATCTATGTAATTGTAAAACAAAAGAGTACGAACTCATAGTTTATTGAAACATGCAAACTAAACAAAACAATTAACCAGAAATTAATTAAACCATTCACAACGATGTCATGCGAAAATGAAGTTGATGAACAGGTTAAAATTGAAACTAGACTTATGGAAACATGGAAAAATAAAATTACTGAATCAACTAGCCTTAGGATATTCGATATGAAGTTAATAAAATGAGAATCAGTGAGCCATTGAGATTCAAAACTTTTATTTGCAAAACCTGAATTAAATTTTACACCTCTAAATCAAATGACAGTTAAGCCATCTAAAATAGACTTGATCTGCACATCTACCTAAATAAAATTACTAAACCAACTAGCTACATCTGAAACTTGAATATGCTTAAATAAAATCATATAAAAAAATTTCCAAACGTTCCAGAGGCAAATCATACCCCGAGCCCCCTAACAGTAAACTAGAAGACTTTCCAAAAGTATTTGAACAGCTACAAAATTGAACACAGGAATTCTATGCCACGAGCATTTATTACAAAACTCCCAAAAATATCTTAAAAGAAGGGCAGCCTAAGCATGTGCAAGACAAACAAATGATTAGAGACAAACAAACAAATAAGAATGTTCCAAACAACCTAATCCAGTGCTGCAAAATCAAGTGCTACATCTTCAATATTTATTAATAATCTACCAATAGCAGATAACAGTTGAAAAATATTTAACCTCCTAGCCTAAAATCTCTAACTGCATGTAGCCTGTAAACTTCCCCTTAAATGTTTAAACCGTAGCCTGAAATCTTCCCCTAAACACTTAAACACACATTTGTGTGGGGTAAAGCCTTCCAGTCAGACGCGCTACAGGAAGAATTGCAAATAGGGAACTCTGTTGTGAGACTTTCATATGACTTGCAATCAGGGGAGTATTACCTAATGGTGAAGTCAGTGTCGCTGTAGGTGCACCTTGGTTTTAACTAATGGTAGCTCCACAGAGATTGAAAGGTGATTGCCAAAATCAGGGAATCAAGTAATACATTATTAACCTTACCTTAAATTTATAATCCCTAATCTAAAGGATCAAGATAAAATAAAACCCTCTAAAATATGTAAACCCCCAAAAATCTGTATTTCGTAACCTAAAAGTTCTCAACTGTAGTCTGTAGCCTGAAACATTCCCCTAAACACATAGATACAAATTAACCTTCCCGCCAGGCACACTGATAATTTCTCTGCACTTGGCCCCTGTTTATCTCCATTGCAAACAGGGGATTCTACTGTGATATAACTAAGTGAACTTCAACCACTTTCACTAGAAGTATTATCTGTCTACCCTAGCCTAAGGGCGAGGGCAGTATCGCTACAGTTTGTTAACTGAAAGCTTCAGCCAGGGACGGCTCTACAGTGATCGAACCTGGGGTTGATAGGTGATTTGAGAAACCTACACTTGCCCAAATCAAGAAATAAGGCTTGTACAAATGAGGAAATCATTACACAGAAGTAACCTGAAACAGAAATCATATTCTAAAAACCCTTTAAATTCTTCGTATACAGAAACCCTTAAATAGAGAGAAAGGTCCACATAGATTAAAAACAAGTAGCAAATAGACGTAAATCATATGGTGCAGAACGAGGTGAAATTTCTTAAATACACCAGTAATAATCGAGGTGAAATCTCTTAAATACACCACCAATAATCTGTATTTACAGAAGAAACACTAATAGCAGAAATTCAATAATACTAACCATCTTGAAATGCTAATGCTCACTGCTCAGTTCAATTCACTCCTTGCTTCGGCTATCGGCTTGGTCTGATTCGCTTCCTGCGTCATTTTTTTACCTCAAACAGAGCACTAACATACATGCAAAGACTATTCTGACCATAAAAATGGGAGCCAAAAAAACCCAAATCAAAAACATAAAAAAATCAGAACCACAAAAAACCAGACATGAAACACAGCCATGAAACGCAAAAATATAAACAATAACTCAAAGCACGCCATTATTAAGACATACAGAGCACGGCCGTGACACATAGCACACAGACCCAGACAAGCAAAAACTAAAAATGAAATGAGTGAGTAAAGCATCTTGCCAGGTCTAGGTATATATGCACTGTTTTCCACAACGACTCTTCCAAGTTCCACCGACTTTCTTTTCCAGCTTTCCCGCACTTACCCCTTCCCCAGCTCCTCCCCAATGCTTTTGTTCTCTGCGAATATTCTAGTATACCGTTTGAATGAAGTGCTTCTCAACAGTATAATTTTCAAAGCCTTCTGTAATAAGCAACTTGGAACGATTATTTTTTTAGGCTTTTGAGAAATATTTGTATATTATTAATTTTTGGTATGGGCACATGGATTACGTAATTAGAGTACCATATGTTTTATCCCATTACAAAAATAGAAACGCTTTAATGTAGTATTTAAATTGTTTAAATACTCGTACACGAATTGTATGATGGGAACATCGAACGGGATCTTTTGAAATATTTATATTGGAAGTAGAGAAATATTGAGAGAGGAAGAGGGGTGAAGAGGAAGGGTTAGAGGATGAAAAAGTGCAATTCCAGCGAAAATAGAAAGTAAAAACAATGTGAAACTCAAACGTAGAACAACATGATGACGTATTTGGAAATCCTTCAAAGGAGAAAAGGGGTGTTGTTTAAGACGTTGGGGAAACAATTTATTTGAGATCTGATAGATGGGGAGAGGTGAGCTTGTTTATTTCCAAGTTGTTCCACATCAACCTCATTTAATAGAATGGAAATTTTGATTCAATGTCAAGTATGTTCTCAATGCTAGAGCATATTTCCAAGTGTAGAAAGTTATCCATGTTCGCGTGAATAAGGTAAAAAATGATGGTAGGTGTCCTAGCAATATTTATAACAATAAATCAATTGTGGAAATCCATCTAAAGATGAAATTCTGATGGAATCAAATCAAAGGTAGGTATTAATGTGAATCTTGATGATTTTGTATTGAATCTTTGAATCGATCTAGGATCAATCATGCACTGATTAGAACCTTCATTCTTGAAACAACAAATATTTTGAAGGAATCCTTACCTTCTTCCTAATGCTTTCTGAGTATGGTTGATTCACAACCAATGAATAAGGAGAAAGATACTGTAGGTGAAGTCATATGTGGAACACCAATAGATTTCATGAAGTGAAGAATCCTTATGTTTTAGTATGAGAATACACAAATATTTGTATATAGATCTGATGAAAAATTTGAGTCTAACATCCCATCATAAGCAGGAGGCCAAAAAAATACATTAGACGATTAAAGACTGTGCGAACGATAATGTAGAATGTCGTGATAGACATTCTTTATAGGGCACATGGAAACAAGGAACAAGAGAATAGATGATACAATATTTGTAACACCTACAATTGTCAACGATCTACCAAACCACATGTAGAATGTGCCTTAAATCAATTATCTGGGAAGTTAACAGTATTTTTTAGGCATACATAGGGTCATACAAACCTTCCTTAATATGACGATCTTGAATTAAGGTGCCAAATTACTAGCAATGTTGCTTTTCATATGATAGATCTAGTCTGACATTATTAATTAAATATTATTAATACAATTCTAATGTCAATGAGAATTTTTTATCCAATCTCAGATATGTGCCCATTAATTTTCTCTTACTAGGTTAAGGTAGTTTTCCTAGTGAGGAATTAACATTCAACCCATATTACAACTAAACTGATTATCTCGTAGTAATACTACTTCGAGTTATATTGTTGTCTGTCCACAGTCTAATCCTTATAATAATCTTATTAAATGAACCACATATATTGAAAAATCCAAGTTTGAAATAATTACAACGTTATGTATTACTACAGTGAAACAGATGTCGATCCCTAGTAGCCCTGCCGACAGGTAAGGTTCTGTCACTGACGTCGGTTCAAACCTGTCAAACTGAGATCTTTTTATAAAATAAAATTTTAGCATATCTTTTACAAATTTTGAAAACTTTACACTCTATATGTAAAAAAATGATAATTTCCAAAAACTTCATACATTAAATTTTGGTTTGTTGTAGCAAGTCATGAAGGGATCTATTCGGGCACATTTGAAATCTAAGATAGGATTTAAGAACTTCGAAAAATATAAGCATGAAATAGTGACCTGTGTCGGTAGTGAGTAAATCCGACGCTAGTTGAGACTAACTAGTGACATTATCACTGTGTAGACCAGAGAGCAATGTAAATTGACATGTCTTGAAGGATTTTATAGGTATCACCAGAGAGATAGACTTTAATTTCATAAAAAGTATCAAAACCATGAGAGTTTTTAACTGTCTCAGTAACAAAATACACATACGGTATGACAACTTCCCAGATTCATTTGTGTGATCCAAATATTAATATTTGAAACTCTCTTTTCTCTTTCATTACAAGTAAACTTTTAAACATGATATCCATTTTAATTCATTCCTTTACATACAAAAATTTGAAGACAAAGTAAAATACACATTCTTTAATTAACTTCGGTTCAATATATTTAGAGCAGGGCACTATGGTCAAATAGCAAGCATGTAGTGCTGACCATCAATCATGTCCAAAATAATAATTAATAACTTTCAATGTTGGGTCTGGGTACTTATGGGCAACAAATGTAAAGAACTTCTTCCCATCTGACGATTTGAATCTCAAAACACGTTGTACACACATACAATATCGTGGATGTGATTTGAGTGCTAGACCAGAGATGATGTTGAAATAGCTCTCTCATCTCTTGTAGTTATAGGCATTCTTGTACAGTCTAGAAATGATACCTACTTAGAAGGATTCCTCCTTAAAAAATTCAATAAATACCTGTATCTGATCACCACGGTCAGGGTTCATATGAATGACAAGATCACTAGTTAGGTGTGGTCAACCAGAATCATGTCAGAAAATGCATTTTTAAATAATCATAGCCTAGAGGGTCGTGGAACCACTACTCCAAATCAGGAGCTAAATATGTGTCTTTACCATCTGTGTGTCGTCGATACCTTGTGGGGGACTTCTAAATTTAAGGATTTAATTATTTACTCCCAACCATGGACACTAATCAGGTTATTAGGCTATTGGTGCGCACTTCTTTTGTCTTTCTTTCTTTGGATTCCCTAATTTTTTTACTTATTTTTTTCTAGTGAAGTGCACGTGGGCACCCATAATAACCTGGCAAACCTGTCATTCCCCTGACATTGTTTTAGAGTTATGCCATTAACTTTGAGCTCACGATAAGGTGGGTAGGACCACACATAAACCCATGGAAACATTATGGGTGCGTGGATACATTGGTGGAAGGATTTGTAGCGTTGGCTGAATGTGGAAGCTCTCACACATAGCATCATCATAATGCTTGATTTACATCTGGTTGCTATCAGACTGAAGGATTGGGAAGTACATGTCATTGAAACTAATAGCAAATCACATTCCATCAGCTAGAGATCTACTCCTTCTCGTGCGCTAAAACGTTAGTTATGGAACAGGGTATAGACGTCGAATCCCATGCACAAAGAATAGAGGAATTTGTTGGTGACATTGTAGATGTTACAAGCACTCTGGCATGACATTCCTGTAGCAAATGTGGAACCTTGCACAAGGGGCAAATGAATTTTTCCACATAATGAATATTTTAAATAAAAAAACATGGTTCATGGACAACATTAATTGTTGGATATGCGCAAAACGGGTTTGTTGAAAATGATTAGAAACTTTCAAGAAAATTTCATTTAAAAGTTACAATGAACAGATCTCAGGGACATGCAAATATCGTACCAATGTCAATGTGTAATGATCCATTGCTAGCAGCTACATAAGGTATTTTGTTCCTGGAGAAGCTGTGAAAATATCTAGAGGACCACTTAAGTCAAGATAGAAAATACAAATTTTATGGAAAAAGGAGTTTCAGATGGATTAATAGTATGTATTGTTCAAGAAATAACAATGTGGCCAACTACGAGAAATGTTATTCCTGGGCAGGTGACATTTATAGTGGATATTTGTACAAAAGTGGTCATTATACGAGAAGTTATAATTTTGAGTTGACTGAAAATATTTATAAATTTGGTGATAAGCTATTTGTTTCATGCTACATTGAAAAAAATGTGTAGAAGTTTAGTTTTTTGGATGTTTTCCACAGACGTGTAAAGGTTTTTATGCAATTAGAGATCTCCTAACTAGTGAAATTAACATAGAAGAAGGTTGTCCAAAGGAAGAAGTATCATTTCCATTTACAAATGGTCAAATCGTATGCCTAAAACAACAGAAACAAAGCCAAGGAGGATGCCTCAGGGAGACACGCCATTTCTATATGCACACACGGGTATCTCTTTGACTGACAAAGTAAACCAAGTGGTAAATATGGGACTGCGTGAATAAATAGTGCATGGTATGTAGATAGGAGTGTATGGAGGTGTTAAAATGATTCAAGAACTTCAAGCAAATGGCAGTGGAAAGTAAAAACAAAGATCCTAAATCTATAGCAACATTTCCTAGTTTTTGCCAAGAGGAAAGCTTTGAAATGGGTATGTACCCATCAAAGCATAACAGAAAGTGGGTTTCTCAGTTGTAGTAGTTTTCTATACCTTGGTAGAAATGTTTGTAAAGGAGATAAATGTGTAAAAAATTCAGATATAGGAGTTTATGAATGCACACAATCAGTTTGATGAAATGCTAAAATACATTCAACACCTTCTGGAATGTTCTTGAACCCGCCATACATTATAGATGGGTTAGTATTTCCAAGGAATGGTTCAAATAAGTGGACATCCCAATATCCTCATAATTTTTTTTCTTTGATTTGTTTGGTTTGCATGAAAATAAAATCGTGGTATCAATGTAGCATTATCATAGAATCTAATAGTTTCTAGGCTTGGGACAAGTTTTCAAAACTAAAAGACGTGCATACAGTAGCTTTGCACAATTAACCAATATTGCGCTTTGGTAGACAAGTATAAACTCACAACCCTCATTTGGAGATAATATAACAAACTTCCTGACTAAACCAGATATGCTAAAGTACCCTCATTTCTTATTGACAAGTTGAAGTTGAGCACTGCTGTAAATATGTTGACCGCCCTCTTGTTAAAATAGATAAATCACAATTCTTCACTAGACTCATCAAATCAAACCTTCATATCTCTCGAAAGGCGATGTCGATTTTTCCTAAACGTGTACCTTCTTATGTGATGAGTCACTTCAATGGCCTGTGGATAAACCTAAATTTACCATCTACGATATTTTCTGACTTCCTCGGACTATGAGCCCTGTTACACCATATTTACAGCATGTCAGGAAAATGGTACCATTGCTTAAAAGTGAAAATGTTAGGGTCATATAATTTTGGCTCGCCATTTGAATGTTGAATAGCAACAAGATGCTTATCGTCCTTCGCAAACTACTAATATTTAAATTACTAGACATAGTAGTTCTTTAAGAAACCTTCAATTTCCGAAAAATCACATTCCTGGTCTATGTTTAGCAAACTGCAGGTTTTGTTAGGATTTTCGATCACAGTTTGACTAGGTCAAACCTATACCAATTACAACTAGTGGCTCCAGAAAACCCATACGCCATTTGAAACCCATTATTTCAATTCTCGAAATCTTTTGATGTAATTCTGGCATGAATTATCCATATATAAGTGCTCCAACTTCTAAAGAAATTCGGACTCACTTTCTCGGAACCCATCCATCGAATGAAATATTGCTCAAAAAAGACGTGGTAAAATTGATCCCTCGATAGCTAGTTGTATCTAACTTTGCAACAAAGGGAAATAAAGTTACAAGTTTTGGTCATCCAAATTGCGGGCAAATGGACTATAATCTTGTAGGTGTTTTTTTTTTTAAAAAAAAACAAGTCATAGAATTTGGAGTGTTTAATATAGCTAAACTTGTCCATTTTTTTTTAAAAACAGTAGTTTAGAAACTAGATTCCGGATGCTACGATTCATATTTACATAACTTTTTACAATTTTGAGTGCGCATATTGCTAATAATCCCTACAAATTGAGATTTTGTTGTTTTTGACAATATGACATCCACTTATGACCCCTTTTTTGTCCCCCAACTTGCTGCACTTACCTAGACGTTAGTATTTCCAGGCATGGTTCATCTCTCATTATCTTTCATAATTTTAGTTCTTTAGTTGTTCATTTGTAGCGAAATAAAATTTTAAATGTAGCATTAGCATAGAATTAATAGTTTTAAATAAACTGGTTTTTAAAATTAAAGACATCATACCGTAGCTTGCGCAATTAAAATATTCCTTGGTAGACAAGTATAAACTCAAACCCTCATTTTGAGATGATCTAAAAAACTTCCTGACTAAACTAGATTGCTACAGTACCCCTTTCTTATTGACAAGTTGAAGTTGAGCACCCTATAAATATGTTGACCGCTCTCTTATTAAAACAGATAAATCATGATTTTCAGAGACTATGCAAACCAACATTCATAGCTCTGGAAAGGAGATGTCAAGTTTCCTACGTGTACCTTGTTATGTGAGGAGTCACTTCAATCCTTGGATCAACCTTAATTTACCATCTACGATCTTTTTGACACCCTTCTAGGAGCCCTGTTACACCATTTTACAATTGTACGAAGACGCTAAAAGTGAAAAGTTGGGTTTCATTTTGGCTCGTTGTTTGAACGCTGAGCCACAGAATGCTTATCTACCTTCGCAAACCTCTAGTATTTTTACTAAACAATTGCGTGAAACCTTCGGTTCAAAAAAATCACATTCCTGGTTAGTTTGGAAAATAGGTTTTTTAGGCCTCCGATCGTAGTTTGACTAGGTAAAATTGTACCAATTGTGACCGGTGGCTCCAGAAAACCTGTTGTCATTTGAAACTCATTTTTCAGTTCTTAGTTCCGTCGACTTTGATGAATTATCCATATATAAGGTAACTTCTAGGAAATTTCTCATTGCTCACCCATCCATCGAACATTATTTTTGGTTGTGGTTTCTGATCCCTCAAGCTTTTGATTTTTTGCAACTAGGCCAGTTACGACCAATGGCCTCGGAAAACTAACCGCCAATCGTAAACCATTCGTCAGTTTTGAAATCCGTCAATTCCTTTGAATTCTTGGTCTATAGGAGGACATGTAGAAACTTATCCATGGTATGCTTGCTCCCCGGAAGACAAAATTTGAAAGTGGTTTCTTAGCCTCTGAGTCTAAATTGAACATTTTTGCAACTAGGAGGAAAACGTAAAAAGAAAGTTGTAGGACCCCTGTTGGGTTGCCAAACCACCATGGAAAATTTTTAACACATGTAAATAACTGTTTTAAACTCTATAGTGTGACTTCTTGTGTGAAATGGAACTTTTTACAAAATGGTGTTTCTCTCTGTCCTTTCTCCTTCTCTCTCCTTGTTTATGAAGTGAAGTTAAATGAAATGAAATGAATACATGTTTCTAAACCTTTTCTTTTGAATGCAAATTATAATGATTTTTATATGTAAATTAGAAAACTAAAGACATTAATAATGATAGACTTAAGTGGATGCCATGCCAGTGATTTATCATTGATTTCATGCTCACGTGGTTTTGCAGGATGCAAGAAAGATGGTGAAAATGCGATGTGTAATTCATTATTTATTATTGTAATTTATATAGGTCGTTGTAAAATGAATATATGAATAATGTAGTCCCATGTTACATAAAAGTTATATTTTAAATTTGCTAATATGTATGAGATGCTAGTTTTAGGAATACCTTGGGAAATGTGCATTTAATCATAGGTGAAATTTTGATTCATAGATATGTATGGTAATAAAAAAGGATTGATATATATATGCTAAATGAATTTGAATTTAATATCTTGTAGTGTGTTTCTAGTGTGCAATAGATGATTAAATAATTGATGTTGTGTTTCTTACCTTGAAAATGTAATAAAGGAATCTAACCATAACAGTTAACCCTAGTATAATATTCATGCATAATTTGTATTCATGTGTGATCCTTCTAAGTGTAGAAAAATTTGAAACAGTAGAATGAACTTAAACCTTGTATTTGATGGAACCTCCTAGTTTAGGTAAATAATACCCCTATTTTGTGTTTAGCGTTATAATCTGTATGTTTAGCATCATTTTCGTGAACACATCCTTTAGGAATGACATGGTCCAAATTTATCCAGAGTATGTGGTTTCCTTCTAGTTTGGTAACCATGCATGGGGTAAGGAGAATGTCTTCTCTTCAGGTCCGACATCGAGTTGAGTGATGAAGACTGCCTTGGGAGTCACCTTAAGAGTCATTGTTCAAAGTAACGACTATGTGGTGTAACCTTACCATTTATTGTGTAAGTAGAGCTATTACTCCCTTAGTATCCTAGTGGAGTACCAAGTCTTACAAAGTAGATCTAGAATTTTGCTTGTCATCAAATGAATTCCTTGCAGGTGGAAATTTTCCATAACCCTTAGAAAATGCTATTGCATTAAAATAAGTTGACTTAAGAGAAGTGTTAAAACAAAAAGGGGGGGGTCTCGTTACCCCATGTGTCTAGTTGCCCTTTTGTACCCTAGTGAGTGGCCCATAACCAAATATAGGTAGTTTTCCTATGATATTCCTATGATTGATCTCATGGTGTGATTAAATTACACAAGTGGATGTCTTGGTTGCAACATGCGTAAAACTATTGTGTATAAGAGCAAGGAATTGAGTTGTCTCATGCTAGGTTACACTCCTTGTAGTAGTGAATCCATTAGTGAAAAGTATGTGTTATTTTGTTTACAAATGTGATAAAACGACTCTAATAATGAGACCATAGTGCAATGTAAGAGTAAATCATATAAGAGTAAAATGATATTTGAGGTTAGGAATAATGTCACTCTTGGAATCCTTATAACTCAATTAGACATTTCCTTATGTGAAAAAGAATATGAATATCCTGGTCAGAGCAAACTTTGAGAAAACAAAGATACACTTCTTCAAGATGTTAAACTAGTACTTTCGTAACTCTTCATGTTATAAAGTGACGCCAACAAGAGACCTAAGAAACAATGTCAATGAAATGAGGAACAAAAGTATATGTGATAATGGTTTAGGAACAAATTATCATGTGATGTCCTTATGGTTGATTTAAGCTTTGACTTTTTGTTAAGAATGGATACAAATTGTTCTTGGTGGGACTAGGCATTCGAGCCAAAATAGAGTCCACTAAAAATAAAATAAAATAAACTTATGTCATGTAAATGCTTAATTGTATCAAACTAAATTTGGACCTAAAACAACCATAGTAAGAGAAAAATTGTGCTTCTAATGCAAGTAAGTTTATAGGAAAGGGAAAATTTAACCTTCACCTTCTTGGAATAGTATTTTTTCCCTAAAAAACTTATGGTTGGTCCCCTTTCATAATGAGGGTAAAATTAAATGTTAACTAAACATATTTTAAGAAACAAACCTTTAGCATAAGAAAAATAGAATTAGGAACTTTTTATACAATTTGAAATATGGAAAATAATAATTTAAGTTATGAAGATTGTCAGTGACAAAGAGAAAAATTAAATGGTTGAACTGTAATTCGAATGTGGAATGAACTTATGAATGTGTAGGTGGAACAAAAAGAGAGAAAAATATACTTACATAATAATGTTATTGGAAGATTAGTCGTAACAAAGATGTAATCATGGTAATGATGTGTTGTGGAGTTGTCAATCCTTGAGTCCCTTTTCTTGTGGTTGGGTTATTGCTAGCATTTGTTCATTGGGGAAAGTGTGGCATGGACATGTATATGGTGTTGTCATGTGTCTATGTGAGTCGATGACTTATGTAAGTGGCGTATGTGTTGTTGATTTTTCTTTACTTGGAGCCCTTGTGGCATTGTGTAGTGAGCAATGTAAGTCAAAAAAAATATCCTGGTGTATTTACTGTTGTATTTGTGTGTGTAAAAATGTGGGCATGATAGTGCCTAACACCTCATATAGCTTTCGTATCGCATCCTCATTTTGAATCTGTATAAATTGATTGATTTGACTTTGTATCTATATCTAGAGCAGGTTCAATGGTCTCTAAGAGAAAAGTTTTAGTTACCTCAATTTTCTTTGTTATATGTAGAAGAAGAAGAATTAGGATTAGGAGGTGCCTCATTTGGGTGTATAGTTATATTGAGTTTGTTGCTTCTGCTTCTGGGCACCTGCGACACTAACTTTTGTAGAAAAATTCTTGAGGTACACGATGTAATCCACAATCCACAGTGTGACATTCTGAAGTGGCCACAAGCATTGGATTTCAACGCATATCCTCCAAATGAATAATGCACCATTGATTTAATGCACTCTGTCAGATTTGACAAGGCTTCACCCATATGGATTCTAACTGAGTACATGCCTTTGGTGTAATAATTCCAATATACATTGAACATAAGAAATTTTAAAAAATATTTTAATTATAATTTTATTAATAGAAGATAATGGATATGAATAATTTAAGGTTTTATTTAAGTGTAGATCTTTCTATATTTTTCAATTTAAATCTAAAAAATTGATACGCGTTCTAACATTTCTAATTAATATAAAAAAATTATTGTAGTTTATTTACATAATACATTGATTAATTGAGTTGGATGTAGACAAATTTATAAAAAAATATAAAATTCAAAGTGCATAAATAATTTAGGTTTTTAATGGCTTTAATTTAGTTAGTTATAACACACATTTCAATATTGCATTTAATATCTTATGTTCTTGTGAATTTTTAAGTCTTGTGATGGGAAATTAAAAGGATTTGCATAAATATTCAAATCTTTTGGACACTTAACCACTTACTTTATTCCTTCTTGTTGCTTCTACCAAAATTTCTTGATTTCTTTGATCTACTCTTTCTTCCATCTTTTCATTCATTTAACCTTGTGGAATTTGAATAGTCAATATTTCAAATATAAGTTACATATTTGCTTATGTTTATTTATATGGTCGAACAATACATCTTTTTCTCTGCAATGGCGTAGTTTATCTTTGAAAAATAAATCAAAACATTTCCTCCATGATTTGTTGTTCCCTTTTATTCTTCATAAACTAATTAAAAATTTGTTTTATTTTTTTAACAAATATAGAGAGATTCCACTCATTTACACAAAACTTGTACAAGAAAGGAGATGTTATAATCCCTCTCTCATGAGAAACAACAATAATAAAGGGATTTCTTGAAACAAAAATTATACTTTCAATTTTTCTTTACACAACAAAATAAAAATCATCAAAGATAACAACAGAAATTTGTGCTTTTCCCTACCCCGTATTGAAGTTATTGTCACCACTATCGAATATGAACGACTATCACTATACTGACATCTTATTGGAGAAACACCGTGGATCTATTGGTTCGAATAATGTAAAGGTGAATGATTCAAGACGTGAATTGTTCCAAGACAAAATAATGCAATCATATAAGACTATAAATTATGAAAATACAAGAGATATAATTGCAATAACACATAAATAGTTCCAAATCATTACTCCAAAAGCTAGACCGATGCAAGTCATGTACATATATAGGAGGTGAATTTATAACCTCCTCCAAGATGATTGGTGAATAACTATCACTAACTGATAGTGGAAGTAGAGTTGACTCCACACAACTAGTAAGATAGCTTAACACAATGGGTATGCTAACTTGACACAACTGGCACACCTAAGCAAGCATATCCCATGAGTGTAGGAAAGCTCAAAGTAAATAAAAAATACAAGGAAAATAAATATTCTATACTAACACCCCCATAAACACATCTTAGGTGAGAAGATAAACACGAAAGTGGGTCCCGGCAACAAGGCTTCATGAGGTACCCACATACAATGCATCTCTCATAATGATAAAGAAAGGAGAAAACCTAGTGGGAAAAACTCCCCCCAAAAATAAAAACAAATAAGATATTTAGGTAGGAATAGAAATCCCCAATCGAAGCTACAACTGTCGGTAGCCATTCGATATCCTATAAAGCAACATCCTGGAGTGACTATGGCTCAAAAGTATATGCAGTGAAGAGTGGATCACAATGGAAAATTGAAGGTAGCCACCAAATGCCTAATGGATCTCTAAACAAGGTGTAGTTCCTATCCAAAAAAATACTCTCCTCATATACGGTAGAAGTGCCAACTACTCCATGAAGGAATGATGTATCCGATGCAGAAGTGAAGAAAGAATGTGGAGGGTCATGTAACTAAGTAGAAGATTACCTAATGTATCATGAGTCCTGAATCAAGATGATAGCTCCCTGAAACATCCTGAGGTGGACCAGAAGTAAGTGGATCAAGAAATAACTCCTCTAAAACTAGAATATGATGAGGAGATAATGGAGGTGGGTCCCCATCACTATTGTAGTCATCGGTGCCATAAGAGAATTTCTCATTAGAAATGTGTTCAAGATCAGAAGTGTCATCAAGTACAGGTGAATCTAATGAAGAATATAAAGGAGGAACAAAGTGAGACAAGGAATATAGCCGAGTCTGATCATAAACAACACCCACCACAATGATAGTGATATTGTGTAGCTCTTTGACATAGACTGAATCTGGAGTGAAATCAACTTGCATACACTGACTATGGTGAGTAATATGGTAGACTGATAAGAGATTAGTTGATAGTGATGGAATACTAAGAACATTATTTAATGTTCCTCCATTCAATTCAACAGGCCCTCTCCCAAAAACCTGTGTAGAATTGTTGTTACCCAATCGTATAGTAGACATGTCACACGACTCTAATGAAGTGAACTCTATGTGTGAAGAAGCCATATGATGTGAAGCACCAGAATAAATAACCCATGTACGATGTGGTGGTAAAACTACAACAAGGGATATCATTAGTAGATTCATTAGTTGATGAAGATTGTTTGGAAGACTTAGGGTCACCTATCTTGTTCTTCTCAAGAAGAATTTTGAGGTGGTCAATATGTTTCTTCAAACATTTTCTTTCATCATGTCTCGCTTTACAATACCCACATTTGATTATTTCTTTCTTGGATTTAACACTATAAGAGGAAATTTCAGAGTTTGATGTAGAGGTGGAAGAATGTTGATCCTTGTTATTTTGTTTATACTCTTTATTGTTGGAGGCTTTATTTTTTCCATTCTTGGTAATGAGAGCTTGAGGTTTGGAAGACTTTAAGGTTCCCATCTGGAAGAACTTGAGCATCTCCTTAGTCAAATCAACAATAAATTCATCTAAGGACTGCATTTTCCAGTTAGCTCTAATGGCTCTCTTAATGAAATAGAAAGTAGAGACAAAGATAGATTAGTCAGGACCTAGTTTGGAAAGCATTGAAAGAAGTAGTTGTTCATCCTTCTTTTCTATTCCACATTCTTTTAACTGCAATCATTAGGACTTGAGATTGGTAAAATAAATCTTCCAAAGTGTCAATTTTTTTAGGACTTAAGCTGGTAAGTTCTATTTCAAGCTCATGACTCCTCATAGTGTTAAATTTTCCAAATAAGGTTTCTAAGGTTTTCCACACATCATTGGGAGATTTGGATGAATCTCTGTGAAATATGGGTTTGGGAGACACTGAAAGACAAAAATACTAAAGGATTCATCACACTTATTAAACCACTGAAATTTTTCTGCATTTGTACTAGGCTTAGGTTCTAACTCCATTGTCATACAGTACAACCTTTTACTCCTTAGTGCAATGGTAAATTTTGATTTTAACTTATGGTAGTTAAAAGGTGTAAGTGAGTTGATTGAACTTAGATCCATTAGTATAGAAATAAATGTTGGGGTAGTTGTTGTATAAAACAAAGAAATGTGAGGGAAGAAAGAAGTTTTGAAAAAAAGAGGAAACACACTATACACCCCCAATTGAAAGTATATCAAGAAGCCTCCCCACAGTTTTGGAACTTTATAAATTAATGTGTTTTAAAAAATAAATAGGTTCAACGCTTTGGGGAATGAAAAATATTTAACTTTTACAAAAAATGGCACTCAAAGATGGTTAATATTTAACTTTTACAATAATTTTTTCCTTTAAATAAGCCCTATTTTAAATGAATTTGCACTAAACTTTAAATACAATTTTTCACTAAAATATAATTTTAGCAAAAGAAGGAGGTGGGTTTTGATGAATCTAAGAAGATCTAAGTGTAGAAAATAGCACTGCCATGGGATTAAAAAAATAGTGACTGAATCCAAATCTGCAATGCGTGTATGGGTTGTTGGAAAATTTGTTGCATGTTTGAAAATTCCTCTTGATCAGAAAAAAAATCCTTTTTCGAGTATGAACATGCATGCAAAACACAGCCACAGGTGAAAAGACCCATCACAAGTCTACAAATCAACCTCTAGATCTACATAAATCTTCCAGGGAGCCTGCAACAATGATTTATGGATTGTAAAAGAGTAATCTCCATAACTATATATAATCTATGTGGTCAGGTAAACCTCATAAGCCTACAAATAGGTTATATACCCACAAACAAGGAAAAACCAACACCATAAAACACCCAAATAATTACAAATAATGACCTTAAATGAGTTTAAACTTGCATAATAATAACCAGACAAGCTCAATATCATCTCGACTCTTATACCATATCGGAGAAGTGCCACATATCTACTGGTTCAAAGAATGCACAAGTGAATGACCAAAGAAGTGGATTGTTCCAAGATAAAAAAAATTCAAATACAAGAGTACAAATTACAAAATTATAAGAGAGATAGTTGCAATAACACAGAAATAGATCCAACTCAATACTCCATAGGATAGGCTGATGCAATTCATGTGCATATATGAGGTGAATGCGTAACCTCCTCCAAGATGAGTGGTTAATAACTCTCACTAACTGATAGTGGAAGTAGAGTTGACTCTACACAACTCGTAAGCTAACTCAAAACAACTGGTACACTGAAGCAAGAATATCCCATGAGTATAGGAACTCTCCAAGTAAATAGACAAATTCAAGGAAAATAAATATCCTAAACTAAAACATCCACCTTGGAACACAATGCAAATGGTGAGGTTCTATATGTATGCATTAGATCTTTACTTCTCTTTGATATCCAAAAGAAAAGAGCACCATATTATCATGGATTATATGCTTCATGTACATGCAAGTTGTGTGCTAGAAACATTATTAAATTGCATTGATGAGATTAGGCCCAAATAGGATCGTGTCTTCTCATAATATGTTTTAGTGCCATAATCGAAGTTAGGAGTATGTGTATTTTTAAGGGATGAATTGTCATAGAAACAATGCATATAAATGGGATAATGTAGCTAGTGGATGCATCTCTCATTTTAAATTACAAAATCCAAGCAAAATATAATTTTATTTTTTGCATGTTTAAACTTTAACACTGTGTAGTCAAAAAGCATATGGGTTATGAGCATACGCGGAACATGTTGATGGGGTTTGGTTTAGAAGCTTCATATCTTAATATATTTCATCAGTACTTTTTTGAATGAGTTTTCTTATCACATGTATCCCCATACAATTCTTGAAATCATTTTATAAAAATTTATAGTTGATCCGACTTGTAGAGAGATTAGAGAGAGAATATTTATTTTGTGCTCCTGCTGATTAACTGAAAATGAACTAAAATGGGATAGTGAAAAGTAGTTAATCTAATCTAGGAGGACATATAATGCAATAGATAAATGAACTAAAACAATATGGAAATTAATTATCTGAAATAAACTAATGAAATAAAACCCTAATGTGCAAGGAAAAAGAGAGGAAAGAACTCAGTTGATATCTGGAGACTGACGCAGAGTGTCACAGGTCAGACTAGAAATTTTGGGAGTAGGAATGAATATCTCAAATCCTTGAAATGATTGAATCTGGAGGGTCTGCATGTACTAGTGTGCCTAGGGCTAGACTGCGGCACCCATAGGCGCTCTAGTGTGAATTATGGGTGCTCTAGTTTAGGAGAAATGTCTGAAACTGGTTTTCATAGGGTAGAAAAGTAATCTGGAACTTTGTATTCCTGTCACACTAAATTTTGTGTGTTGCACCGAATGCTCTAAATGTCTCAAGATGAATGAATGACCTACAAGACCCCAAAACAAGCATCAAACCCTAAAAAAATAATGCATATGAAGGGGTCAGACTGTCCTCAGTTGCCACATGGTGGACTTACTAACTAAACGTTGCACTACATCTAAGACCTGATGTAGTTCTATGTGCAAGTGTGTGTGAACATTCCCTAGGTTTCTCTTGTGTCAGTCGCACTTTGTGAAATAATGAGTAATAACTATGTGTAGAAAATGTAGTAGAATGTGTGCATGGAATAAAATGGAATCCCTACCCCTATTAAGTATGATGTAGATGTCCAAGCTTGGGCCTTGATGATTATGGAGCTATGTGGATGCCATTGTAATAGATGGATGCAACTATAGATGGAGTGATAGTAGATAGTGATGTTAGGTCCCTTGTTATGGTCTCATAACTTTATATTTATAGGGTTATCTTGGTCTAGTTTTGTAATTAACTCTGAAAAGAACAATATTGTTATTACGGCGTCGTCTTTATTTCTTGAAAAGAGTAACACTTTCGTATAGATATCTCAGGCTATGCTTCTTCACCGATCTGGGGACTATGAAAGCACCAAAAAAGAGGGATATTGTTTGTTACAGGGTGAAAATCCCTTAGTTTGAATTGTATTATTAAATTTCTATTTTGGAGGATAGAGTACACATTATTTTGGTTGGTTATTGAATGTACCTAACCACTGTGAGTTCCTATGAAAAATTGTGAGAAATAATGAATCATTCCAAATCTGCATTAAATATATAACTCAAATTTTATATATCATTGCCTACCCATTTAATTAGATTTGTAAATGTTGTTTATTTACTTCATAATTCTAAATTTATATGACACCAATACCATTAAAATCCCGTTGTTAGTCATTTATTCTTTTCATATACCATCAGACACGCCATCATTACAAATAATAGTAGAAAATGAAATTGATGAGAAAATAAAAGCCACCTTTCTCTCATTTGGCCAACTGCTTGAAGGATTTGAATATTTATGACTTTTTTTCTGTCGAATTTTCATGCGTGCTTGCACGATCTCACCTTTATTATTAACATGAATGCAATTTGTGTTTAAAGGGACAAAAATTTAAAAATGATAAAATCCTAATAAACATCATATATTATTTGAGGGGAACAATCTAACTTGTGGAATAACGATGGGGCATGCACATATTAAATTATCCCATTTTCTTTATGACCTTTGATTCATGTCTTTGTGTTCCTTGAAAATTAATTTTATGCATCCTTGTTACCTAATCCAAGGCAAGTAATTTTAGTTGTTTGGTTGCCATCTCAACACATCTCTTGATTCAGAAACTCCATTTCCAAAAGCACGTTCCATTTCCCTTCAGGCTTCCAATGTTTGCTTCACCTACATTATTCACATCTACCTAAACTTTGTGCCTCATGACTAGAGGAAAACTATATTTTTTATTGATAGCTATACAAAAACCCTAATCGGAATTGTGTATGAAACCCCTGCTATTCAGTTGCAGTTCCAATTGATGTATCATTGTTTCTCAATTATCCATTAAAAACGCAAGTGAATCCCCTTTGCCAGTGTTTATTTCCCGTGTTTTTACTAATTCTTGGAGTAGGTTTGGGACATGTAATTATTTCATTCTAGGGTGTCCTTCTCCTACATTATCCATGCATGTAAAAAAAATGTGCCTCATGGATAGAGACAACCCTTGTAATGCCCACATTTTACACACACAATTACAACAATAAAAATACTAGAATTTTTTTTACTTACATTGCTCACTACACAACACCACAAGGGCTCCAAGTAGAGAAACTCAACAATGCATAAGACACTTACATAAACATGAACCCACTCATACAATAGGATAACATAGGGTACCCATCAATGTCATACTCAATGACATAAACTAGGATAATGACCCAATTATAGTAAGAAACGTCGGGTAGGCATACTCCACAACATGGCCTTTTTTATGGTTTACA
Source organism: Taxus chinensis (assembly GCA_019776745.2). Taxonomy (NCBI): domain Eukaryota; kingdom Viridiplantae; phylum Streptophyta; class Pinopsida; order Cupressales; family Taxaceae; genus Taxus; species Taxus chinensis. The sequence goes on from CM034146.1 coordinate 284,169,775, forward strand.
TCTTCATTAAATTTAGGTTTCCATTGTATCACCTTATAGTTTTCAAGAGAATTAAACACATAAGGTTTAAAATTTCCTAATTTACAATCTTCAATTACTTTACTTTGTAGGGCAATAGTCTTTAAAGGAGAATGCACGATTGATTCCTTTATCGAATCTCATTAATTATCCATAGATCATTTGTTAATTAAAGTCAATTTTAAGAAACTATGAGTCTCCCAATAAATCGATCTTATGTTAAACATTTGTTTCTCAAAATATGTTTAGTTGATGTTTAATTTTACCCTCATTATGTAAGTTGAGGGAAAAATAATACGATTCAAAGGAGGTAAATGTTCAGGTTTCCCTTTCCTATAAAATTCCTTCCATTAGAAGCACGCTTGTTCTCATACTATGGTTTTTTTAGTTCCAAATTTAGTTTGATTCAATTTAGCATTTACACGTCATAATTTTTATTTTTATTTTATTTTTAGTGGAATCTATATTGGCTCAAATGCTTAGTCCCACCAAGAACAATTTGTATCCATTCTTAACTAAAGTCAATGCTTAAATCAACCATAAGGACTTCAAGTGAACAATTTTTCCTAAACCATTATCACATATACTATTTTTTTCATCTCATTTACATTGTTTCTTAGGTCTCTTATTGGCGTCACTTTATAACAAAAAGAGTTATGAAAGTACTTGTCTAACATCTTGAAGAAGTACATGATTGGAAGCATTACAACTACACATGAACCACAAGTGATTTGTTTTCAAGGTAAGATCCCATGTTTCCGCATTTCATGATTCTGCATGTGAAATTTATTTTATTCTTAATGTCATAAAAGGGCATAACAAGGGATTATGGGACCAAGTTTTTCAGTTTCCTGGTTTCTCTTAAGTCAACATCTTTCAAATCAATTTCATTTGTAAGGAGTTACTTACAATATTCTACCCACAAGTTAACCTCCTAATCAAGTGAGGTTTAGTTTAACTCCAATATGCACTCAGGGCTCTACGCCCAATTATAGATCATATTAAGGTGTGAAAATATATTTACCCTATAAACCATATGTAAAAGAACAAGGCGCTATATTGTCACTAGCCAAGATAACACATTTAGCTGTGGGGATCGAAAGAGATCATTAACAAGAGTTTAAGTCATAGTAACAACTATTTCACTAGCTCCATTTGTGTCATTTGGATCCCACAAGGAATTCATTCGATGATGAAGTTAAGTTCTAGATCTAACTTCGTAAGACTTGGTAGTCCACTAGGATACTAAGGAAGTGTTAGTTCTACTTACTCCATATATGGTAAGATTATGTTGCATAGTCGTTGCTTCAAGAAATGTGACTCTTAAGGTGACTTCTAAGGTCGTCTTTGCCACTCGACATGGTTTCAAACCTTAAGAGAACACAATCTCCTTACCACATGCATAGTTAATAGGACCACATACTCCGGATAAAATTTTTACCTTATTGTTCCTAATTGACGGGTTCACGACAATGCCGGTAAACATACGACTATGCCGATAACTCAAACTAGGGATCTTATTTACTTAAGCTCCAAGGTGTTATTAAGTGTAGAGATTTAAGTTTATTATAAGGTTTTGGTTCCTTTTGTGTTAAGAAAGATCATGCGAGAAGGGTAGATATGCACAAGTTTTAAACTAAGGTTGACTATTATAATTAGGTTTCTTTTCTATATTTGCTAGTTAAGTAACACAACACTCTTGAGATTTCATCATCAATTTCACAATAAGAATGCAATATAAGATATTAAATTTGATTTCATTTAACATACATAACCAATTTTTTTTACCATAAGGAAATCTGAATCAAAATGGCACCTATGATTAAATGCACATTTCCCAAGGCATTCCTAAAACTAGCATCTTATACATATTACCAAATTTCAAATATAAATTTCTCTAACATGGTAATACATTATACAATATATACATTTTCCAATAACATATATAAATTACAATAATAAACAATGAATTACACCATGCCTTTTTTCCATCTCACTTCCATCCTGCAAAACCATGTGAGCATGAAATCAACGATAAATCGATGACATAGAATCCACCTAAATCTAGCATAATTAATTTTTTATTTTCCATTTACATATGATAATAATAATAATTTGCATTTGAAAGGAGAGGGTTAGAGACATGTATTTATTTCATTTCATTTCACTTCATTTCTTAACCAAGGAGAGAGAAAGAGGTAGGGAAGAGAGAGAAACACTATTTTCCCAAAAGTTCAATTTCACAAAAGTCACATGATAGAGTTCCAAATAGTTAATTACAAGTGTCAAAAATTTTCCACGGTGGTTTGGTAATTCGACGGGGATCCTAAAACTCTCTTTTTACGTTTTCCTGCTAGTTGCAAAAATGCTCAATTTAGGCTCAGAGGCTAAGAAACCACTTTCAAATGTTTTCTTCCGATAAGAAAACACTCCACGGGTAAATTTATATCTATTCCCCTATACACCATAAATTCATAGGAATTGACAGAATTCAGAACTAGCGAACGGTTTATGATTGGCGGCCAATATTTTGAGGACATCGGTCATAATTGGCCTAGTTGCAAATGATCAAAAGTTAGCTTGAGGGATCAAAAAACCACGTCCAAAACTACATTTCAATGGACGAACGCCCAATGAGAAATTACTACAAGTTCCCCTATATATGGATAATTCATTAGAGTCGACGGGACTAAGAACTTGTGAATGAGTTTCAAATAATGAGGGGTTTTCCAGAGCCATCGGTCGTAATTGGTCCAGTTTGACCTAGTCAAACTACGACCAAAGGCCTACAAAATCCCTTTCCCGAACTATACAGTAATGTGATTTTCCCAAACCAAAGGTTCCAGGTAATTATCTAGTAAAAATACTAGAGGTTTGTGAAGGCGGAAAAGCATTTCGTTGTTCAGGGACCAAATGGTGGGTCAAAACGAAAGCCAACTTTTCAGTTATCATAGCTCCTTAAAAGAACAAAATGGAGTAACAGGGATCCTAAAGAAGTGGTGAAGAGAGCACAAATGGTCAAATAGGGGTGGAGCTAATGCTTGACTTGACTCTCTACATAACAAGGAACACATACAACACTTGACATCTCTTTTATGGGGCTCAGAGTGTTGTTTTGTGAGTCTTGGAAATTACGTTTTTCTAACTTTGCAAGGTAGGAAAATGGATTGTTTGATTTGACAACATCATCTAACTCTCACCAATACCACTAGATACGAGCACCTAATTTTGATATTCTAGTATCATTGTATAAGGTTATGGTAGCGACCACAGTTAATGTTTAAATTGTAAATCGGTTTTGAAAATTACAAGGTGGAGTTTTATTTCCTTACACTATTTAAATTTGGTTACATATCCATTTGTAAGATTATCTAGTGGTTTAATGTTTCTATTATATTGCAAATGAAGAACCAAATTACAAAAATTATGAAAGAAAAAAGGTAAGGAGACCATGCCTGGCAATATTAGCATTCGTAGAGCAAGTGGTGTTATAGGTGGGTTTGTACTCACAGTCCGTTGAGGCCACCTTAAATTGTTGCATCTTTCCAAAAAAAAAATTGTGCAACCGCAAGCTATTATAAATATACACATGTATAACATAGCACTCGCAACTACACCATATCGCAAATTCTCATCCCCCATCCACTATGGTTTGGCGTATGTCCAAGCCTTGTTTCAATGGACTCAATCTTTTTCTGCAAGGCAAGTTGAGAATTGAATAAGGTTGGACTGATCATGTGAATACATGGATTCAATGAAACCAAAAAATATTTTCTCCATCTATCCATTCTTGACACCCTTGGCACAAATTCTAAATGATGAGCTACCACTCTTGATTACTATTCATTAATGAATTTATCTCATCCTCCTAAATGAGAGAAATCACATTTATTGGCAAGCAATTTTAATATCATAATCCCCACCTTCTCATTCAAACACTTTCAATTACAAGTAGATAAAATCTACCTGTTTTCTCTCATGATTGAATCCACTGCTAAGGGGCTATCCATTTTGGCACATGTCCTTACAAATAAGATTCTAAGATATACACTTTTTTGAGGCAAAACATCAAACGGTTATCTTTCTTGAATTTCCCATTCTGTACATACCTTATTCATCAAATTCCATTTTGACACAAGCTGGGAGGATGCTGGTAAAGGTTGTTGAAATTTGGATTTGCACATGCCAATCAAATTTTCTTGAAATTTTCTAGGAATTTTTTTGCATATTAAAATGACAATCCATGTTGGAAAATACAAAACCATACAAATGTTCCTAAGACATTCTGTCAAAATAGCTACTGCCTTTCTATGCTTTTATATTTTGCATACAATCTAAACAACATAAAGGAAATTCTGACAAAATATTTATTTTTAGAAATGTTTTGTTGGGCGTCATACCCTAAAAAGATCCCATTTTGGGTATAATGACAAGTAGAACAGATAAATCTTTCATGACATAAGTGGATATCCAAGTGAAGGCACTTCCCAATGCCCAATCTATATGCACCTGAAAGGCACAAAAGATATCTGACAGGTAAATATATTGTTTATTATTGCTTTATCAGAATGCTTATACATATCATTCCAATCATTCTCATGATTTATCACAATCAATTGTATTTTAATGGAAAGGGAAACATGGCTTATATAAACTCACCATAATGCCAATTTTATAAGCCATCAAGATGACACTATGACCATGCAATAGCTGCAAGATCTTACTGCATCACCAAAGATCCCATTCATTTTAAGTGACTACATCTATACCATACATTATAAGTCGATTCAATGCAGCAGGGCCTGCGATTTCTCCATTTCTTGTTTGAGTCCACCCAAAATCCCTTACTGGCATGAACATATTTAAATATGGACTGTTGAACAAACATAGTTTGTAGCAAGGCTGGGAGGAAGTTGAAATACCTCCTAACCCATAATGTTCTTCCATTATGGAGGTAATGGACTCTCATTCCTTAGCATTGCAATTTTCAAATTTACCCACAGAATATGCAGCCATCTTGGGAGTCTGCACACTTTGCCTTTGCTAAACCTGGATTACTACTAAAATTACAATGTTAACATGGTTTCTGTGTGTCCAAAAGCCTTTGGATTCTCAAATACAATGCGTGCATTATTATGCAAGGAATGAAAATCTTGAAAAGTCCTTTGGGTGGCCCATGCCCTTTCCACACAATCCTGCACCACCTAACACAACCTTCCCCCAATTCTGCCTCCACTCCTGTTCCACACCTCCACAACGCATCCCGTCTCCTTTATTTTTTTTTTGCTATATGTGTGTGTGTGTGTGTCTTAAAGTTATGCACTACATTTCCCTCCCCTTATAAGAGCATCATCCTCGATGTGACACAAGCCAAGGTTAAAAGAGGTACATATGAGCAAAGAGGAAATGATCAATGACACATACCACCAATGAAAAGATACATGTTGCTAAAGAGCAATCACTTGAAAAGAGGGAAAGGTTTGACAAGTTCGTAATGTTCTATGAAGATTGGAAGTTTTTATTGTACATTATTACCTAATTACTCTTTTCCTTTAATAGTATTTATCAATCTCAATCTCTTAATATTTCATTGTTTTAAAATTTTAGTTTATTTATTTTTCTTTGTGGGTTCCCAAAATAAACTAACATCACAATACCACATCAGGACCAAACACAACACTAATGGTTTACAAGACAACATGATATGTACCTTCATGACTATATCACATCACAAGAACTCAACCAAACCATGGAAAGAACATACATAGCACTCACAACATAGTACTTGTCACACATACCCCATACATAAAAGTACTCATAACATAAACAACTACAACAACATGGAATTTCCAACATGTACACATATGAAGGTTTCACGCAACTCGAAATAATAATTGTAGCTGCATACTGTCAAAAAGGGATCAAAATGTACCCTCAATGAGAAGTTGTAATCCTTTCATCATAAAATATACCCAGACTTACATGAGTATGCATAATTCATAATACAATAACATACACCTCCCAAAACATTATAAAATAACTGCATATACCTCCAAAATTATTACAAAACAACTCCCTATACCTCCCAAGGAATCACAAAGAAACTCACATACTCCCTATACCTCCCGAAAACACAAAACAAGTACATATGCCTCCCTAAAGCATCACAAAAATCTCCAAGTGCACTAATCACACACACAAGTCTCTTATGTCTCCCTCAAGTCTTCTTATGTCTCCCTCAAGTCTCTTATGCCTCCCTCAAGTCTCTTATTCCTCCCTAAAAGTGGTCGGTCACCCTATGGCCATAGACACATAGAGTCTAGACACTCCTAACCCAAGTGACATAATAACTCATGGTTCAACAACCCACTAGTTATCTGTAACTCCTTGGGGCATACCCCCATACAATGAAGTGGGTCCATAGGTTCCACCACTCCATGATGAATCCCATGGCCCTATTCCAACACATTACGACATTAGAACTGACTTAACAATCCATTTCAAATTCCAAGTGGCAAAAACCCCAAGCCTTGGGCTAGGCTATAAAACTTTTAAACTTGAAAAGAAAATTTAAATCTAAGTAAAGTAAATGGCTAAATAGCCATAGTTAGTGCAAAAATCCACATGTTAGTACAATAACCAAATAAAATGCACAAAATATAAGAACACATCAATCAATAAAACTGTTGTTTTCTGGTAAGAAAAATAATTAATTTACAAATAAAATACATATATAGAAATAACACATTACAATAACTATGCGGCCTTATACGACCACCAAAGGGGTACTCAATGAGTTGCTAGCACTAGGACATCAAACCTCATCTCGTAAAACAACATATCAAATAATACAATTATCATCATTTCTTTCTGAATCATCCCTCCACCGCTTACACAAGGCTCAACATAGTCGTAACTACACTTAGGTTGAATCCATACGATAACCATATATGGAGAGTGAAAAGAGTACAAGTCACCATTTACTAAGCCTAAGGTGTCTGTGAAACACAATATAAATGACACCCATAGAGCAAGTTCCATACATACCAAACGAATATAAGTGGGTTTTCAGTCTATATAAGACTCCACTTCCTCATCTCATACTTGACTCAAGATTATGCCAATGATACATGCATTTCCTCACTCCAAAAATACACCTTTCTCTGATTTCCCTTAGGGTCAGTTATTGTAGGGTTCACAACATAACACATAACTACATCACTAACACAATGGTGATTCACACACATTAACCATAGCGTCTTACACATGGCATGTATACAAGGTATAATAAAATCATTACTTTCACTGGTTATGATACATCACATTACCATATAAGGCACCCATCTTTCTCACTTGTGCTCAAGCTCAAGCCCTGTTTGACCAAGACAGTGAAAAAAACAAGGCACAAATAGCAAAATCATGGTTAAAGAACCCTACGAAGGGAGCTTCCTGACTCTCCAAAGCATTATTCAGGGTTGATTTCAATGAGGAGCTGTCTGATTTTATCATTTTTCTCACCCGTATCACGGGATTGCCCTCCACAAATGAATTTCATTTTTGGATGTTCCCCTTTATAAACATCATCTGTGAGGGCAATCAGAACATAAACTGGGCCAAAATTATTTGTATGAATTTGACTAAGTAATTGTCAAGTGTTCAACAGACTAAGAAGTTTTATATGACTTCTTAACTCATGTATACCCTAGCTGTGTCCCGAGAGTGGTTCGGTTTCACCTACATGGAAGGCAAGAAGGATGAACCTATCTACACATACAGCCCTGAGTTTACCCTTGAAGCTAGCAATCACAATTTCAGAAGGGTCAATGATGTTTTTACCATGTATATTGTAAGACTCTTGGAGGGTGACACTGCTAGGAGATTTTCTAATGAAGCTATGACTCTGATATATAAGTATGGGGATTTCTTCATCCAATTCAAAAGGTTCTCATACATAAGGTTGGCTGTCTATGAAAGTACACCCCTCAAACTCCCATGTTTTGCAATGATAAAATGGCTCTGGTTGAAGTATGTAGATAGCTTGATAAACTACACAGAACCTGCAGAGACAAGAAGATCACTGGTCTTCATTTCCCTATCTCCTTGGGAAATTATAGATATAAAACAGCTTTGGATGCCCAAAACATAGAAAGGGCTATTGCTCCTCTCGCTGTCCATTTCTTTAGACCTAGGACTTGTTTTGATCTAAAGAAGTTTATTGATCAAAACCTCGGGATAATTTATCATCATAAGCCAGACACTGAGGATTACTGGGCTGATTGTGTTGATGATTTTGAAGCGAGAAGGAGGCACTATGGCAGACTCTCTTTGTAAAAAATTGTAGATCTCAATCTCTACCAAGTTCTTGAAGCGTTTAAGGATGATGATGAGGAATTACAGTCCTTTGAATATGAAATATCAATCAGACACACTCCTTTAGAAAACCTGGATTGGTACAAGAAAGAGAGAGATGATTTGGTTGAATTTATTGCCCCTATTCTTGTAAGAACTAAGGTTTGGTTCGATAGGAAAGTTTGTGAGCTCAAGAAGAATCATGGTAGATCTTCTTCCAGAGATACTTCCACACCAAGGAAGGAAGCACATAGAACCAGTACCGAGGTACCTGAGAAAACCCCTCCTTCTTCCTCAATAAAAGAGCCTGAATCGTCTACTCCTTCTTCTACTCAAGTTTATCAAAAGAAGATTAAAGAGGTTAAGCAAGAACCAATTGAGGAAGAATATCTTCTTGAGCGTTCAGAATTACCTTCAAGACCTGAGAACATTATTGTTCTTAGTGAAAGTGATGATGGTGAAGTGCCAGATCCTGCAAGAGCTCCTAAAATCATTGTTGAAGAAGAAAAGGAGGTTCCAAATAATAAACCTCCTAGTATAACAGACTCCTCTACAAATGAAGCTCCCGATGCTTCATTCACTTCTTTACTAGAGGCAACAATGGTTAATACTTTAAGTGCCATGAGTTTGCTTTCTCTTGGGCCTCTTGTTCCTTCACCTTCTTCTTCTACCTTTGCCTGGGTGTAGCCCTTGGCTGATAGCAAGAAGGGAAAATTTTATTCTCGTCTAACAGTGCTAGATTTTGATGTTATGGCAGCTCTATTGGGTACTACCCTTCCCCCTCCAGCAAAGAGAGCCAAGACCATTTCAAGGTTAGTAATTGATGATCAGGGCCAGTAGTTCCTGGAGGTTGCAAAGCCCAAGGTTGATAAGGCAGAGTGGGATATTTTGGTCTCTGATTTAGAGCTTTCTAGAATCCTAATGGGAGAATCCACTCCTTAGAGTGAGGTTCATAACCTTCAGGAAACATTAACAAAGGTTATTAAATGAGTGGAGAAGGGAAAGCATACCATAGAACAGTTGGAAGAATAGAACCAAGTTCTTTCCAACTTTATCAAGTCATTGTTGGCTAAGGATAAGGTTTTCCATCCTTCCCCACTGGCTGCTCTTCCACCCCCCATGATTCTCAGCCAGGATGAAGTTCAGAGCATCAAGGACATACATAGGTATTCCACTTATGGAAGGGCTATGGAAGCCATGGTTGATGATATGACTATAGCAGGTTTGAACTTCATTGTGGAGGCCTTCAAAACTCGTGAAGAGGTGGCCAACTTGGAGCATAAACTCTCTCTCTCAATCAAAACTATGGACAAATAACTAAAGGTCTGGAGTAGTTGCATTACAAATTCCCATCTAATGGGCCAAACAGATGAGAAGATCATGTTGGTCAACAATGTTTTTGATGATGTCAAGAATAACTTATCAAGGGCATGGATTTTCAGTGTTGAGTGGAAGATAAAGGTTCTAGAAGAAGCACTGGGAGAATTAAATAACATATGGCAGAAAGGAGATTCTTTTAAAAATTGTGTTTCATATACCTTTAAAGATATCCAATGCCAACTTCAGGATGAAATTTCAGGCATTCCCTTCTCTCTTCAAGAAATCAAAGCTCAGTTCAGAACATTTTTCAAGGACGACTTGTTCAAAGAGGAGTCAATTACCAAAAAGAAGATAAAGGACATTTTCTCTCTTCAATCTGCCATTTCCGAGGCAATGAAGAATACCTGGAGCATATTGAGTTCGATAAAGATATGGAGAAATGTCTAGGCACTTGGACTCATGCCACTGCCAACACAACAATTCCAAGAGGCATGGAAATAACAAAAGCGTTGAAAAATTTTAGGCATCGGATTCTCAAATCAGTGGGCCCTCCTCAGCCATAATCGGATGTCTCTTCTTCTAGTTCCTCTTTCTCTTCTTCTATTTTTAGTGTTGAGCTCCTTGTAAATTAATCAAGGATATTGTATTGTGCATTTACTTAGTTAATCTTTTAGTTAAAATAAATGGTTACCAAATGTAACCAATTTGTAAGCTATATAATGAGCTCTCCATGCCATTCTAAGGTGTTGGAACTCTGATTATTTTTTAAAGTGTAAAAGAGTCAAAAGCTATCAATACAAGAAGATTTCCCTTTCTGTTTCTATTTGTGCTCATTCATTCCTTCTTATCTATTAAAATTTATTGAATCATTAATATATTTTTCATTAAGAAGCGTTGTATTCTTGTGGATGTCATCTCTGGAACTTTGTGTCTGTGAAATAACATCTTATGGTTTTAATGAGAATGATTATGTTCTATACTATCTGAGTTCAGCGTTTATAAGGAATTATTTTGCTATCTATATTTCCTGAGAATGTTATTCTACCTTTTCCCATTCCTTAGTTCTTCTGTCCTATTGTATTGATAATAAATCATTTAAAACACTTTCATGATATCAGAGTTCCTCTTTGAAATTAAATGTTGTACATTTGTGAATAGTTTTTTCCTTTCATTAAAGTCCTAATTTGACAACCAATAGTTTTTGGCGAATGTACTAGGGATTCATTTTCCATGGATAACAATTTTTAAAGAACAAATTCTTGATCATTTTCTAATCTGCCAACTCTAAGGTTTACCCGCAATAGGAGGGCTCCTAGAATTGAAGACTCTCAATTTCACCTCTTGGAGCAGTGAGGCTTTCCTCTTCCTTCAACAGGGAGAAATAGAAGAGCTCGTTCTACAAGCACACCCCCTATTGAAGACATAACCCTTGGGAGTGGTATCCCTTAAGAGCAACTAAGCCCTAATCTTCGTGCTTTGATTCTTGTTGATGTTTCAGTTCCTTTTCAAGTAGTTATTTCAAGGATGGCAGTTCCATTACCTTAGGGCCACCGTGTTGGGCCTCTTGCCCTTCCTCAACCTTTACATGAGTTACCCACGGGTAACAGGAAGAACTTCCTCAATTTTAGAGGTGACGGAAAGGTCCATCCTAATGAACATATTACAGCCTTCATAGTTGCATGTGGAGTCCTCGGAGTTGAGCATGAAGATATATCGGTGAGGCTTTTTGTAGAGACTTTGCAAGATAATGCGGTGGATTGGTTCTATCATCTTCCTGTTGGGGCCATTACCAATTGGACCAAAATGAGAATAATATTTGAGAACCGTTTCAAACCTGCAGAAGATGTGCCTACTTTGCTAGCCAAGATTTCTCAAATCAAGAAAGAACCACAAGAGCCCATGAGAGAATTTGTGGCTAGGTTCAATAAGCTTATTAACAAGATCCCACAAGACACTCGGCCCGTGGATCAAATTCAAAAATGTTTTTTCTTAAATGCTCAATTTCCTGAAGTAAGCTATGCATTGAGGAGAGCCAACCTTGCAACATTGGATGAGGACCAAAGATTAGACGTTAGTGTTGAAGATGACTTGATCATGTCTGGAAATTTAAAGTGAGATTCTTCCAAATCTAAAGCTTCTTCTTCCTCTCCCTCAAATTCTAGAGCTAATGCAGATGCTTTAGTACAAAAGCTTGCCAATGAACTCATTGCCATCAAGAAACAATTGGCTCAGCATGCTCCTTATCAAGACGTTCCAAAAAGGAACTTTCAACCTAAAAATTGTTTGCCTTCTTCTCAGACAAGGTTGGCAATTGAGGGACCACCCATCAAGGTCCCTATCAATGAAACTTGTGAGGTTGAAGAACATGATGAAGAATTTAATTAAGAATTCGAAGAATCTGGTGAAGAGGTTGAGGAGGAGATAGAATAACTTGATGGATCTCAAGTTAATTTCCTTACTATTGAGGGCATTGATGAAGTAGTGAAAGAGATGAATAGTGAGTCATATGTTGTTATGACCTAAGAGTAGACCAATAAGAAAGAGAAAGTGATGCAGCCTGCTAGAAAATCCAAAGAATATCCCACAACTATACCTGCGATGGCAAGAAGAGGATCCCATGTTCCCATTGCATCTGCGCAAAAGGTCAATTATGATAATTCTTCTTCTTCTACTACTCTTGCTTCTAGAACTTCTTTTTCTCCAGCCTCAAAACCTGATAAGCCTAAGATTCCTAGTGATGATTCCCCATCCACCTCTGGATCTTTTGATATCATCGACCATCTTAAGAAGACAAAAATCCAAATTTCAGAGGCTGAGTATTACCAAACCCATCCAAAAACCTTTGCCAAAATGGTCCACTTTGTCAATTCCCATTCCAAAACTTCGTCTAATACTTCTAAAGGTATTTTTCCTACTCCATCTTCTGCACCCCAACCAAACCTTGTGGCTGTAGTCTCCTCACCTAATGAGAAAATCAAACTATTTTATGTGACCCTCCTTATAGCAGGCCATAGACTTAGCAACTATGTCATAGAATTAGGAGCATTAGATAATGTAATGCCTTCAAAAGTGGCTCATGCTCTGGGTCTTACCCTCACACACACTATTGGTTCTTGTTATTCTATGGAGAGTAGGGAGGTACCCTTGGTTGGAAGAATTAAAGATGCACATGTAGCTTTTGCTGCCTTACCAAAGAAAAAGGTTTTAGGAACTTCTACTATTCTAGTAGTTGATATCCCTCAAAAGACAGATTCATATGACATGTTGTTGAGTAGGAACTTCTGTAAGGAGTTCTGGGGCATGGGAGGAGAAATTCAAAGTGGAGTTTGAGTCACATGCCAATTATACCAATAGAAGTACGAAGCTCTCATCCTTGGACTTAATGTGACAAAAGAGGAAGGTGTGAAGAAGATGTCTGGCTCGTGAGAGATGCAATATGAGTATGGTTGTGCAACAAGACGGAGACCTTTTTGAAAAGCACAAATACTTTATGAAGATATTGGGCATGGAAATTATATGTCTATGTCTTGGGATGAAACAAAACATCCCAAAGAAGTACTTCACGATCCTAATAGCGGTTGGAATTTGGAATTTGATGGAAATTTCTCCTCAGCTAGTTATGGGGCTGGTGTGGTATTGATATCTCCGGAAGGAAAGATTCATCCTTTCTCATTCAAAGTATAGTTTGAGAATACCAATAATACAATAGAATACGAAGCTCTCATCCTTGGACTTAATGTGGCAAAAGAGAAAGGTGTGAAGAATCTTCTAGCTCGTGGAGATGTAGAATTGGTTTTTAAATAGGTCAGAGACCTTTTTCAAGTAAAGAATAGAAGATTGAAGTATTATAGGAATTTGGTTTGGGATTCTATTCAATTTCTTGACGCCTTCTCCATTGAAGTAGTGCCTAAGGAAAAGAACACCAAAGTTGATTCCCTAGTCATTTCAGGGTCTTTGCTTATACATCATCCTGATTTCTCTCAGGATAAATTCACCATTGAAATGATCCATAGACCAAGTATACCAGATAACGCAAGCAACTAGCAATTTTTTAATGATTACCAACATTTTTTCTCTTTCCTTGAGCTCAGGGATAACTTTGAACAATTGTATTTTGAAGGAATTGACATTTTTTCTCAAGAGAGTGTATCTTCTAATGAGGAAGGTGTCAAAGAGGAGACGAATCAAGATGGGTGCATCAAACTAAAAGGTAACAAGATTCCTAAAGGGCTAGTGAGTCTAGAGGAATTATTTGATAAACATGACAGGTATGTTAAGTCTAAAGCTTCTAAAGGAGCCCAACAATCTGTTGAATATGAAAAGGTTAACATTGGGAGCTCTGCTGACCCCAAGGAGGTGAACATTGGGAAATGTTGCATACAAGAGAAAAAGAAGAAGGTAGTAAATCTTTTGAAGAAGTATGTTGATGTCCTTGCTTATTCTTATGATGATCTGAAAGATTTTCAACTAAAAGAAATGCATCATTTCATTCCCCTCAAACCTGGGATTAAAAATTTCAAACAAAAGCAAAGGCAGTACAATCCAAAGATTGCTGACACCATTTTTTAAGAGATACAGAAGTTGTTAAAAGCCAAAATTATCTTTCCCATTCATCATTCAACATGGATTACAAATATTGTACCTGTTAGGAAGAAAATTGGTGAGATTCAGATCTGTGTTGACTTCAGGAATCTGAATCTCTCTGAAGGACAACTATCCCCTACCCATAATGGACCAAGTATTACAAGCTATCACAGGGTCTGAAATGTTGTCCATTCTTGATGGTTTCTCGGGGTATAATCAAGTGGAAGTTAATATTGCAGATCAGCACAAGACTGCTTTTACCACTCCTTGGGGTACTTTTTCTTGTTAAACAAGAGGATGCCTTTCGGTCTCATTAATGCTGGTGCCACCTTTCAGAGAGCTATGGATTTGGATTTTGGAAGTCTGAAAGGAAAATGCATTGTCGTGTATCTAGATGACCTAACTGTATTTTCCAAAACCAAAGCATATCACTTTCATCATCTAGAAACAGTTCTCTTGAAATGCACAGAACATGGAGTTTCCCTAAAACCAAAGAAATATGTCTTTTGTGTCACGGAAGGCAAGTTGTTGGGACATGTTTTCTCCAAAGAAGGAATCAAGATTGATCCTGAACGAGTTCAAGCTATTCAGCATATTCCTCTTCCTACAAGTAAAAAGGTAGTGCATTCTTTCTTTGGTAAGATCAACTTCCTGAGAAGATTCATCCCTGATTTTGCAAAGCTAACTTTGAATATTTCCCAGATGATGAAAGGAAAACAGACGTTTGGTTTGTCCCCTAAGCAGAAAGAGGCATTCAAAGCCATTAAAAAATCTATTTCTAAGACTCCTATCTTAGCATGTCCAGATTTCAACAGAGATTTTATTATCTATTGCTATGCCACAGAAAGTACCCTAGCCGCTGTGTTGACCTAGGAAGATTCTGAATATCACAAGCTCCCAATTTCATTCGTGAGTTATATTCTTAAAAATCGTGATTTGAAGTACATTATGATGGAGAAACACGTTTTTGTAGTGGTTAAAGTTGTTAAGCAGTTTCAATTCTACATCCTTAAGTCTCACTCTGTGGTGCTTGTGCCTGATACAACCATCAAGTCTATTCTTACACAACAAGAATTTGGAACTAAGAGAGGAAAATGCGTAGCAAAGGTTCAAGAATATGATATTGACATTAGACCAACTAAACTAGTTCGTGGTAAAGGCCTGTGTGAACTCATTATTGAAGGAGTTGGTCATGAATTGCCTAAGGATGAGGTTGAGGTTCCTATTGTTCTGTTTCTCAGCTCAACGGATGAATGGTACACTGACATTTCTCACTTCCTCACCTATGGTGAATTTCCATCTCACTTAACTACCAAGGAGAAGAGGACTATCAAGCTAAGATCAGCACAGTACGTGTTGTGGGAGAAAGCTTTGTTTAAATGAGGAGTGGATGGAAGATTTTTGAAATGCATTGAAAAAGAGAAACAGAAGAAGCTTTTCTCAGCCTTCCATGACCAAGCTTGTGGGGTTCATTTCTCATCTGCTGTTACTACCCAAAAAATTCTACGTGCAGGGTACTATTGGCCTACTTTGTTTAAGGATGCATCAAGGTGGGTTGATAAATGCGAAGCTTGTCAAAATTTTGTAGGAAGACCAAAGTTGGCCACTTTGCCACTTAAACCAGTTGTGATTGAAGAACCCTTCCAACAGTGGGGTTTGGATTTCATTGGAACACTCAACCCTTCTTCAAGTGCAGGACATACTCATGTGTTGACTGCCACAGATTATTTCACTAAGTGGGTAGAAGCTATCCAAGTTAAAAGTACCACTTCAGAGGTAGTATGTAATTTCATCGAAGAGAACATCTTGATAAGGTTTGGAGTACCAAACAAGATCGTGACTGATAATGCTTCAAATTTTTCTTCTGCTGAGATGATGGATTTCTGCTACAGATATGGGATTTCCCTTTCTCATTCTTCATATTACTATCCTCACTCGTGCTCAAGCTCAGACCCTATTTGACAAAGAGAGTGAAAAATACAAGGCACAAATAGCAAAATCATGGTTAAAGAACCCTAAGAAGGGAGTGTCTCATCTCTCCAAAGCATTATTCAGGGTTGATTTCAATGAGGAGCTATTTGATTTTATCATTTTTCTCACCCGTATCATGGGATTGCCCTCCACAAATGAATTTCATTTCTAGATGTGCCCCTTTATAAACATCATCTGCGAGCGCAATTAGAACATAAACTAGGCCAAAATTATTTGTATGAATTTGACTGAGCAATTGTCAAGTGTTCAGCAGACTAAGAAGTTTTATATGACTTCTTATCTCATGTATAACATAGCTGTGTCCCGAGAGTGGTTCGGTTTCACCTACATGGAAGGCAAGAAGGATGAACCTATCTACACATACAGCCCTGAGTTTACCCTTGAAGCTAGCAATCACAATTTCATAAGGGTCAATGATGTTTTTACCATGTATATTGTAAGACTCATGGAGGGTGACACTGCTAGGAGATTTTCTGATGAAGTTATGACTCTGATATATAAGTATGGGGATTTCTTCATCCAATTCAAAAGGTTCCCATACATAAGGTTGGTTGTCTATGAAAGTACACCCCTCAAACTCCCATGTTTTGCAATGATAAAATGGTTCTATTTGAAGTATGCAGATAGCTTGATAAACTACACAAAACCTGCAGAGACAAGAAGATCACTGGTCTTCATTTCCCTATTTACTTGATAAAATTTTTACCATGTTGTTCCTAATTGATGGGTTCACGACAATATCAGTAAACATACGACTATGGAGATAACTCAATCTAGGGATCTTATTTACTTAAGCCAGAAGGTGTCATCGAGTGTATAGATTTAAGTTGATTATAAGGTTTTTATTCCTTCTGTGTTAAGAAAGATCATGCGAGAAGGGTAGATATTCACAAGTTTTAAACTAAGGTTGACTATTATAATTAAGTTTATTTTCTATATTTGCTAGTTAAGTACCACATCAATCTGGAGATTTCATCATAAATTTCACAATGAGAATGCACTATAAGATATTAAAGTTGATTTCATTTAACATACATAACCAATTTTTTTTAACATACGTAAATCTAAATCAAAATGGCACCTATGATTAAATGCACATTTCCCAAGGCATTCCTAAAATTAGCATCCCATACATATTACCAAATTTCAAGTATAAAATTTTCTGTTACATGGAAATTATATTATAAATATATAAATTTTCCAATAACATATATAAATTACAATAATAAACAATGAATTACACCACGCCTTTTTTCCATCTCCCTTCCATCCTACAAAACCACGTGAGCATGAAATCAATGATAAATTGCTGACATGGCATCCACCTAGATCTAGCATAATTAACATTTTTAGTTTCCCATTTACATAATGATAATACTAATAACTTACATTCGAAAGAAGATGGATAGAGACACAAATTTATTTCATTTCATTTCACTACATTTCTTAACTAAGGAGAGAGAAAGTGGTAGGGAAGAGAGAGAAACACTATTTTCCCAAGAGTTAAATTTCACACAAAAGCCACAAGATAGAGTTCCAAATAGTTATTTACAAGTGTCAACAAGTTTCCGTGGTGGGTTGGTAACCCAATCGGGTTCCTACAACTTTCTTTTTATGTTTTCAAGCTAGTTGCAAAAATGCTCAATTTAGGCTCAGAGGCTAAGAAACCACTTTCAAACTGTAACGCCCCATTCATCATTGTTTTTTTTTTCTTCTCCTTCGACGGTTGTGTTGTTATTGCTAAACGTCGTTGTTTTCTTTTTTTTTTCTGTCGATCATGAAGAGGATTCCCCGTCGTGGCCCCGTGGTTTGGTCGTAATCTTGTGTTCGTGTTCGAAGCTTCAACCACCTTTTTCCTTCTTTCCCCCCCACCTTGGCTCGATGCATGCTTTGAAATCAATGGAAATTTATTGGTACACTTTGTGGAGATATTTCACCCACCAACCTACCATTATTTATGGCAGATTATTCCCCTTGGTTGGCATGAGATTTTCCTAATTTTCTATTATCCCTTGTCTCCTTGAAAGTGGATGCGTGGAGATGCTTTGGGGAGTGGGATGCCTACAATTCCTTTCTTTTCCTTATGAGCTTTTAATTGTGTGCTGTGTTGTTTTGACCTGGGCATTCTTGGTTGGTGTAAGTGCTTTGAAAAGTAGCCGCCTGCAGTTAAGACTGTATTTGTTTATTCTTTTTTTTGTAGAAGTCATGTTTTTGCAAGTGGTGGTTACGCCTTGTCTCCCTGGCCGATGGCAGACAACTTGAAGTTGGTATGCGGTTGCATGAGAGTTATGGAGTGCGTTGTCTTGAAGTTTCAAAACGTGGTCAGGGCTCTCTCCTCCAAAATTATGCCTGTCCTCGATGTGAATAGCTGAGGTGAATGTATCAATCTGCTTCATTTAGTCTGTGACAACTTCTGGCTGAAGGTCTTGGTCTCCTTGGCATCAAATCTGAGTAGAGCATGAAGGAGTCTTCAACTATGACATCTAAGAATGATCGTTCAAGGTAAAACAGTGGTGATTATGTGCTCCCTACGCCGCGCGTTTTTCTTGGCCTGCATGTGGCGTTTTTGTTCTTCTTCCTGGTTCCTCCCTACCGCGTGGGTCTGTATGGCGGTTATAGATGAAGCTCCAAACTAGCGAAGCAGACGTGTTGCCTTCATTTCCTTCCTGGATTGTTGCGAGGGTGGGTGTGGGTTCTCAAAATCGTGCTGCACAGGTAGTATCAGTGGAGCGTAGAACTGAAAATTCTCCTAGGAAAGTGCCGTGAGGAAGTAATTGGCTATATGCAGCAGCTACAGGGTAGAGAATTAAACTTATCTCAGAAAATCAGTGGCCTCCAAAGAGAGTTAAGTGCAACAGCTGCCGCAGGACATTATGGGAGCCCAACAAAATCGACCAACATGGCTTTTGATTCAATCCAATGCATTCTTGCTATAAGCTTCAGGAGATGGCAGAATCAAGTTATTTGGTGGCGATGAAGCTCAAATGTTATAGCAATCTCCCAACCCAACCTCTTGCAAGTTTTTGCAGTTTCTTGAGAACCAAGGTATCCTACTGAGCGTAACATCACAGAATGCAATTGAGGTATGTTGGAGATGAGAAAGGGAATGTGTCTATTTTATAGTTGATCATGAATCAAACAAGATATTGTGTATGCAGTGTTCTGTTCCTGTGTCTGTCACTCATGGGGTTGTTGCTGAAGGGATTCAGGATCGTTCTGTCATTTGTATCTTGCCCCAACCACCTTATGAATTTAGTAGGGTTCTTGTTGTCTTTAAAAATGGTTTACTTATTTTGTGGGGTATTCAAAAAACATGGTTATAGCAATAGGAGGCAATGGAGAGATTCAACAAAAGAAAAGTGTTACAGAGACATATCAAGGAGAGGTTCGATCCCTGGACCCCCCTAAAAAGAAAAGATGATGAAAAAGAAAATGAAGTATCATCTGCATGTTGGGCATGCTCTAATGGGAGTAGGGCAGCTATCGATTTTATTGATGAAGACATCTAGCTATGGAGTGTGCCTGTAATGTCAAAACTGAAGTCCATTTCTGATGCTAAAGGTTTAGAATCATGTGATCCTCAATCTTCGTCAATATCCAAATTGCAACTTTTCACTGGCAAAAAAAATAAATAAATACCCATAGTTTCAATCAGATGGCAGCCAAGTAATGATAGCTGTGGATGTCTCTATGTTTTTGGAGTTATTGATTCCACCTCTTCAAATGTTATTCGGGAGTTAGCCAGGTGGCAGGCATGTTGCAGTATAGTAGAAGCCTTTGTGAGCGCTTCTAACAAGCACGTTGTCCAACTATGTTGTTATCTGTTCAGTACCAAATGCATCCTCAAATTTATTCGTTTTTACTGCCACGTTAATTATTCGTTTTGCCAAGCTACAACACTTGGTGGGCCGATGATTTTGTCTACCCACGTGTATGGTTGCAGTTGAGTTACCAAGGGAGTGGCTGTCAAAATACCATGTAGGCTCGCATGTGTAGAGTTAAATGTCTAACTTGGTTGGGTGGGACATTTTTACTGAACTCATGGGTAACCGGAATGGATATTGTTTCTTTTGCGTGGTATTTGGGACACCGTGTGGGTGAGAAGCGTGCGTTTGGTGGAGAAATAATTTTGGGACTGCTGGGAGAAGGGGTTTTCTCGTGCATGGCCATGGGATATAGCGTTTAAAACAGGCATGATAAGCCCTAACCCTCTCTCTTAATGATTTATTTCTTTTAGCATTTAGATAAATCAATATCTGCAACTTTGTTCGAATGCTGTAGATGTGGGTTTATTTTGGAATGTGGATGTGTTTTTGTTTTACTAAATAGATAGCGTTTGGACTCTGGATATCATATAACATGTATTTACACATATTGACTCCTTCTTGAAAGAGATGCTCAAAAAGAGACGAGTTTTCCAAATGACTTTTAATCATAATTGCATATACTGATCTCTCCCCCTTTACAATTTATCTTATTTACTGTTTGAAGTAGAAGAAATCTCTACATCGATTCTTGCCTACTGATTTTATAATGTTGGTTTCTCCTTTTGCCTTGATTACTCCTTTGAATGATGGTTTCTGTAGAAAATAGTATGGAGCGTGAATGAGGTTTTTAATTTTTCTTGTAATGTTTATATTATGTAGAACATGACTTGAAAAAGGGAATTTCCGATATGACTGTATTTGGATTTTACTGTGGTTTTATAATAATTTAAACTCCCACTAGGATTGGGGCTTCCATTTGGGAAGAGTCATACTAGTTTAATTGGTCTTCTAGATTGCTCCATCTGAGTCATTTGATTATCATTTACCTTGGGGATTATTGAAAACCCCTCACCAGGACCTCTACTATTACTATTACTATGAGCTTATTATTAGATTGGAACCCTCCTGAAGCATGCGTTAATGGGTTTTCTATGACCTCTACGAATATGTTATGCACGCAAGCCATTATCCTCTGTGGATAATTATTTGGCTTAATTTTTGAGGCACTACTTGGATCCTTGAATCGGTTAAAGTAATATTGGATACATCAACATTCCTCAAGTTTGATTGATATGTGATGCCCTCATGCATATGAATTCAGGAAATGCCTGAAATATGAAATTATAAATTTATCTTATACTTGACCTTGAAGCCTGTCGAAAGACGTTTGGTAGAAAAACAGATGAATAGGGAAGTTAAGATAACTACCCTAAAATGGATTCATGCACAGCCTTAAGTAAAGGTAACGGATACCATAATGGGACTGTGCATACCATGTATGCCAGTAAGGATATAAGTCCACCTGAAATTATTTAACTTCATTTTTATATAACAATAATTAATACCCATAAATTGGTGTATGCAAGTGGAGGTTGAATTATAACAGGATATATTATGTTATCAGGTAACCAGTAAGGATAAATATGTTATTTCAATACTTGGTTAACGAGTGGAATATTTTCTGGTATTTACGATGATTATTATGTTAGCTAAAATTTAATACTTGCATCTCAATTGGGAGTTGAGATAATGTTGGTACTTGTATTTATAGTGGCTTGGACTGCGCTTATTTATCTTAGTTAGTCAAATGTATCTTTGACATATTAGTAGAACATGACAATTTTGTTGATCGTAGCTCATTCCAATGAATTGGACCCTTGTACTAAAAGAAACATATAGAGACATGGAATAAGCAACCAAAAGGATACCTAAATATTATATGAACTTGTGGATTGGTGGAATCTTTGTTAACATAAGTATATCCTTAAAATTGTGAGATAAATATCCAAATTATACTTACATATCACTGAGTTTCTATGAAGGTTTGATACTTGGGTAATATCTATGAATAATATAAAATTGATACTTGTATTAATTAGATAAGCTTAGTGTCATTGGTGCTTTTATTTAATTGAAGGATAATTATTGTTGGGTACTTAAATATGCGAAGTAGGTTGAGGGTATTAGGTGAGCGTCATTATTATTACTGTAATCTGAGTATGATTGATTGCATGATTAGGATTGTATATCTAGTCACTTGGAATTGTGTCTTAGGTAAGCAGATCTTAAGGAAGTGAACATTAATGAGTAGGAAATGTATTATCATGGGATGTGTAGTTAAGTTTGAAATGTTTATTAGAAACTTATTTGATAAGGAGTATTGAAAACTTTCATTTATTTAAATGTTAGATGGCATAAATTATTAGGCGAGTTTTATATCTTATCATGCTCAGTTCTAGCGAACTGCCTCTAGTAAATATTTGTGCAGATGGATTATGCGAGTAGATTAAAGGAAAAGAGTGTAAAAGTTTCATCAGTTCAAATTATGAAGTTCTTTGTAGAAAGTTCAATGCGTTGTAAATTTTGTAACTTTGCTTGCAAGGAGTTTAGAAGATCTCTTGCCTTGGTATGTTCAGAAAACTACGTAGTGAAGTGTTCTTTCCCTTTTGTTGTTAGACTAGTAACTTATCCTGGGTGAGGAATGATATTCAATCCTTACCTTGGCATAAATATTGTAATACCTTGTTTTTTTTTAGAATAAAGTGTTAAGTCAAAACTCTCTGACATCTTGTAATGATGTGATATAAGTAAAATTAAATGGAGTGGTTAACCCTTATAGAAGTTAACTAAAATATATATATTCAAATAAATTAATAGAGATGACTTACTTGAGAACAAGATTTCCTGAAGTACTCAAAGGTGAAACTATCCTTGTAAAGTAAAATTTTATAAATTGATATCCCTAGCTAAACTAGTGAACACTACCCCTTTTGGGTGAACTCTTAAACAAGCTTAAGGGAAAACAATGGTTAGTTTTTGGAAGATAATAAGATTTAGCAAGTAGGGGAAAACTTTAAAAGAACTACTCTGCAGTGTATAAGGAATTAACTCAGTTTATAAGTTGAAATTGTGTGAATCATATATTGAATCTTTCTGAAAACATAAGTCATGAGATAAAGGGTGTTTTATCAAAATAAATAACCTTCAATCATATCTTAATGTGACTTGCCCCTAACTGTAAGTGTGTTTTGTGGTCGGAATTCTATGTTGTCATGTCTAAAAGAAAAGTAAATTGTCCTTGAGAGATGTGAATGTTTCCGTGCTGCCTTTATGGCCATCCTTGTATCAAGTTGTTCAGTGTTAGTTGTACCCTTGGTGACGACATGTTGCGTCATGTTATGTGTCAAGCAAGTCAAAAAAAAAGTTATCCTGTATTTCACTGTGTTGTTCGTGTGTGAATCTTTTGGGTCGTTACACAAATGTTGTCTTCTGATGAGAAAACACACCATGGATAAATTTTTACATATCCCCCTATACACTAGGAATTCACAGGAACTGACAGAAGTCAGAACTGGTGAATGGTTTATGATTGGTAGTTAGTTTTTCGAGGCCATCGGTTGTATTTGGCCTAGTTACAAATGATCAAAGTTATCTCGAGGGCTCAGAAAACCACGTCCAAAACTATTGTTTGATTGATGAACGCAAAATGATAAATTTCCTACAAGTTCCCCTATATATGGAGAATTCATCAAAGTCGACAAGATTGATAACTAGCAAACGAGTTTCAAATGACAACGGGTTTTCCGGAGCCACCGATAGAAATTGGTTCAGTTTGACATAGTCAAACTAAGACTAGAGACCTAAGAAACGCCTTTTCCAAACTAACCAGGAATTTGATTTTCCCAAACCAAAGGTTTCAAGTAATTTTCTAGTAAATATACTAGAGGTTTTCGAAGGCGGAAAAGCATTTCGTTATTCAGGGACCAAATGGTGGGTCAAAATAAAATCCATCTTTTTAGTTTTCACAACTCCTTAAGAGAACAAAATAGAGTAACAAGGCTCCTAGAGAAGCGGTGAAGAGAGCACAAATGGTCAAATGGGGGTCGAGCTACTGCTTGACATGAATCTCTTTATTATAAGGAACACATATGATGCTTGACATCTCTTTTACAAGGCTCAGAGTGTTGTTTTACGAGTCTTGGAAATTACGTTTTTATAACTTTACGAGGTAGGAAAATGGATTGTTTGATTTGATGACATCCTCTAACTCTCGCCATTTACACTAGATACGAGCACCTAATTTAAATATTCTAGTATCATTTTAAGGTTATGGTACCGACAACAGTTAATTTTTAAATTCTAAACCAGTTTCAAAAATTACAAGGTGGAGTTTTATTTCCTTACGTTATTTAAATTTGGTTACATATCCATTTGTAAGATTATCTAGTGGTTTAATATTTTTTATTATATTATAAATGAAGAGCCAAATTATGAAAATTATGAAAGGAAAAAGGTAAGGAGACGATACCTGGTAATATTAGCATACATAGAGAAAGTGGTGCTACAGGTGGGTTTGTACTCACAGTCTGTTGAAGCCATCATTCAATATATCATCTTGCCAAATATTTTACGTGCAACCGCAAGCTATTATCAATGCACATATTTCTAACAGATCACTCATAACTACGCCATATTGTAAATTCCCATCACCCATCCACTATGGTTTGGCATATGCCCAAGCCTTGTTTCAAATCTACTATCTTTAGCGCAGGTTGAGAATGATGGATAAGGTGGACTGATCATGTGAATACATGCATTCGATGAAACCCCAAAATATAAACTCTCCATATTATCCATTCTTTTTTATTCTTGGTGAGCCCAGTATGCTTGATGGTTTCATTAATGAAAATATCTCCTTGAAAATGAGAGAATTTTTTTTATAAGGAATGTGAAGATCATATGGAGTCTCATTCAAACACTTCCAATCTAGTAGATAAAATTTTCCTATCTCACATGTGAATCACTGCTAGAGGGGCTATCCATTTTGGCACTTCTTAAAAATAATGCATTCCAAGAGGCTACAATTATTTGAGGCAAAACATCAAACAATTCTCTTCCTTAAATCGCCCATTCTATACATGCCATGCAATCATGGAATTCCATTTTGACATAGTTTGGGAGGGTGCTGGCAAAGGTTGTGGAAATTTAGATTTGCACCTTCCAATCAAATTTTCTTGAAAGTTTCTAAGACTTTTCAACAAACCCTTTTTTTTTGCATATCCTGTAGTCCATGTTGTCAACAACACCATGTTTGTTCCTAAGACATTCTGTCAAATAGCTCATGTGCCTGTCTATGCTTCCATATTTTGCATACACGTCTACTAGAGCGTTTACAACTACAATGTCTGATAAAATACCTCTATCTTGTATGTTTTTTTGGGCATCCATACCCTGTTCCAAAGATCCCATTTTGGGCACAATGAAAGTGAACGAGACAAATCTTGTCGTGACGTAAGTGGGATAACAAGGAAGGAACTTCCCAATCCCAACTATATATTGAAACTTTAAAATCTTATCTAAATGCTTATAAAAACATATGATTCCAATCGTTCCATGAATCAGTGTTTGTATTTTAATGGAGAGGGAAACATGAGTATATAAACTCACCATAAGGCCAAAATTGAAGCTCCAAATGACGTTGATGAGAATATAAACAACTGGGAGCTCTAAATCACTAATTTTCCCAGTAAATTCCTGAGTAACTACATTTATCCCATACATTACAAGTCGATTCAATGTAGCAGGGCCTGTGATTTCTCCATTGCTTGTTTGATTCCACCCAAAATCTTTGACTGACACGAACATATTTAAATATGGATTGCTGAACAAGTAGACTTTGTAGTGAGGTGGCATCCATTGGAGCACCTCCTAACCCTAATCTTCTTCAAAATGGAGGCACAAACTCTTAGCCTTAGCATTGCAATCAAATTCGCCCACAGAATGTGCAACCATCTTCTTATCTGCCACACTTTTCCCTCACTGCACCTAACTGATTACTACTAAACTGGCAATGTTAACATGGTTTTTACATGCTCAAAAGCCTTTGGATTCTCAAATAAAATTTTCGTATTATTATGCAAGGAATGAAAGGCTTGAAAATTCCTTTGGGTGGCCCATGACCTGCCAGACCCTGCACCTCCTGACACAACCTTCCCCCACGTCTCCTCCACTCCTACCACACTCAACTGCCATCCATACACATCCCCTCTCCTTTAATTTTTTGTAAATTGTTGTGTGTGTGTGTGTGCACGTGTGTGCGCGTGCGCGTGTGTGTGTGTTAAAGTCAGGCACTACAACCCTATTATTTTCCCTTAGAGCTACATAGAAACCCTAGTCATCCCAATTTTGTAAGAAATCCCTATTCGCATTTATGTACAAAACCTTTTTTGCATTTGTGTATAACTTAGAGCACATATCATATATTATTTAGAAAGGAATGATCTAAATCGAGGAATAGGTGTGGGGAATGAAAGGATTTAATTACCACATTTTTACTACATTGTGGAATAAATGTGGATCATGTAGGTATTTAATTCCCATGTTTTTTATTTTATAATCCCTCTTTCGAATGAAAAATAAAATACATCTTTTTCTCATATGGCCAACCACTGCAATGGCTCAATTATCAATGACTGTTCAGGAATCGCCTATTCCCCTACAAATACTTAATCTTGAATCTAAAAAAATACGTTTATTGGGTTTTCCTCATTTTTTATATTTTCATCCCTTTAAACGTAAATTGCATTCATGTACAATATACGTGTAAGAAAGAGACAAAAAAATGGATCACCAAATGTGTTTCCATTTTTAACCTTGAATTCATGTTGTTTCCTTCCTTGGACATTCCTTTTAAGCATCCTTTTTGACTGATCTGAAGGGATTAATGCCAGCTATTGGATTGCAATCTTAACATACCTCCCTCCCAGTTGCAAGCATCTTCTTGACCACAAGAACATTGCATCACCCTTCAGGTTTCCTATTGTACTTCAGCTTCATCGTACACACCTGGAAAAACAATGTTGTTGTAGTGCCCGCTCCTCTTCGACACTTATTTCTATTATGATCATGCTTACTAATTGCTTAGAGACACAGATATTGATATAGTATTCTGGTTAGCATGTTGATAGACTATATGGACATTTGATGATTATTGTGATTTGACTCTTATCATGGATTGTATGGATGCCTAGTTAACATTGTTATATATTACAACACATGTTGATTTTGTGTTTCTTACTTATATACTAACATATTTGATTCATAATAGTTGTGACTATGTTTAGATTCATCATCCAACCATGTGTACTTGGATATTATGGTTCATTAATTTTATGATGATATTAGGTGATCAACGAGTAGGATAATTTCATGGTTGTCGTAAAATAGGAATGGTGTTTATTGATAATTGTAAATGATTGATTTATGTTAGAATTGTGTGACCTTGACAATGATATAATTATGATGCATGATGATGACTATATGATGGATGATTTATATATGTTTTGATTTCCTTAATGTATTGATGCAGCCTTGAGGCCGAAGTTTGGTATTATTTTGTGGTTGCATGAAATGAAATCACAAAAACGAGGAGGGACTAGGAAGGAAAACCATGAATTAATGTCATGTGTTAACAGTATGGTCATCTTGGCAGTTGCGTGTATGTATGTGCATGCCATCATGTTGTGTATCTTCTGTTAGGAGGTCTCCATGGGGGAGAACCTCGCAATGTGACCATGGGTGTAATTGTGGTTGTGTTCTTTATTTATTGTGGATGTGATTTTATTTAAAGTTATAATGTACCCTTGTACCCTTATGTTCCTATGTTGTCAATGTGCCCCTAATTAACTATGTAAATTGTTAGTATGAGCTAGTGTATTAATGTGGTGAATGGGGGGCAATGTGTATGTGCTTCTACCTTATTATTTTACTTTGATTCATTGAATATTTTGGTGGCATTGGTTTGTGTGCCATCCCCTTACCTCAAATATTTGATTTGGGCTTTGATACCAATTTTGAAGGATTTGTGGGACAAGTTTTACTTGTCCCACACTCTCTAAACTCCCCTCCCAGCCTTACCTATGACTTCATATCTAGCCTATAATTATGAAAATTAGATGGAAAAGAGGCAATTATTGCCCACATATTCTTGATCCTCTAAATTCAATTTTGAATTGTGGAAAAGGGAGATTATGTACAAGATTAGCAATGTCATAACCTCACCTACCTCGTTATGAGACTTTGAGATGTCTATTGAGAGGTGAGGTGGATTTTAGGAGAATAAGGAGGCATCGTACATGGAGCCACATCACCTCTTCCTTCATAAGTCTATTTATGTGCATTCCTTTGATGATTTTTGGGTTACACTCTTGATCACTTGGCTTTTGGATTGGGAAGATCTTGTTGGTGTGCTTGCTCATGGAGAGGAAGTAAAGTTGAATTTCTTAAAAGGAGAAGTTGCCGCCAATGTAAAGGTAGGACCTTAACCTATTTGCTTTGTTTTGTTCTTGTTGTGTATGGAATGTCAAATTGTATGAATGTATGTGTGTTTGTATATGGTTGGGTAGTGTTGGTCTTAAGGAATGTGTAGGGAGAAATAAAATGGGGGCCATAGTGGAGGAATAAAGAATTATGTGACGTGTAAGGAGGGAATGTGGGTAGGGTGTTCCACCTTGTGGAAGTATAAGGGAAATTCCTTACTTATTCTTTGTATATTTTACATGAGGGAGTGAGAAGAGTTTTGAGGGAGGGATAAGATATTTGTGTATGTGGATGGCGCATTTGGAGGTTTCAAGATGGACCCTTAACCCACTTGGGAGGTATAAGGGAGTGCACCATATTTCTTTTCTCCTTTGGATCTAAGTTGAGCCTATGTGATTATTGTAAGTTACATATTTTTATTTGTATTTATTGGCTATGTGTTGCAGTCTTGTTTGTATGTTTGTATGTAGAAGCCATTTTTGTAGCTGCCTTGGTTGTGAAAATGTTACATTACTGCCTGGTTGGAGCTCGGGGGCCAATGAAGGGGTTGGATTCACCACATAACCCTACCAAGGGTAAGACACAGAGTTCAGAGCCTACTGTTGGAGATATGGCACGGAGTCATCGGATCTACGTAGTGGTCGAGAACCGCCAGGCTGAGCATCAGAGTACTGTGATTGAGACGACAGGTAGTGTTGGTGGTATTTCCACCTCTATATTATTTGATTCTGGTTCTTCTGATTCTTTCATTGCACCATCCTTAGTAGAGCGTTGTAGGCTGGTGGCAGTTAGGCAGGGCCCTAGATGGGACGTTGAGATGGCTTCTGGAGCCAAGATTTCTGTAGACTCCTTAGTCAAGGAGTGTGTAGTGGATCTGGGACCCTTCACCACTACTTCTGATCTTCGGATCCTTCCACTAGGATCTTATGGCATCATTTTAGGCATGGATTGGTTGTCCGCCCACAGAGCTAGAGTGGATTGTTACCATAAGACTATTGCTTGCACTGATGATCTTGGGGCGGAGTTAGTGATATCAGGGGTTAAGAGACCCGTTTCTTTTCGCACCATCTCCGCTATGCAGCTTAAGCGGTGTGTGCGACGGGGTTGCCAATTGTTTGCTGTTACAGTTAGTGACAGATCAGAGGATGAGTCAGGGGGACCTTCCCTCGATGATCATCCCATCTTATCAGAGTTCACCGATGTGTTTCCACGGGAGCTACCGGGATTACCTCCCCCACGTGAGATCGACTTCCATATAGATCTAGTTCCAGGCGCAGAGCCTATCTCACGAGCACCCTATCGGATGACTACT
Organism: Taxus chinensis; assembly: GCA_019776745.2. NCBI lineage: Eukaryota > Viridiplantae > Streptophyta > Pinopsida > Cupressales > Taxaceae > Taxus > Taxus chinensis. Next base: position 284,199,655 of record CM034146.1, read on the forward strand.
CCTGAGTTATGTGAGCTCAAGTTGCAGCTTGAGGGCCTTCTGGAGAAAGACCTAATCCGTCCTAGCGTATCCCCTTGGGGTGCACCAGTTATCTTCGTAAAGAAGAAGGATGGATCTCTTCGGTTGTGCATTGATTACCGTCAGCTGAATAAAGTAACGATCAAGAATCGTTACCCCCTTCCACGCATTGATGATTTATTTGACCAGATGAAGGGGGCTACAGTTTTCTCTAAGATAGATCTTAAGTCAGGATACCATCAACTCAGGATTGCGGAGACGGATATTCACAAGACAGCTTTCCGCACTAGATACGGCCACTACGAGTTCACAGTGGTACCTTTCGGTTTGACGAATGCCCCCGTAGTGTTTATGAGTTTGATGAATGGGGTATTTAGGACCTTCCTTGATCACTTTGTGCTCATCTTCCTTGATGACATTCTGATTTACTCATGCACACGTGAGGAACACGAGGAGCACCTTCGCCAGGTTCTTCAGTGTCGTCGCGAACAGCGCCTTTACGGGAACTTGGAGAAGTGTGCGTTCTTTCAGCCTGAGGTGCAGTATTTGGGCCACGTTATTTCTGGGGAAGGTATCGCAGTCGATCCTTCCAAGATTTGAGCCATCATGGATTAGCTAGTACCCACTAGTGTGACCGAGGTGCGTAGTTTCATGGGTCTAGCAGGATATTACAGGAGGTTTGTTCAGGATTTTTCCCGGATTGCGCACCCCGTCACTTCTCTTCAGCGGAAAGGGAAGAATTTTTTATGGTCAGATAGATGTGAGCAGGCCTTCAGTACACTGAAGGAATTCCTTACAAGAGCACCTATTCTTGCAGTACCAGATCCTCATGGAGAGTTTTTTGTTTGCACAGATGGTTCCTTGGCAGGACTTGGAGGAGTGTTAATGCAGGAGGGTAGAGTAGTTGCCTTTAAGTCTCGCAAACTCAAATATTATGAGCTCAATTATCTGACCCATGACCTCGAGCTTACAGCAGTAGTGCATGCCTTATTGCAGTTGAGGCATTTCCTTCTTGGCCAGAGATTTACACTCAGGACTGATCACTTGAGTCTTCGCCACCTCTTCACGCAGCCCAATCTCAACGCTCGTCAGCGGCGTTGGATGGAGTTACTCTGTGAGTATGACATGGAGATAGAGCATGTGAAAGGGAAGGAGAATGTGGTTGCAGATGCCTTGAGTAGGCGGAGACATGTGGCTATGGCCACCTCAGTGGGCACAGATTTGCGGAGTAGGATCTTGCAGCAACTTCCTCAAGATAGTTTCTACCTCGTAGCCAGAGCAGAGATTGAGTCTCAGAGACCCCTTGAGGGGAGATTTGATGGATTTTCATTAGAGGCAGATGGTCTTCTCAGACACAGAGGCCAGATTTATGTTCCTAGAGATGGAGGCTTGAGACATGATATTTTGACAGAGGCTCATCGTGCACCTTATTCAGCCCATCCCGGGGTGAAGAAGATGCACGCCACCCTGAGACAGTTGTACTTTTGGAGAGGACTTCAGAGAGACATAGCTTCATTTGTATCCCGCTGTTTAGAGTGCCAGAGGGTGAAGGCCGAGCATCAGCATCCAGCTGGCCTTCTCTATCCTCACGCCATACCAGAGTGGAAGTGGGACACCATTTCTATGGATTTCATTGTTGGGTTGCCGACGTCGAGATACCACCACGATGCCATCATGGTCACAGTGGATAAATTGACGAAGGTAGCTCATTTTTCCCCAGTGAAGACTACCTACACGGCTAGTGCAGTAGCACGAGTATATCTTGATGAGATTGTCAGATTACATGGGATTCCGCGGAAGATCATTTGCGACCGCGACCCTTTGTACACCTCCCATTTCTGGACCACCATGCAGTATGCCCTCGGGACGAGGATTAATTTCAGCACAGCTTATCACCCTGAGACAGATGGACAGACAGAGAGGGTGAATCAGATTTTGGAGGACATGCTCAGGATGTACGTGATGGATCATCAGTCGAGATGGGAGGAGTATCTATATTTGGTGGAGTTTGCCTACAATAATAGTTTCCAGAGTTCTATAGGCATGGCTCCTTTTCAGGAATTATATGGCAGAGAGTGTAGGACACCTCTTAGTTGGGACAGGATTGAGGACAGGGTTTCCCTTGGGCCAGCATTATTACAGGACATGGAGCAGCAGGTTACCTTGATCAGACAGAGATTGCAGGAGGCACATGATAGACAGAAGAAGTATGCAGACCAGCATAGGATAGATCGCAGTTTTGAGGTAGGCACAAAGGTGTTTCTTCGTGTCAGACCGCATAAGAGCCCTATCCGTTATGGAAAAGGTTCTAAGCTTGCTCCTAGATTTGTGGGTCCCTTTGAGATCTTGGAGCGCCTCGGCCCCTTAGCCTATCGTCTAGCATTGCCACCTAGCTTATCACGTGTCCATGATGTATTTCACGTTTCTGTGCTTAGGAGATATGTTTCTGATCCTTCTCATGTGCTAGATTGGACTGCATTGCAGGTGCAGGATCAGGGGCAGGTGATGGTGGAGCCCGTGTGCATTTTAGATCGCAGGACCCTGGGCCTTCGTGGAAGAGAGTTGATCAGGTTCGGGTCCAATGGGACAAGTATAGATGAGACTGCTGCTACTTGGGAGGATGCTACATCATTGCGAGCTCAGTTTCCACACTTATTTCAGTGACTTCCAGGAGGAAGTCTAGTCTAAGGGGAGGGGGATGTAATGCCCACTTCCCTACGACACTTAGTTGATTATCATTTTGAGTTATGCAGACTTTGGATATGGACATGATTTATACTTATGTTGATTAGCATGATGTTTTGTGACTAGATGCATTTGGATTATGATTGGATTTTGTTTTCAGTATGATCTACACTGACTCATGGACAGACTATTGGATACCGATATTATTTTTATATGGATATATTGCATGTGTTCTAACATTGGATTTCTTCGCCATGATGAGTAGAATGTAGTTGTTGAATTTACATTACTATAATTTTGGATAATGATGAAATGCATAATTAAGTTGTGATTTAGACCTAGAAATAATGATTGATTGAATTACGTATAGATGTTAATAAATTTCATGCATATGGTTATTTTGGATATTTTGACATGGCCGCAAGGCCGAAGGAGGTATTTTGTATTTTGCAGGAAACACAGCATGATCACAACCATGAGGGGGATTGGGAACCAAACACAACAGAATGTCGGGTGGTTACAACAATTGGTCGTCAAGGCAACTAGTAAATTGTATTGTGTTACCTTTGTTCTTTTATGTGTTGAGAAAATTTCCATGAGGGGGAAATTTTCTAATGTGACCAAGGGGGTAAGAATTTTATTACTTGTTTTAACTTGCTTTAGTAGGTGATTTCTTTTGTGATGTCTTTTTTTTAAATTACTTTGCTAAGTGTGTTTAGATTAATGTAATATCTTGTTTTAATTTTTAAGTTTTGGAGGGAAGTCTAGTGGGTGTAATTAATTTTGATGGTTGGCTCCTTGAGCCTTGTGTTTCCTCATGTATTGAATGCTTGGTTTTGAGTGTTGACCACTCCAAATCCTTTGAATCTCGAATTTGAGATTTAGGGCAATTTTGGGGGACTTGTGGGACAAGTTGAACTTGTCCCACACTTCCCAAAACCCCTTACCAACCATATCTATGGGTTGGGAATCCAAAAAGGGGATTATTTATTGTTTTGGGAAGGGAAATGTGACTTTGGAGTGCACTTGTCTTCTTTTGCATTTAATTGTGCCTTAAGACACATGGGAAGGGATGGATGTGGAAATGAGATGTCATTCAACCCAACCACCCATTTATGGTGTTTTGGGATTTGAGTTGACTAAAGGGAGGTGGTCTTGAGGATGTGTGATGTGGCATCCTACAAGGAGCCACATCACCCTCACTCTTCCTCTTGTCTATTTATGGAAATTTCCTCTCTTGTTGAGGGGGTTGGAGTTTTGTTTTTGTTTTGTTGAAGAGTTCTCTTTTGTTATTTTTGGGAGAGAAAAGAATTGGGAGAAAGAGAAAAAGAGAGTGCTTGGACTTGCATGCTTGGATTGTTTTGGAGGGAGCTTGGACAAATTTCTTGGTTTAGGCTTCTCCAATGGAGAGGTAGGAAACCTTCTCCTTTGTTTTGCTTTCATATTATTGTTGCTTCTATGCTAAATTTGTGAATAATGCATGTTTACTTTGGTGTATTGTGAAAAATGGATAGAATGCTTATTGTGTAGTATAGGAGAGGTCTATGGGAATACTCATGAGGGAGGCATAAGAGTAGATTAGGATATTGTGGAGGGAGTTTGAGAGGGATGCCCATCTTGGGTGAGAATGTTTACATTCTTACCTTGTTCTTGAGGGAGCCATAAGAGGAGGGAGGCATAAGAGTATGGGAGGAAAAAGGGGTACTTGAGGGAGGCATAAGAGTCATAGGGGCTTGAGTTTTATTGTGGAGGGTTTTGGATGGGCATCTCATCTCAATTGGGAGGCATAAGGAAAACATTCCCATAGTTCCTTCTCTTGTTGGCTTGGATGAAAGCCTTGTTGTGAAATGTTTGGTGTTATTTGTGTGTCTCCTTGTTTCTTCTCTTTTTAGCCTTGAATGTTGTGAAGAAATTGTATTGTGGAAGCAAGTATTGTTGCCTTGAGTTGGAGACCACCCTTCATTGTGTTGTGTTTGGGGCTCGGGGGTCAATGGAGGAGATTGCTTCTCTTCTCCATTGAGTTTTGGTTGGGAGGAGAGTGTTGCCTCTCCCCCTATCTTGGTTGTGATTTGAGCTACTTGGAACTTGGAGCATGGATGAAGAACACCTTGGAGCACAAGAACCTTGTTGTTGACAATGTTAAAACATCATGTAATTACCCACCTTGAGTGGAGAAAAAAATGTAATATTGCTTTGCTTTTCTTTAGCTTCCATTATTGCAAATTTGTTTCCACATGAAGTAGGATATGTTGTAACAAGATTTGAAGGAAAAGTTGCATTGAAATGATAGTATTTCTTACTCTAAAATTTATTGGAATGTTGTTGAATTCTTTGTGGAATGTTGGAAAGAAATTACAAAATAAATATATTTAAATCTTTTGTTAATTTGAATACTTGAAAGTAATGTGTTGGAAAGGTGAAAATAAAAATTAGTGCATTACCTTCTTCTTGTAGGGTATTGTTGATGGAAAGACTTAAGTTTTCATATTGAATTTTGTAATATGCCAATGAAGTATATATTGTCATGTTCTAGTTCTATTATGTTTTCTTTTATGAATTTCTTGTAAAATCCATTGCAATTGTAAAAAGGAAATGAAATCAACCTCTTTGAAAACCCATACTATGTCTATTGAAATGTGTAGAAAGAGATTCTAATGCAAATTCTAAACTTAATAAGATTATAACCATGTTCTGCTTAATGGTTTAATAAGATAACTAAGATTATTGTAAATAGTATCCAAAATTTGAAAATATTACTAGCAATGGGTAGTCTAATATTAAATCACAATCCTAACTGTAATATTTCCAATTGTATATTACATAAGAGCATTTATTTATCCTACATTCGCCATTTTCAACAAATGAAGAACCTTACGCTATGGACCAATTGTCAATGACATTCTGAAACGATTGTCCTTTCTTTCATAAGCATGTACGCGTTGTGCTTATGGTATGAAACAAAAACTATCTACGTAGGATCCACATGTAACCTTGAAACTGGATTGGGGATAAGCAATACAATCTAATTCCTATGTCATATCTTGTTTCACATGTTTTCTTGATATAGTGACTGAACTCCTCTGAAATCTATTAGTTGTCTCAACAAGCTTGAATAAAAATTCAATGAAATACTAGTTATTTTGGCTGCCTACTGAACTGATGCAACTTGTCCATGATACATGTCTCGCATTATTAAAAGTAAATTTCGAGATTTGAAAATAAGACGTTATTATTGCATTTCCTCTTGTAGTAAGAACCTTTATGCATTTTAACTCCAGTAAGCTGCTGAGATTGAAATGTAACTCATAACACATTTACAGTTAGTCTGATTAGAACTTCTCCTCAAATCATACTGCATGGAAGACTCAAATGAATACCAGCGAGTTTTAACAAAGAATTAGATTTCACTTTTGATGAAAATCAAGAACTTAGTGAGAAGACCAGCTCCATGCAATCAGTTTTGTTTATAAACATGGATGGGTATGAAGGTCGAAACCCAAATTGGGGGATGCATTCGATACTGAACAGATAACAACATAGTTGGACAGTCTGACTGGCGACTTTCAGACCCGCCCTCTCAGCCTGCTGGAACACTCCCCGCCATGCACGCACCTTGCAGCACCCAATGAAAGTGGAGGTAAACTGCCTCCTCACGCGGCCAAAGACGCCATTAACTGCTCCTCCTAATAATCCTGTCCCACGCGCCCAGGACAAAGTAAAAAACAGTGGGCCGACTGTGTGCAAGCCAGAGATTTACAAATCTACTGAACCTGGTCTTCCCTTTCCTGGGTAGAATCTACTGGATTTAAGCTCCATTTAGCACACAGCAGAGGGAGTCGGCCAGGGGCGGTGGAAATGTAGGAAAAACGCCTATCATGCGCCTGTAGCTTCCCTCTTGACCACCATGTGGTCTCCACGCGGCCCAGAACACGTGCTCTTGGACAGTAATAAACCAACTGTGTGGAGTTTGTGGATTTGCAAATCAGAGTAGATTATTAAATATTTTGAAAACAAAGATACCCACATGCGGCCAGCAAGGAGATGACAATCTGCACGCAAGGACAGGAGATGTCTTAATGATGGATGGGTGGTTGGAGTGAATACCCACCGCCCCAATTTGGAACAAATTTAAACATGGTTGAAAGATTTTGACCCCGATTGGACCTATTGATTAAACTTTCAAATTTCAAGTTACATTGAACGGCATTCATGAATACTATTTGGTATATAATCATATGGTATTGAACTAAATACACCAACTAAGACATTAAATTTATATGACATAGTCACCTATATAAAATATTAGTGACACATAATACAACCTTCCATATAATAATAAACTTGATATAAATAAGGTGCTATGTATAACTAAACACATAAAGACATACAATGTAGTAATATAATGTCGAAGTATATATCTTATTGTATCAAATTTCCTTGGTATATCTTATATAACATAATGTATTAAATTCATGAGATAACGTAATATAAATGGATGATAAAATTAAAATTAAAATTTGAGTAGATAGTGTATTCATTTCACAAAATAAATTATGCCTTACTCTAAGGTTAACATTGAAAACTCTGATTAAATGCTATATCACCAGACATTAGACAAAGCAACTCGAAGGACGACCTTTTTTAACTTTAGTGAAACGTCGAACAAGATGAATTTAAATATCCTTAACCTTGAAGCATCTTTTCGTAACCGTGGTGGTTTTCAAGCCTGTTTTCGAACTCGCCCGATGTAATTAATAACTCATCGAGCCAGGTGGAAGCAACTCGAAGGTAAATAATCCTTCAAAAATAAAATTGTCACATTTTCGGGTTGCATGGTTGTGGCGCGTCGTTAAACATTTTATTAATCTATATTAACGTATTTATGATTGGTCTAATGTGTTTTAATTAATTCAAAAAAGTGATCGTAATTTTATAATCAAGTGTAGTGGTTTAGTGTGGGATGATGTGTCACAAAATGTGGGTGTCACACTTGCTCGTGGCTAGAGACAAACCTTGTTCATTGCCCTAATAGCTATAAACAAACCCTAACCGTAATTGTGTATGCAACCCCTACCCCAAAAGTTTAGGTCCACACCACATATCCTTGTTTCTAAATTAACCCTTGAAACACATAAGTGAATTCCTCTTGCATTTATTTATGTTCTAACTACATGTAAAGAGAAAGAGACCAAATTGAAAACAAAAACTATTGACATCGGCAATACTGATTAATCACTCTTTTATTTTTTAGATAGCTCAAAAATATGTTTTCTCAAACTCTTTCACACCTTATGCATTTTTTATTTCAAACAATTGACCCAGTTACTGTCGTGCAGTCAAAAAACCATTCCACCAAAAAATACATAAAATGACAAAATAAAACAAATCACTTGTTAGATAATGTCTTCTTCTACCCCATACATTTTCTCCCTATATGAACACAATTATCAATGATTGTTCCTGCATCACATGTTTCACTATAATTTCTTGAGGTTAATACTGTAAAAAAATTCCTACTAAATGCTACATGAAGCAAGCAATGCGATTGTGTCTCGAATTGGGACCCTTGTGAAGTCTCATACATTTTGATTTTGGCCCCTTTAAGCTCACATTGAACTCACATGAATAAATCAAATGGGATGATGATGATTATGTTAAGTAGATATAGTAGCTATTTTTGGGAAGGAACAATACACTTCATGGAATAGGTACTGTGGGGCATTGAGGCATATAATTTCCCACCTTTTAATTTACAACAATCCATTCATGTTTACATCTTACCTATCTGATTTAATTTCATCCAATCAAAAACCTTGATGTCATTAAATAAAAAACATCATTGATTAACAAAAAAAAATACCTTTTATTGATATGTTTGATTTCTCCTGCGACTCAATTAGTCTTTTTTTTTGTGCACCATCTATTTTCCTACACTTTCTTGAGATTACAACTTGAAAGGGATGCTACAAATTACTACAAGATCCATCCATTCATCCTGGGTTTTGAACCCTTAAACTTTTTGAGATTCCCCAAATTTTATTGTGTCCTCTTTGTGAGATTGAAATGCTTAAATGGAACACAGATAGTAGATATTATATAGGTACGAACAATAAGATCCATGGTAAATGTGTCAAAAATTCAATCCAAAGCCTTGATCTACCTTCGACAAGTATGACCAATCGTTGAAAACCGTCAATTATTCATACATGGATGTGCATCTACTCCTTGTAATTACTTGACCTTACATCTGGATACAAATGCTACATAGTTCTGCAATAAGTGGCCTTTGCGGTTAGGTTCCAAAGTTGGAACATGTCGAATTTTCCATTTTTTCCCCTTTAGACATAGATTGTATTTGCATTAATACTACATGATTATTAACTTTATAGTTGGACAAAAAAACCCAATCTAAATTTTGCATGAAATCTCTACTTGAGCATTCTAGGTATAATCCAAGTGTCTTCTTATCCTTGATATATCTTGTAAAACATGCATTCAACTTCCCCTTAAATTTACCCTTTTTTCTAACAACCCAATAAAGTCAATAACTTCAAATTTAAACAGATATTTACCTACAAAACATTTTCCATTCGCTACTTGAATTATGAGATATCTCCCTCTACAATTTCCTCTACGTCTTCCCCGTCACGAGTTTTGTCCTTCTCTCGATTGACAAACATGGGGTGCTCTTCTTAGAGATTTTATTTTCACATTGGCTCCTTGATTTCTCTTTCCTTTTCCATGCACTTCTTCGCCCTCACATGTCATTTACTACACCCATCTTCCTTTCACATTGTTCCTCTCTATCCAATTTTGTTTGTTCACTATATTGCTTTCAGCATTCACATCGTACATTTCACGTACGATTGTTAGTTTATCTTGAAAGGAATATATACTTTTGGATGCAACACATCCTAACCTTGTTATTCATATCAATTAACTTGTGTGTCATTTTGAATTACAAGGCCCTATACTCAGGAGATGGAAGCAACATTATCTAATTAGCATCAAATCACATCACATTCTGTGTTTTGCGATTTAACTTTTGTAAGTACCAACTTTCAAATTCACACCCATTTTCTTCATGGATCGATCTCTCTTATGATTCCAAAGGCACATCAAATTTTCCGCACATGGAAAATCTACACGATGAGATCAAATCAGCACATAGAAAATCAAATCATACATCTGTTTTTGACCACTATCAACTCACTCCTAATTCATCACGCAGTTACACGATGAGATTAAATCGTACACCTACTTTTGATCTATTCTAGAGAAAGGTGCTATTCCATTCACAGTGTCAGTAGGTAGTCACTTATTTTCTTTAAAATGTTGTTTAATATTTATGCAAACCATTCTCGAAATCGTCAATATCCCAGGTTGGAATTCCATGTATTGCACTGAAACATTGCAAACCAAGGAATTGATGGTTCAAACCCAATGTGAAATTTTTTGTTGGAATTTTTTTTATTCAAGTAGTGAAATATTTTATCAATGGGGTATAATATTTAATAATGGCGATGAGAATTTTTCTATGGAAAATTAAGAATGTATGAGAGAGTGAGTTATCATAAAATTTTATAATTATTTACCAAGTTATTCATTAGTTGATGTAGGAGAGTGTGAGTTATCATAATATCTCATAATTACGCTGAAAGGCGTGCTATAAGTGAGAAAGATCCTCCCATAACTGGAAATCAGTAGAGCAATCAATCGTGGAGAAGACTACGTTAAAGTATACACTTCTTCGGGCCGTTGATCTAGAGGGTTTGTATGTTTGAATAGTTAATTTTTAAGACTTGGTCAGGATGGTTGATGCCTATGGCCTACGCGTGACAGAGGAAAGGTAGTTTTATACACATTGGCGTGGCCTTTCTACACTAGGCCTGTCTTCTTCTACAGACTCGTCTACTAGGTAAAAAAATTTCAAATAGTGTATTGTTGTTTAACGTGGGGTAGTGTTTTGTTCACGTGGAGTGCAAGGAAAATTTGTATTGTGTTGCCACTTGTCGCATCCTATGCTTTCAAGATTACCTTTAACGTTGGCAAATTAGGGCATGTGAGCCGGTGACAAGGAAAAAAGGATGAAGATGTCTGTCATGATTTCAGAGATTCTGGTATGATATCCGGACATATGATCCCATAGGATCCACTTCTTGAAAACCAAATCTTCACCTCCTTCCTCATCTCAATTTGTTAATATAAACTCCAAGAGCAATGTTGAGCATGGGTGGGATGAGTTATCTACATATTTATTTCATGTTGTTTATGGCTTGTTGTGTTGTATCTCGGCGCCCTGTAAACGCAGTAAGAACTAAAGCCACTTTTAGAAATACAAACAACACGACAACCCGCAAATCGACTCGACCAAAATGACCTCTACAACTCTCGACTTCAGCAAGAATTTTCATCACAAACATGCGTGGTAAAATAAGCACGTCACTACATGAACATGTTCACGCGACACTTTTGCGCCCAACATGTGCCACCTAGGTCGAAGACGTGGCTTTGTATAGAGGAGCTAATATTTTAGGTGGACAGTGTAATAAGGGAAGATGAGGTGGTACGTTCCTTCATACGACGCAAGTACAAGTTGTGCGGGGATGGTGACACATTTTGTTTCATAGTTACTTTGAGCAGGGACGACGTGAGAGTGGGCATGTGCAACATGGCAGCCGTTGAAGATTTGAAGGTGAGCGGCTGTGACAAGGCGTTTCAGCGCATGGATTCCAACAAGCCTAGCAAGATAATCGGGAGAGCTTGTAATTTTTTGGAAGCACTCATAGACCATCATTGTTGTTGCCCGTCGTCGGGCATTAGCCAAAATTTTGTGGGGGTGGGTTTGGGCTTTGTCGACTTGCAGTCAAATTTAAATTAAAACAAGTTTGCTTCACTTGGTCGACTCTCCAAAAGGTTATATTACGCAAGTTACACATTTCCCAATGCCTAGACATATGATTTGGAATCTCTTCTAATTGTCCTAAATTGATATCCATGCATACAACATATTCCATGGATTTAAATTTGTTGGTTCATTAGCATATTATAATCTTCTTCAACTAATCAATTGAATTTTAATCTTCAAAAGGAAATGATCCTTGTTTATAAACTTGGATGAACTAATAGATCGAAGGAGGGCCTAAACACATATGAAAAAAATTATTTCCTCTTTTCCCAACGTCGTGAACATTAATTATAATGATAGGAATTTCTAAATAGGAGTCTCGGTAGCTATGCTTGACATTTATTGGAGAAATGGAAGGTCGAGGTTTTGTTGTTGGTGTTCATTGATGGACAATGTCATCATGAATGTTGATAAAGGAAACCCCACTCATTATATTCATCACTAGAGATAAATCTTAATAAAAAATTTGCATTTAATCGACGACATAAGGTACCCTAAATAAATATTTTCTATATGTAGAGTATGGGATTAAAACATATGCAAGTTTCCCTTGGAATAATTCATCCACGAGAACTTGCATTCTAAGATATCTCCACAACATGTTGCCTCAATTACCTACAAGTTGCACCTCATTTGTCCTTCACATTATTTACAAAAATAACATGTTGTAATATCATTTGTAAGAAAGAATGGCTTCACATTAGTTCTCCCTATCATTTTCCAACCCTACATTTCTTGTCCCTCAAAACCATTCTTCATCACCCTACATCTTCCCAAGAGTTTTACTTCTTTAATACTTCCCCTTCCACATTTGCATTGCATATTTCACTAATATTATCTTCTTAAAAACTAGTTTTCAAAAACTAATGTAATTTATCTCGAAAGCAATATAGAATTTTGGATGCAATGCACCCTAATCTTGTTATTCATATCAACTAACTCGTGTGTCATTTTGCATTACAAGGCCCTAAACTCGGGCGATGGAAGCAACATTATCCAATCAAATCACATCACATTTTGTGTTTTGATATTTAACTTTTGTAAGTACCAGCATTCAAATCCACACCCATTTTATTCATGGATCGATATCTCTTGTAAGGACTCGCAATTTCCAAAGGCACATCAAATTTTCCACACATGACAAATCTGCACAATGAGATCAAATCAAATCGTATCAAATCTACTTTTGACTGCCATCAACTCACTAATAATTCAACACGTTGTTTCGTACACCTGTTTTTGATCTATTCAAGAAAAAGGTGGTATTTCTTTCACGTGTCAGTAGGTAGCCACTTATTTTCTTTTAAATCTAGTTTGGTATTTACGAATGAACGAGAGAGTGAGATAGCATGGCAGTTTATAATTAGTTACCTAGTTATTCATTAGTTAATGTATTTGTGAGAACAACTTATATATGTAGGAGAGTGTGAGTTATCATAATACCTTATAACTATTAGGTTTGTTCGTGGAGTAAAATAGAATATAACATTTGTATATTTGAATTTTAATATTTAGGAGTTCATCAAATTTATAAATGTAAATTATTATTTATGAATTGAAGAATATAAATATTATTGTGTTAAATATTTGTGTGTGATTTTATCAAATTTTATATAATTTAATAACAAGGTAAAAGATTATATTATTTTGTGTAGAAGTAAAATAGAATTTATATTTTCTTAAATTTTGAAACCTACTCAACATGATATTGCATCTTATAATGATCATTGTCCATAACACAACAATATTATAGGTTATATCTATATCTAGTCTCATGCACGTGTACAAGATTTATCTATTTATTACGCATATTTACCTACTATACATAGCTCCTTTTCTTTCTTATTGTACATAATTTCTCATCTTAACTTGTCTATAGTTTTCTATATTTCATTTTATCCTAGATTGAAGATTATTTTCCTTTCATATTAACTACACTTTTTATATCTTTTTCCTTTCTTTAATATTTTTGTTCTTTATTCTTCTTATGTGATTCCCATTATATGATTCTTGATATTTTAAATTAATCTACTTTTGGTAGCCACTTATTCTATTTTTATACATCCAAGCTACTACATTTTCCTTTTCCTTTTTAAATTATTTTAGTTTAAGGGGTTATTATCATTTTCCTTCATTTTTTATGATTATCGTTCCTTTGTTTTCCACTTGTTTCAAGTCTCACTCCTAATTTAGCTTGTTTTTACATCATCCATGAAGCTTTTATTAACTTCCAAGTGGTGAAATTCATAATTATATATAGGAGCACAATGTCCCTAAGCATGTATAGATCTAGGGAAAGTTGTAGGCAAGTTGATATGTGCTCAACATTGTAGTCTACCTCATAAATATTCACAATCATGCCATAATCCTCACTTCCACTAAATAATATTTTTCTCCTCATCCAATACATACAAACTTATGTATTAGATCTTGAAGTGTCATGCATTTTATATTCTAATTCATAGTTGTCATAGAATCTGCAATCTCAGAGTATCATAGTAAGATATTTGAACTTGTCTACTATTATGTTCCTCTTCCTATCTTCTTTTTGTGTTACACAACACATTTGAGCCTCATAATACTCCCACATGATTTTTTACTTTCTTATTGGTGAACCACATCTTCACAGTTCTACAAAGGGTGTAGTGCCCCTCTCATTTTTGTAACATCCGCCCCCATCTCCGTGTGACAATGTGGTCACGGGACCACTTAAGGAGCCTAGCAATGCATGCAATCTTCTTGGGAAAAGTGTATATTTTGGTGGATGCGTGTATAATGTTTAAAAAGATGGAAATTCTTCCTTAGTTGTGAAAATTGTCCTCTCAAACATGTATCCCTACAATCCATCCGCCCCTATCTGACAGCATAAGAAAAATGGAAGCTAACGCTTGACACGTGAACTGTTTGGACAAAGGTTTAGTTTGTAGATTATAAAAAGCATTATATCCCTCAATATGCAACAACACATCCTAAACGACCTTTTAGTCATGTCATTTTCCTTGCATAGCAATACAACCACTTTATTTGAGATCTAGAGGCATAACCACGGCGAAACCCAAGTTAACATGGTAAATTTAGTAGTATTTGGATAGACACATCTAGTGCAGAAGTTGGAGCTTTGCATTACTAACAATGGTAAAGTAGGGTTTTGTAATCTCATTATTAAATAAACAAAATGTGACAAGGAACTGTTCTAAATGGAACTCTCACTAATAGCCATCCAAACATTAGTGCCAATATGGGTTAAAGCGGCCATGCATATTGAGATAAATATTTAACCGTAATATCTCCTCATTTTACTATATACAAATTGATTAATCTGGATCTGTGTCTGTTTATGTATCCGAAGCAGGTTCATTTGTCTCTAAGAGAAAAATAAACTACTGCATGTCGATGTTTTGTTGTTGTATGCAGAAGAAGAAGAAGATTGAGGATTATGAGGTGCTTCATTCAGGTGCAATGTCTATTTATATTGATTTTACTTCTTCTAGTTCTAAGTACCTGTACTATGTGCATTGTAACCTTTGTAGCACCATTCTCGGGGAGGACAATGGATACCACTTCATTTTTCTTGCTCTTTATCCTTTTATTTTGAGTAGTTGTTGTATTGATTAAGACATTCAAAGTGCCCTTTCCTGTTAACCCACTTATGTCTAGTTGTAAGACTGTCTATTTTTCCATTATCTATTGAAGCAAATGATAAGAGATTCAAATAGAGTATAGGAGTTGTCAATGGAGTAACTTATAAGATGTGGGCACCAAAGGGACTTGGTATCTTGGAATGTATTAAGTTCTACTGGGATTTTAGTGCAACCATTTTGGTATGTGGATGTTTTAGTTCTAGGAAAACATGCTTCCAACCTGCGCAAAAATAAGAGAATTGGGTTAGGGTTCTGGGCATCCACCTATACATTCTGGCGATGGATCCTTTTTCGTCGGTTCCCCTCCCTCACATGTGTACCTTGTTGAAGTAGTACAAAGGAATTACACAAATGGTTTTGTTTAAGCATATATTGGAGCTTTGAAACGGGTTGAGCATCCATCAACGCATGAAATAAATAAATAAATGTGATCTCAGACCCATTTTAGCATGGAGTGTAATTGTTTATGAGTGCTCGTGGAATCCATATCTTGCCCCAAATGGCCATTGTTGACAATTTTTGCACTTGTGAAAAAATGGGCAACTCGAAAATTTGTTACGATGGACAACCTTGTAGAAGTATACCTAAGCTAAGGGAATTTTATCAGATCATTTTGTTACTGCTGATTTTTGAAAGAGATTAAGTGAAATCTGCAGCTATGTGTGTTGTTACAAAACGTAACAGATCACATAATCTGCAATTTTACGAATATCCTCAACAAAGGAACACAAGCACCGAAGGACAGCTGTGTTATCTTGATGAAGACACCGGATTGCAGAGTATGTAAGGTGTATAGTTTTGGAACAACAGACATAGTGGCAGTTTTCAAGTAATCAGATTCACGGTTATTATCCTGGTGCCTATCAGATTTATTTCTTTGTATTCATTAAATTTGTTTGTGATTAATGAGATTGCATCCATCTATGCTGTCATAAATGATTACAATTGACTCCTTTCCTACTACTTACGTCAAGAAAATACTGACAAACAAATGGTGACAATAATGTCTAAATGTAAGTAGTAGGAAGGAGTCAAAATGAAGAGGCATAAGCTAAGACAGTCAAACAACATACAAGGAGGCACATCTCGTTCAATGGTTATCCAGTGGAAGTTACAGGTATTCAATTTAAGATTATCCCTTATGTTAATTCATTTTATTGAGATATTGAGTTGCCTACATCATTGTACAATCAAAGGAAAACTGAATGCAGAAAGAGATAATCAACTCATTATTTCAATTTAATTCTTTATTCATAAGAGATCATAAGTTTTCCCACACAAGCCATGGGATATGACTAAGTGACTCATCATATACATGGAAATGAGAATACTGCATGTGCTAAAGAACAATAGTCGATGAGTAAAAAGGAACCCATCATTGCCTTTCTGTCTTCTATCCCCGCTCCTCATCATCTCCATCTCCATCTCAACTCTTCCATCTTCCGCTTCCATATCCATCTTCATTTTCACCTGCAAGACAAGAGCAGTATCTATCAAAATTTGAGCTTCAGGGTACAATGTTATTCCAATACTCATGTTCTAAAGCAAATACATATTCTAAGTTCAATGTATCTAATGGTACTTGAAGGAAAGAAATATAGAAATGCATGACACAGGATGAGAAAGAGATAAAAATAGGCTGGTAGCAAAGGAAAAAGCATAGTACATAAAGAGAAATGAATGGCAAGAGAAAATCAAAGAAGCTAAGGATTGGGTTAGAAAAGGCAGAATATGAAGAAGTTTTAAAAGAAAAGACGTGGAGATAGCACATGAAGGAGGTTGGAAAACTTGCATAAGAAGGAAATAAGAAGAAATAAACCACATGGATAGAAGAGAGGCCAAAAAGCCTATTTATTTCTAACTTATTTATGAGTTTTGCAGGAACAGGTTACAACATAGAATGAAAATCAATCTAACTGGTTAAAAAGGAAGTAGTTACTGAATGAGGATAAAATATCATTTTCAGATGGTTTACAGAAGAAAGAAGCATCAGAATAGGTCAAGAAAGAGATATTTTTGCAAATCAGGATTGGAAATCTAGAAAAGGAGAGAGAAAACAGGATTTTTGGAAAAAATATTTGCCTAGAGTCTCCCCTTGTAAAATTCACTTTTAATTTACAACAGAATTGAAATACATGTTTTTTAAAGATACTACATGCTTTCTAAACTATCTGAGATTCAAAGGGAATAAAAACAGTCAAGAAAAGTACATGTTTCATCACTTCTAAGTTGATATCATGATCAAATGAAACATACAGGTATTCCAGATTTTCATCATGCTATAGCTATCAAAAGTTCTTTTTAATTTCCAAATTCAAGTGTGAATCAAAGGGAAACTACTTCACAATTTTCAGAAGTTGCAATGAATCAAGTAAAGTCAACATGGACAGCTCATTCAAGTAATCAGACAAGCAAGAGAGATGTTTATATCTTTTTCAGAATGGTTAAATCATAAGAATCTAGAGAGAGAAGGATTCTGCAAAAAAATTGCCAGAGTTTCCCCTTGCAAAATGGACTTTTCCAAAAAAATAGAAATGATATTTTAATGTAAAATTTGAAATACAATTGCTACCATGACTTCTGAAAAAAGGAAAAGTCATTACAGAAAAGGAAAATAAGTATTTTCTTCATTTTCTAGAAAAGGAGCATCTATTTCATTATACATAATGGAATGCTATCATGTTTGCAACAAAGAAATAGTATACAATTTCCAAAAAGTCATTATTCCAAGTGAACTGTCAAAGCTACAGAATATACAAGATGGTATTCATCTTCCAACTAAATAAATAAACTACAAAGCTCAGCAAGTATTCAATCAAAGCATGCTTTCCAAAATAGATTTCAACAATTCAAGCATGCATCTTCAGTGAGAAATTACTCAAAAACAAGCATTTTTACCTCTACAGAATGAAGGAACGAGTCATAAATTACAAATATGCATCTACAGGAAGGATGGAGTGGATTCCCAATACAAAATTTGACAAGTACCAAAGGAACTTCTGCAGTCAAATTCACAATAAAATGGTTGTATCTACAAAAGGTAGTCCAAGTCCTTTACACTTCTTTTACACTTGCAAATAATCAAGGGTTACAGTTTTCTCATTGCATGAAGAGACATAATATACAAACTATGGATCTACAAAATGAAGGAGTAAATGACAAACTACCAGGTATGTATCTATCAAAAGAAGAATGGACAGAGTTCGAGTATCAAATGAGAAACAGAAAAACAGTTAACAGTTCCAAATAATGAGCCATATCTATAAAATATCAAACTCATGCACAGAAAGGAGCCTTAACAAATCAGAGTTTTGAAATTTCACTATAGAAGCAGGAGAGAGACTTCACATACAAATTATTTGCAAAGAGTATGACTGGTATTTCCATGTTTAAGAGTTGCAGACCTAAAAATCCAGGTCGAAAGGAAAATAGAAAATAGTTTTGGAACTCACCGTGCCTGAGGAAGAAGACAAATCAAACAAACAAAATGATGGTGGTACTTCCATATGCTAACTCGTATTTGAGCTCATTAGCAACTGAATCAAAAAACTAGACAGAAAACCAGAAGCAAGGCAGTCATTCGAATGGTCCACAAAGGATAAACAGAAAGTAAATATATTAAATGATCTTTAGATCATACTCAGAAGAGAAAAGCCAAGCTACAAGTCGAGCTACAGAAAATGAAATACAAAAGAATACCTTCAAGCTCCTAAAAAATACACACCCAGTCATAATCGAATGGCGTCGAAGGTCTCCAAAATGAAAAATACAGGCTCAAAGACCTCCAAGATCTCCATGCTTTCATAAAAAATGCACACCCAGTCGTAATCAAATGGCGTCGAAGGTCTCCAAAATGAAAAAATACAGGCTCAAAGACCTATAAGATCTCCATGTTTTCATCAAAAATGCAGAGCGAGGGAAAAATTTGCCAAGGCTTCATGCACAAAATGAAAAACCAAATGAAATGACCAAGTGCGAAGCCCAAGTGTATAAACCTTCCATCGAACTAGGGTTTCAAAACCCTAACCCACAGTTAAGGATCAACCGATCACCAAATACCAAGTGGAAGATCGAACGGTGATCGGTCCACACAGGTTCCCTAATTAAATGCCACCGACCATAATTAATGATGGGGTTCGAAACCCTAACTACAGATGGAGAATCGATGACATCGTGCATGCTAGTACAAAGATCAAAGGCCCAAAACACTTCACAAAATCCAAGCCAAACAACCCCAAGGTTAAGTTACCACAGGCTAAGGTTCGCAGAAGGGCGAGTCATCATGGAGGGGGGGCCAACCCACGTGGACCCGCAATTAATCATTACAGGGGAATTTTTCAAAAGTCTGAAACTATAATACCAATGCAAAAAATCAAAACACATTATGTGCCATGATCACCGAAAAGGTGAATTATAAACTATGCATGCAAATAATAATGACCAAGGGTGGTCACCTTTTATCAAAAACACATGCAAATTGCCTAGTCCACAAAGGTGGGGTGTTTTTAAACCCAAATTTGTGAAGTGTCACTCATGTGACCATCCAGAAAAGTGGAGGAAATCAGAGCATGTATACATTGGATGTGGTCCCCACTTCAGTTTTATTGTGTAAATATTGCTAAAGGCTGCATCCTTTTGCCTACACACAAGAGATGATATATTGCATGCCTTCACAACAGGACAGAGCAGAGAAGATGACAAATTTGCATGTGTAAAGAAAGAAGACTTGCCTAGTAAGCAATTTGTAATTTTAGCAAACTATTCACCTTTCTTTCTTAAAAATAGAATAGTCAACTTCAGTTTGACTATATTGTATCTAAGGCTGATAATGCCTATTTTTATCACATACTTTAGTTTGTATTATTTTATTCCTTTATTTATTATTAAATAAAGGGTAAAATTAGGATACATGGGTGAGTACAGCTTTTAGGCTATTTTTAGGAAGGGGGTGAACTTTTGCTATATATTGTGTGCTCTTACAAAGCACAAGGGGGGGAATTTTTCAGAAATTTTTCCTAGAGAACTTTTGATATGAGTACTGAAGCAATTTCTACCAGTTTTTCCCTTTGAGTGTGAATTATTCTTGCCTTTCCAAGTTATTCTGCAGTCTTGTGTATGTCAATATTAATCTTGTGAATCAATATTCCCTGATTAATCACTTTACCCTACTGCAAATTTACCATTTCTTGCTAAATCTTATTGTGCATATTAGCTTACTAGTGCTGTTGTGATTCTCCCTCAGCACAAATTAAGTGTTTTGCCCTTATTTCCTGTAGAAAGTATTAATTGGTTCGTGCACCTAAAGAATTCTTCACAAATCAGTTGTGTATGTCACTCAGTCAAGTTCTCATCTCAAATTTGGTGTATCACCTTAGTATTATTTAAATTTATAGTCATCTTTTGCCCTTAAACTCCCATAAAATAGTTTAGTGAACACCAATAAGGAACCGACCTTTTAACCCCGGAGGTTCACCTCAAAATAGGTATACCCATAGACCTGAGGTGTCCCCATTGTATCTACGAGAGAGAGAGATCTATTGCAGACTTAGAAAACCTGCTGCCATCTCTCTGCTGGGTGCACTTTCGAGAGATAACAGCTACTTCATCTAAATTGTGTTGGTTTGTTTTGTAATGGTATGCTTGGTGGGATTTAGCGACAGGTTTGTTGAGCTATCCAACTCGGTCTTTAAAACTTAGTCACTAAGAATTCCACAATCATGTCAATGGGCATGCAAAAGGTAGAGTAGAAACTATTGGCAGGAGCACAAACTAAACTCTCTCTCTCTCTCTAATCTCTCTATAAGTCCGATCGACTGTAAATTTTTAAAAATGAATTCAAGAATTAGATTGGGATACATATGAGAAGAAAACCCATTCAAAAAATTATTGATCAAATATATTAAGAATATGAAGCTTCTCAACAAAACCCCATTAACATGTTCCATGTCTACTCATAACCCATATGTTTTTCGACTGCACAATGTTAAAGTTTAAACATGCAAAGAATACAATTATATTTTTCTTGAATTTTGTAATTTAAAATGAGAGATGCATCCAATAGTTACATTATCCCCTCCATATGCATTGTTTCCATGACACTCCATCCCCTAACAATATACATACTCCTAACTTCGGTTATGGCACTAAAACATATTATGACAAGACACGGTCCTCTTTGGGCCTAATCTCATGGATGTACTGTAATAGTGTTTCTATCATACAACCTACATGCACACGAAGCACATAATCCATGGTAATAATGTTGCTTTCTTCTTGATATCAAAGAGAAGTGACATTCTAATGCTTACATATAAAACCTCATAATTTGCATTGTGTTCCAAGGTGTATGTGTTAGTGTAGGATATTTATTTTCCTTGTATTTTTCTATTTACTTGGAGATTTCCTACACTCATAGGATATGCTTGTTTAGGTGTACCAATTGTGTTGAGTTATCTTACCAATTGTGTGGAGTATACTCTAATTCCACTATCATTTAGTGAGATTTATTCACCACTCAGCTTTGAGGAGGTTACACATTCAACTCTTATATTTACATGACTTGCATCAGTTTATCCTATGGAGTAATGAGTTGGAGCTATTTCTGTGTTATTGTAACTATCTCTCTTGTATTTTCATAATTTGCAGTCTTGTATGCTTTCATATTTTTGTCTTGGAACAATTCATGTCTTGCATCATTCACTTGTGCATTCTTCGAACCAGTAGATATGCAGCACCGCTCCGATATGGTATAAGATTTGAGCTCGTATTGAGCTTGTTTGGTTATCATTCTGTAAGTTTAAATTCATTTGAGGTCATTATTTGCAATTATTTTGGTTTTTTGGTGCTGGTTTTTCTCGGTTTGTGGGTATATAGCCTATTTCAAGGCTTATGAGGTTTACAGGCCCACATATTGCATATACAGTTATGGAGATTACTTCGTTGCAGGCTCCCTAGAATATTTATCCAGATCTAGAGGTTGATTTGCATACATGTGAAGGGTGTTTTCACTTATGGTAGTGCTTTGGATACATATTAAGACTTGCTAAGAGAATTTTTCCCGATCAAGAGGCATTTTCAAACCTACAACAGAGTTTCCAACAACTCATACACGCATTGCAGATCCGGATCTGGTCGTTGTTTTTTTGAGTCCCGGGACAGTGTTGTTTTCTACTCTTAGATATTCTTAGATTCATCAAAACCCACCTCCTTCTTTTGCTAAAATTATATTTTAGTGAAAAAAATGTATTTCAAGTTTAGTGTAAATTCATTTAAAATAGGGCTTATTTATGGGAAATAATTATTGTAAAACTTTTTATTGGTAGCTCAATATTGAGTGCCATTTTTTGCAAAAGTTAAATATTTTTCATTTCCCAAAGAATTGGACTTATTTATTTTGTAAAACACACTAAGTTATAAAGTGCCAAAAATATGGAGGGGATTCTTGATATAGTTTCAGTTGGGGGTGTATAGTGTGTTTCCTCTCTTATTCAGAACTTCTTTCTTTTAACACATTTCTTTGTTTTCTGTAACAACTACCACAACCTTTCTTTCTACACTAATGGATATAATTTCAATTAACACACTTACACCTTGTAACTAACATGAATGGAAATAAAAAATGACCATGGTAATAAGGAGTAACGGGTTGTACCATATCACAATGGGGCTAGAACCCGAGCCTAGTATAAATGCATAAAAAGTTAAGTGGTTTAATAAGTGTGATGAAGCCTTTAGTATTTTGCGTCTTTCAGTGTCGCCCAAACTTCTATTTCACATAGAGTCAGCCAAATCACCCAATGAGGTGTGGAAAACCTTAGAAACCTTGTTTGGAAAAGTTAACACTATGAGGAGTCATGAGCTAGAAATAGAACTTATCAACTTAAGTCCTAGAAAATTTGACACTTTGGAAGATTTTTGTACCAAGTTCAAGTCCTTACAATTGTAGTTAAAATAATTCGGAATAGAAAAGAAGGATGAACAACTAGTTCTTTCAATGCTTTCCAAACTAGGTCTTGACAACTCTATCTTTGTCTCTACTTTTTATGCCACCAAGAGAGCCATTGGATCCAACTGGAAAATTTCATCCTTAGATGACTTTATTGTTGATTTGATTAAGGAGAAAGACAAGTTAATCCAAATGGGAACCTTAAAGTCCTCTAAACCTCAAGCTCTCATTGCCAAGAATGAAAAAAGAAAACCTCTGACAACAAAGAGTATAAATAGAATAATGGGGATCAAGAAAGCAAGAAGGATCAACATTCTTCCACCTCTACATCAAACTCTGAAACATCCTCTTATAGTGTTAAGTCCAAGAAAGAAATGATCAAATGTAGGTATTGTAAAGGAAGACATGATGAAAGAATTATTTTGAAGAAAAAGATTGTGCACCTCACAACTCTTTCTAAGAAAAACAAGATAGGTGATCAGGAGTCTTCCAAACAATCTTCATAAATAAATGAATCCTCCAATGAAAGTGAAAAAGGGAAAGAGAAAGAATCAAGAAAGGAGAAAAAGGGAGATCCCTTATTGCAGTTGTAACACTACCTCTTACATGGGTTATTGATTTTGGTGCTTCACATCATATGGATACTTCACACATGGAGTTCACTTCATTAGATCCATGCGACATGTCTACTATACGATTGGGTGACAATAGTTCTGCACAGGTTTTTGGGAGAGGGCTTGTTGAAGTGAACAGAGGAACATTCAATAATGTTCTTTACATTCCTTCACTATTAACTAATATCTTATCAATATAATAGATTACTCAACTTAGTTAGGGCATGCGAGTTGAGTTTACTCCAGATTTAGTCTATGTCAGAGAGCTACACAATGACGCTATCATTGCTGCGAGTGTGGTTGATCACCAAACTTGGCTATATTCCTTATCTCACTTTGTTCTTCCTTTATATTCTTCACCAGGTTCACCTTTACTTGATTGCACTTCTCATCTTGAGCACATTTCTAATGAGAAATTCTCTTATAGCACATATGATTATAGTAGTGATGGGGACCCACCTCATCTATATCCTTGTCATCTTCCAGTTTTAGAGGATTTATTTCTTAATCCACTTACTTCTAGTCCACCTCAGACTTTTCACGAAGCAGACATCTTGATTCAGGACTCATTAGACATCAGGTAGTCTTCTACTTAGTTACATGACCCTCCACATTATTTCTTCACTTCTACATCGGATAAATCATTCCTTCATGGAGTAGTTTGCACTTATACCATATATGAGGAGCATATTTCCTTTGATAGGAACTACACCTTGGTTAGAGATCCATTAGACACTTGGCGACTACCTTCACTTTTACATGGTGATCCACTCTTCACTGCATCTACATCTGAGCCACAATCACTCCAGGAGGCTACTTTGTAGGATATCGAATGGCTACCGATAGTTGTAGCTTCGAGTGGGGCTTTCTAGTCCTACCTTATTTTTGTTGTCTCTCTTTTGGGGGGGATTTTTCCCATTGGGTTTTCTCCTTTTACTCTATCTTTGTGATAGATGCATTGTATGTGGGTACATCATCAGGCCTTATTATCAGGACCCACTTTCCTTTTTCGCTGCCCACCTGAGCTATGCTTATGGGGGGTGTTGGTGTACATGTTTATTTTCCTTGTATTTATTTATTTTCTTAGATATTTCCTGCACTCATGGGATATGCCTACTTAGGTGTACCAGTTGTGTCGAGTTAGCTTACTAGTTGTGTTGAGTTAGCTTACTAGTTATGTGAAGTCAACTTTACTTCCATTATCAGTTAGTGAGATTTATTCACCGCTCATCTTCGAAGAGGTTACACATTCACCTCCTATATATGTACACGACTTGCATCAGTCTATCCTATGGAGTATTGAGTTGGATTTATTTTTGTGTTATTGCAATTATCTCTCTTGTATTTTTGTAATTTACAATCTTGTATGCTTATATTGTTTTGTCTTGGAACAATTCATGTCTTGCATCATTCACATGTGCATCCTTTGAACCAGTAGATCCATGGCGCTTCTCTGATAGAATTTTGATATAGTGATAATCGTTCATATTTGATAGTGGTGACAATACCTTCAATGCGGGGTAGGACAAAGCAAGAAGTTTCGTTGTTGTTTTTGATGGTTTTTATTTTGTTTTGTAAATAAAAATTGAAAGTATAAAGTTTGTCTCAAGAAATCGAGCTTCACTGTTGTTGTTTCTCATTAGAGAGGGATTGTAACATCTCCTTTCTTGTACAAGCTTTGTGAAAATGAATAGAATCTCTCTAGATTTGTTAAAAAAACAAACAAAATTTTAATTAGTTTATGAAAGAAGAAAAAGGAACAACAAATCATGGAGGAAACTTTAATTTGATTTATTTTTCAAATATAAAATACACTATTGAAGAGAAAAAGACATATTGTTAACCACATAAACGAACATAGGTAAATATGTAGCTTAGATTTGAAATATTGACTATTCAAATTCAGCAAGGTTAAATTTTTGAACAGGTGGAAGACAAAGTAGATCAATGGAATCAAGAAATTGAAACAAGAGAATGAATTTGAAAATAGATGACTCTGGAGAGATAGTTATGGTAGAAGCAACAAGAAGGAAGAAAGTCGTTGGAAATGTCCAAAAGATTTGAATATTTCTACAAATTCTTTTCATTTCCTATCATAAAACTTAAAAATTCACAACAACATAAGATATTAAATGCAATAATGAAATGTGTATTAAAACAAACTAAATTAAATCCATTAAAAGCTTAGATTATTTATGCACTTTAAATTTTACATTTATTTTCAAAGTTATTTACATCCAACTCAATTAATCAATGTCTTATGCAAATAAACTACAATAACTTTTTTATATTAATTATAAATGTTTTTTTTTATTATTGGCAAATAGTTTTTTGAAAGGGACTATACCCTTATACAAGAAGGCTCCAGAAGCCAGATGTGAACAAAGTAGAAACAAAGGAAAAGATCAAGATCGGGGTAAAACATTCAAGCCCAGTAGCAGGAAACAACCTGCTCAGAAAAAAACCCAAAACCAACAGCAAATCAGCATAAAAACAGTGGATTCACAGCGAACAGACAGCTGTTGTCCAACAGCAGCCGTGCAACATTGTGAAACTAACAAGGCAGAGAACCGGTATTCTTGGAGAAAAGTTTTTTCTTTTTGCGCACTGTTATCCAGCCTGTAGAAGCCTCCGCGATTGGAGGATTAAAAAAAGGAGGCGTATTTTTCTTATCCTCCAACGATCCAATGGGGCAGCCGATTCATAAACATCATTTGTATTTTCCTTTCCATCGCCAACTGGATGAGATTCATTGGCGCCTTCATTAACTGGAATTTCCGAGAGAGGGGTTTCTGGGACAAAAACATCTTCAGTATCAGTATTTGAATCCTCTTTGGCTTCGAAAATCAGGTGTTCTGAGAGTGCATTTTTCCACCAGTTGTTTTTTCCATTTTTTCGCTTTTCCATACCGCAAACATCAGCAGTGTGTCCAGTAGCAAAACACTTTCTGCACCTAAAAGGCAAGCGTTCATAATCTAAAGATTGTGTCCAAGTTTTGTTTTGGACTTTAAGCTCTATATTAGCAGGGAGATTTTTGGATGTGTCAAGCTCAACAAGGATTATGGCGAAGGTTGTGTGCGTGAAATCAATGGTTTGGGGGTCAATGAAAAGGATATGACCCAAAGTATTTCCAATAATGGTTAGGCAGGTACTATCCCAAAATTGGAGCGGTAAATGGGGCAGTCTAATCCAGACTGGCTTGCAGGCAAAGGATTCAGTAAGTGGGTTAAAAGAAGGGAACCAGGGTTTCAAAACCAGGTAGTGGGATTGAAAAGCCCAGAGTTTTTTAGCTATGACTTCCTTATCCCTAATAGAGGAAAAAGCAACAATGAACGTACCTTTCGCACATGGATAAAGATCTAGCTTACCAGATAGAATCGGGATCCAGTGCTTTGTAATCCAGTCATGAAGGGTAGCTAGGTTTGGCCATAGCCCGCTAAATCTCCCGATCAGGGCATGCTCCTGGTAAAAACATTCTGAATCGAGGACTTCATCCCCAAAAGAGATGCTAGGGTTAGTATCCGCTGGGATCATGGGTGTGATAGGGCTCATCCCCTGCGTGAGGCTCCTGCCCTGTAAAATATCCTTAAATGTATTTGGTCTGTTTGATTTATCATTTGGGATCTGATTCACACCATCCCTGGAATCCGGAATGCCTGTCCTAATGGTCTTCGGGTGCAGATCCACTGTAGAAACGCTGCTAGGAAACCCGTCGCCAACAGTTTTATCACTGAAAAAGCCACCATAAGCAACTAAGGGCGGCTGTGTCTTTTCCATAAAGGTCGGTTGAGAGGATTTCCCAGGGTAAGGGGTCGAAGAGGCCGCCTTAGCGCCGCAAAACGCTTGGTCAATCCACGAAAGAACCTCTGCCTGCGCGCCTCCGACAGCACCGCCCCCGTCAGATCCATGGCCACCAAAACGACCACGGGTTTGCGGCCGTTTGACCATTTAGGGTCGCCGAGAGATGTTCGCACAGAGGTCGCCGAAGAGCAGCGAAAGAGCAGAGGAGAATAAGCACGACTATTTCCCTTCAAATGTTAAAACGCGTACCAATTTAGATTAATATTAATTATAAATGTTAAAACGCGTACCAATTTAGATTAAATTGGAAAAATTAAAAAAAAAATCTACACTCAAATGAAACCTTAAATTATTCAAATCCAGTATCTTCTATTAATAAAAATGTAATTATTAAAACAATTTTTATTTTATTTCTTATGTTCAATATATATTGTAATTATATTTAAACGATTAAAAAGTTGCACCGATTTTTTAATTTTTTTTTGTGTTTCATTGGTTAACACTATATATTATTATATAGCCTATGGATAAAACATAGGCTACTCTAACAGAATCCATATGCCCGTACCATTTAGCCATATGCCCGTAAAACATAGGCTACTCTAACATGGAAAAAATCTTTGAAAAAAGGAATTGTTCCAAGTTACTTTTTACAAAAAGCTTTGAAAATTAAACCGTTGAGAAGCACTTTATCCAAACGGTATACTAGAAGATTCGTTAAGCACAAAAGCAACGGGGAGGAGCGGGGAGGAAGGGATAAGTGCGGGACAGCTGTTACGACCACAGGTGACAGCTGGAAAAGAAAGTCGGTGGAACTGGGAAGAGACGTTGAGGAAAACAGTATATATATACACCTCGCAAGACGTTTTTGCTGGTACACATTCCGTGTACTTACTGGTATTCCGTTTGTTTGTTTTTGCTGGTCCGGGTGTGTGTGTTATGTGTCACGGCCGTGCTGTGTTTGTTTTATTAATGGAGTGCTTTGAATTACTGTTTGAATTTTTGTGGTTTTCATTTTTCATGTTTATGCTATTTGGGTATTTTTTGGCTCCCATTTGTGGGGTCAAAACAGTCTCTGTATGTATGTTAGTGCTCTGTTCGAGGTAGCGAAACGATGCAGGAAGCGAATCAGGCCAAGTCGAAGCAGGGATCGAATCGGACTAAGCATTTTAAGATGGTTAGTACTATTGAGCTTCTACTATTACTCTTTCCGCAATTTGCTGTTAGTCTTTCTTCTGAAATTGCAGATTATCCATGGTGTATTTAAGAAATTTTACCTCGTTTTGCACCATAGGAAGGATTTAACGTACATTTCCTGCATATTTTTAATCTATGTGGACCATGAAGGAAATGTATAGGGCTTATGTTTTCTCTCTGTGTGTATTGGTTTCCGTAAAGGTATAATTTAAAGGGTTTTTAGCTAGTGATTTCAAGTTTAGAATACCTCTGTATAATGATTTTAGGCTTAGGATGCCTCTGTGTGATGATTTCCTTATTTCTACAGGCCTTGTTTCTTGATTAACTGTAGCTATACCGACCTCGCCATTAGGTTAGGCTTTCACTTAGTTATATGAAAGCCTCACAGTAGACTCCCCGGTTTGCAATGGAGACAAACAGGGGCTAAGTGGAAAGAAACTACTCCTACAGCGCACCTCACCGGAAGGTTTTATCCCACACAAATGTGTATGTCAGTTTTTAGGGGAAGCTTTCAGGCTACAGGTAAAAGAGATTTTAGGCTATGATTTACAGATTTTAGGGGAAGGTTACATGCTAGAGTTCAGAGATTTTACGCTAGGATTTACAGATTTCTTCTTGGGGGCGGGGGACAGTTGGGAGACCGGGGATTTATAAATTTTAGGTAAGATTAAATTTCTGAACTGCTCTTGTTAGAATTTTCTTTTTTCTGGTTTTGTTATATTAATGAATTTTGAAGGTATCACCTGATTTGTAGACACGGGATTAAGTAGTCTGGAACATTCATGTTTGTTTGTTTGTCTCACAAGTTTAGGCTGCCCTTATTTCTAGATATTTGCAGGAGTTGTGAAATAAATGGTCATGGTATAAATTTGTTTGTGAAGTCTTGTAGTTTTCCGTCAGGGGTTTTGATTTGTCTCCTACTGTTTTGGAATTTTTTTGTATATAATTTTTTTAAACAGATTCGAAAGTCGCAGATGTAGTTTGGTTTAGTAATTTTATTTGAGTTAGAGGCACTAAATTCAATAAACAGTTTCTTGTTTAGGGATCAAATTGATTTTAGATGGTATACATGTTATTTTAGGGATCAAAGTCTATTTTAGATGGCTTAACTGTCGTGAATCTAAATGTTTACACTAATCTAATTTATTTTAGATTATACCTGTTAGTTTTGGTTGTAAATGCTCACTGAGTAGTTTTTTAAAACTTCATTGTGATATCCTCAAGGCTATGTTTAGTTTCAGTTAAATTCAATAATTTTATTTTACAATGTTTACTTTAAGGCTAGTTTCAGTTGTAGATGGTTCAATGATATCATTTTGCTATTTTTCAGATCTGGAACATGGTTTTTAACAAGTAATAGTATTTTTTGAGGTGATATTTGAAGTGTTTTTATAGATGAAACCCCCGAGTTACTTTAAACCCTCCGAAATAACATTAGTAAAAAGCTCAGCAAAACCTCGTCAAATCCGCTAAGGAAATCCCAAAGCTCTCTTTATAGTCTTCAGGTCTCTATAAAAAGTCTGCTGGCATGCGAGTCATCAATGCAAGTGTTGGGTAGTACTTGTACAGTCTCTTTCAAAAGTACTGGCATATGTCACATCAGTCTATTTTAATGTATTTAATTTGTTTTCTTAAAATAAGCAATTTTTATGTCGTATCTTTTGCTTTTAAAAATTAAAATTGTTGTGTGCCTAGGAGAATAATTTATTTGTCACTTACCGAACATTTTTTATTTTTATGTATTTAATTACATTTTATTTAATGTTATTCGTAATTTTGTTTATTTTGATGTATTTAATTTATTTTCGATCAATTTGTAATGAGTTAATTCAGCATTTAAAATGAAATGATAGTTTGATGTTTTGAAAATGAAATTAATTGTTGTGAATTTTTTGTTATTTTAATGTATTTAATTTTGTGAATAATAAAATATTTGAATATATGTTTTAATAGTAGTCGCAATTTGAGGTCAAATGTTTTATCAATTTATCGATTTGTGAATGATATATTATATGTTTTTGGTAGTCATCATTGATTTTTTTGAGATCAAATATTTTAATATATTGTCGTGAATTAAGTCTTTCAAAAGTTTTGTGAATTTGATGAAAATATTTGTAAAATAAGCAAATATTTGCTATGAATGACAATATCTTTTGAATAAATCTATATCAAAAATTGTTAATCAATATTGTTTGTATAGTGAATAACTTGAATATATTGTTTATTTTTTGTTATGAAAAGGAAATAAATATGAGTGTTTTTTAGGATGTATTAAAATTATCATTTTTTTAATGTTATTCATGTGTGTAATTTTGCATATAATGATTGTTTGAAATGTATATAATTTTTTTTGTTAAAATTAATATTGTTTTTTATCTGTGTTTTATGATAAATGTGTGGTAAAATGTAAATGATATGTTATCCATGTGTTTAATGTTATTTTAAGGTATGCTTCATGTTTTGAATAATTGTATTGTGTTTTACATATATTGTTTAAATAGTTGTGATTTAATCATATTTTTAATGAGTGTTTAGGATTCATAAAAATATATTTTATTTAATGGTTATATGTCGTGATTTTTGTTTTATGATAATATGTTTGAAATAAATGGTTAATGTAATAACAATGTGTCTTAAACAATGTATGAATAGTTGTGGTAAAATATGATTGTTATAATGTGTTTAATGAATTTTTGAATATCAAATTTATTAAATTGTTTGTGTTTTACATATATTGTTTAAATGTGTTGAATAATTATTTTTTATTATGATGTTTAGGGATTTTAAAATATATATTTTATTTAATGGTTATATGTGTGTCAATCAATTTGTGTTACATAATGATTGTTTGAATGTGGTTAATAAATAATGTGTTGTTTGTTAAAATGTGTTTAATGATGGCTTACATGTGTGTTTTATAATTGTTTTTATTTGTGTTAAATGATGTTATTGTGTGGTAAAAGTTTTTGCGTACATGTGTTATAACGATTGTTTTGAATGTTTTGCTTAAAGGAAATAAATAGATGGTTTTAGGATTTTAAAATATATATTTTATTTAATGGTTATATGTGTGTATTATTTGTGTTATATAATGATTGTTTGAATGTGGTTTTATAAATAATGTTTTGTTTGTTAAAATGTGTTTAATGATTGTTTTTATGTGTGTTTTATGATTATTTTTATGTGTGGTAAAAGTAAATGATGTGTTATAATGTGTTTAATGATTTTTTGCTTACATGTTTTATAATGATTGTTTGTGTGTTTTACATATATTGTTTAAATGTGTTGAATTTTGTGTGTTTTAATTATATTTTTATGAGTGTTTAAGTTTAAATGTGTTGAATTATAATTGTGATAATTATATTTTATAATGATTGTTATGTGTGTTTTAGAATTACATATATGGGATGTTTAAATGTGTGTTGAATTTTGTGTGTTTTACATAATTGTTTATGTGTTATTTAAATTATGTTTTTATGATTGTTTAAGTTTAAATGTGTTGAATTTTGTGTGTTTTAATTATATTTTTATGAGTGTTTAAATTTAAATAAGTTTAAATAAATACATTGGGATGATTGTTTAAATGGTGTGATAGATTTTTTTTCCATAAATCTTTGAATGTTGAATGGTGGTGTATTTAAATGTGTATGTGTTGATTGTTCCAAAACAATTGTTTTGTATTTAAAACTTATGTTTATGATGAATGGTGTATTATTATTAAATGTGATGACTGTTTAAATGGCATGTTTGGATTTTTTTTAATGACTTTTAAATGTGTTTAAAAAATGTGTACTATGAATGCTTAAATGTTGTGTATTATTTTAAAATAATGTGTATTTAAAAAATGTGTACAAAATATGTTAAATTATTATTAAATGTACAGTTTGTTTTAAAACGATTAATAAATAGTGTTTGAATTTATTTTTTGTATTATTTTAAAAAAGTGTGTGATGATTGTTTAAATGGTGTGTTTAAATTTTTTTTGTGTATTATTGTTAAATGCGATATTTGTTACGATTGTTTAAATAGTGTTTGAATGTTTGTTATGATTGTTTTTTTTTTTGAATTATGTTTAATTTTTGATAATTTGAATGTGTATAATAAATTATGTATTTAATAATGTATTTAAATGATTGTATGGCAAAACCAATGTGAATTGTATAAAAAATTGTGTATGATTGTTTAAATGTTTGTGTGTTTAAATTAAAAATTTTTTTCCTTAAATCTTTAAATGTATGTTGAATATTTAAATTGATAATGTTTCAAAAAAATGTTGACATGATTGTGGTGTTATTTACAAAAATAATGATTATTTATTAATTGTGTATTGAATTTTTGATAATCTTTAAATGTTTTGATTGTTTCAAACCAAACCGAATGGTATTAAAAAATGATAATTTTTTAATATTTAAATGTGTATTATTGTTTTTTAATTGTAATGTTTTTTATAATTATTATATTAATATGTTTATTTAATTTTTGATAATTTTTTAATATTTAAATGTGTATCATAATGAATGTTTCAAAGAAAATATTAAATTTAACATGAATGTTGATATATATGTTGTGTGTTTATAATTTCTAATAATTATTTAAATGTTAAATTTAATATCATTGTGATGATTGTTTAAATTAAAAATAGTTTTTTATAATTATTATATTAATATGTTTATTTAATTTTTGATAATTTTTTAATATTTAAATGTGTATCATAATGAAAGTTTCAAAGAAAATATTAAATGTTAATATGATTTCTAATAATTATTTAAATGTTAAATTTAACATGAATGTTGATAGATGTTTTTTCTTTCTAAATACATTCCAATGGTTTATCTGAAATTTTTGATTAAGTGTATAGCTAATGTTTAAATATGTTTTATAATGATTTTTTACATATGTTGAGAGGTTTGTTTCAGAGAAATTATTAAATTAATATTTTTTCAGAGATAAATGTTGATATCTATGTTTTGTGTGTATAAAATGTCTAATAATTGTTTAAATGTTAAATTTAATATGAATGGTGATGTAATGTATGTAAAAATTTTAAATACACATAATAATAATGGTAATTGATGACTGTATTAAATTGTAAATTTATATGTATAAAGATTGTTCAAATATGTTGAATGGGGGTGTATATTTTACAATAGTGTTTTATCTTTTTAGATTTTTAATTATCATATAAATATATAAATATATACACTATAATGGTTGTTTAGATTGTTTTATAATTATTGTTGAAAATATTAAATGGAGTTTAAATATTAAATTTTGGTGATTGTTTAAATTTATATGTATAAAAATTGTTTAAATTTAAATATGTTCTCTTATGTACTATTTTTTCAAAGAAAATATTAAATGGTGTATATATTTTGAATTTTTTTAATGATGATTGTTTATTATCATATTATGTATTTGAAATTTGTGGTAAGGGGGGGGTCTAGTTAAAGAAAATATTAATATTTTTTATGGTTTAAATATGTTAAACGAATATTTTAAAAATTTAATGTGTTGAATGAAGTTTAAATATGTTCTCTCGTGTAGGATTTTTTCAAAGAAAATATTAAATAGTGAATGTATTTTGAATTTTTTTTTTAAGATGATTGATTATTATCAATTTTTTATGGTTGTTTAGATATGTTAAACGATCTATATTTTAAAAATGTTTGTATGATTTTTATATTAATGTGTTGTATTTATGTTTTTTATATTAATATGTTGTGTTTTTATGATTTTTACTTTAAAAATATTAATGTGTTGTGATTTAATTATTATGTACACTAAATACGATATAAGTTTAGGCCTATTAATTTCAATTAATTTAAAAACATTTTTAAAAAAACAAGCAACAATTAGTAAAAATAATAAAATTTGAAAAAATAATATAATAATAAAAATTAAAAGATAAGAAATAGAAAGATATAAACCAAAACAATTGAATAATTGTTTAAAATCATTAAAAAATTAATAAAATAAATAATATATAGTTTAATTAAAAAAGTAGTAAAAAAATAAAATAATAAAATAACAAATCAAAAATTAACCAAAAAAATAAAATGAAAAATTATAGGAAAAAAAAAACAAATTAATGAAAACAAATTAGAAATATAAAAATTAAAAGATAAGAAATATAAAGATATTAATGAAAATTACTAAATAATTGCTGAAATTTATTAAAAATTTAAATTAAAACAATTATTAAATAAATAGTATTTAATGTATATCTAAAAATAAAATAGTAAAAAATAATTAAAAAAATTAGAATCTAACAAAAAAATTATAAAATTATAAAAAATGCAAAAAAATTAACAAAACAAAAAAATAAAAAAATGTAATGCCAAGTTGGGCATCGGATTCCTTTTTTCTACCTGCCTCCTTCCAACCACCCAACCTGCAATTTTTTTTAGACTATCACGTCTGTCCTTGCGTGAGGAGTCGGTGGAGTCATTTTCTTCACCATAATCCCTTTTTGGATTCTCCTTCAATGCGTACAGGTGGGTGTTGGGCGCGTTTTCCTGGTCTGCGCGTGGAGTGGTTGTGAGACGTATTCTTCCTGTTGCGTGGGCCGAGAGGCCATTAAAATCCTTCCTGGCTCCTCCTGGACGCCTTCCTCCCTGCTGGCTGCATGGGTTCTCAAAATCGTGCTGTACAGGCAGCTTCAGTGGAGCGCAGAACTAATCTTCTCCTGGGAGCCGTTGGTGTTGATCTTGCTGTCTCTGGCTGCACGCGACCACAGTCGTGATCAGTTGTTGCAAAATCTTGCAGCTGTAGTAGAAGAACACAGAGGCCAGTGGAAGAGCGCTACAACATAGGCTGCGAGAGGAGCGTATCAGAGAAACGCCTGGAGGAGCTCCGCGTAGAGAGATGGTCAAAATGGGAGAGCGCAAAATGCAAACTGTACTGGGAATGGCACGTTGACCAGCAGGTTTACATTGTGAAGGGAAGCGTGAGGGTGGTTCCAAATGGCTGCAAAAATGACGCCGCATGGTTCTATGCAGGTGACCTTGTGTGATATCCCAAGTGGCTCGAGGCCTCTTTGTATTTCCAGGGTCCTTACGAGGAACGCTATCACTTTCTAGCCTACGGGGACGACTAACAAAAGATCAGGCTTAGGTTGAGTTGAAGGTGGGCAAATGCAAGGAATGGCATTTTGGGGCTGAGCCATTTATCACACAGCTTATGATGTGAAGCATTATTGGGACGAAGAAAGTTGTGATTTGGGCCACTTCGTTGGATTCTTTGTAGTCTTATTGGCTGGATTTGGATATTTAGGTAAAGGATCGGTAAGGTCGGAAATGGATTGATTGACATCCATAGGAATTTGCTGTATATGAGAGATGCAAACCTTGCTTGGATATCCACGAGGAGTAGCCTGAGTAATGGCAAAGATGTTACCTTCTATAAACTCATCTATGGCAGAACTTTCTCAGGTTGGTAAAGTGGGATACCACACACAATGACATTGGGAATTAAATTAGCATTGCTCTTATTTTGCTTAGCTTCTATGATTAGAAAACTATGAAGATTATAACCACCAGGTCCATAAGCAACAGATACTAGGATGTTTCAACCAGTGTTAGGGCAAAGTCAGGCCGTATGGCCACACTGAATACGGATGTAACACTGGAAATGTTTAGTTGGCTACTATTGTGGTATTTGCTGCAGCAGACGCATCAATGGCCAAAACAAGGGTCGAGGGTGCAGATCTCTGAATTACATTCACATAGCAACTCCTTGTACTGGCTGTATTACAACCTTTGACAACTCCTTGGTACAACATAGTTATTTCTGCATTTGAATAAATATAGTTCAAGCGACAATTGACATAGCCTTGACTTCAGGTATGGTTGTTGAAGCAATAGATATGCAGATAATAACATTGCAGAATTGGAAGCCGTGGCTGTTGGGTTATGGGAATTTTGGGGAAATTAAAGAATTCTACAGAAATAATGGTAATGGTTATAGAATTTGGGAAATTTGAGAGATAACAGGTTGTCCAGAGATTCTCTACTGAGACCTTGCTTGTTCTGCGATGTAATCATTATGTCTTGTGTCCGAGCTTCAAACCATGGTTGGTGTTTAGCTTTCTAGCGCAAGTGCTCTCGGACTGAGTGGTAAGCAGTTCGACTCTCACCCCCAAAGCAGCTGCATTGAAGCAATCTAGTGTTTGGACAACCACCTATTGCATTCTTCTAGTCGTGCCTTCAAAAGGGAATCCGGTGTGGTATATTGCAAGAAAAGACCAGTGAAGCAGAGGATAAAGCGGAAGGCGTGTGGCTGTAGCAGTCCCTGCTGGATGTTCACGACTGGTGGATGCGTTAAAACAGGCAAGATAGACTAACCATATACATAATATGCTAGTATCTAATAAACCTCTTGAAATGAAACTTTTTCTTTCTAGAAATTGGTTTAAATCTGTGATTTTGTGGATTTGTGTTCAGTATATGGTTAACAGTTTGTTACTTCTGGATTTGCCTCTGTTGGTTGTTCTTGTTGACGTGATCAAACCCATTTATATATAAAACAAACAAAGGTTCTCAGTGTATGCTTCGATTGATCATATATATATATATATATATATATATATATATATATATATATATATATAATTTTAAAGTTACTTCCTTCTGCAAAAAAAAAAATGTCGCTGTTTCTTTTGTGAACCTGGGTATGTAATCGCCCCTAGAACGTTGCAGCTTTGACTAGTATTGGTTTCCTATTATGTTATTGCCCTAGAGGAAAATATACAGTTAAATTATTATTATTATTTTATGATAAGCGTGATTATGCACTTCGTGTATTGTGCAAATTATTAGGGCTTTTGGAAATTAGAAGTTCAATATATATGCTTGTTAAGAAGGAAGTTTTGGGCCGAAAATATGTCCTGGGTTGATAGAAGGGCATAAATTATTGATAGAACCCCATTTGATTCTACTCTTTCTATGAGTAAAATTTGATAAAATTAATGACCTTTATGGTGTTAAGATATGGTATGTTGATGATTCCTTGTGTGATCGATTTAATTATGTATAGACATAATGCCTTGATGGAGTAAGGTAATATCTTTCACGGTTCGTGAAAGTTAAGGTTTTCATCAACTGCTTAAGGTAACATGAAGTTCCTTAATTTAGTCAAACTTGTTTTGTACTTCCTTCTTGATGAGTGACCTTTTCATTACAAATTTAGAATGATTGTGATGGAAGGTCGTGAATATATTTTGTTGTCTAAAAAAGGGAAAAGAAGCTATGGAATAGTTTGTTTGTGTATCGAACGTAATAATTGTAATAACATCGTTATAGAAGTTCATTATTGGAGGATATCTATCTTCAATGGTATATTATGTGTTTAATCACTGCATAGGT
This sequence comes from Taxus chinensis, assembly GCA_019776745.2. Lineage (NCBI taxonomy): Eukaryota > Viridiplantae > Streptophyta > Pinopsida > Cupressales > Taxaceae > Taxus > Taxus chinensis. Next base: position 284,237,826 of record CM034146.1, read on the forward strand.
TACCATAAACTTAGTGATGAGATGTAAATTAAGGAGAGTTGAGAGACCTTTTCCTTTGTGTACATCGTTTATGATATTAGGAAGTGAGTTGATGTCGAAAAATTTCAACCAAGTCTAGATTCATGGCTATGTTCCTCTAGAACGGGAGGATTATAAATCTAAGGTATTATGAAAATTGCAAGGATGTGTTTAGAATGCTAGATTGCCTACTCAACTTGGGTATTAATGAGGCTTGTCGCTATTCCGGCCCTGGTTATGTTCAGTAGGTAGGCTGTTAGGCAATACCTATTCCAGACATTCTTACCGTCCTTTCCACTCATCCTTATTAGCTATGAAGTCACTTATTACCTAAGATATAATGGTTGTGGGTTTGAATATAAGATTTTCATCCTTTAAACCTTTTTGATTACATGATGGAACTTTGTTTTTTACCCTCGTTGTTCGTTTATAGCCTATTAGGCCTATGGCCCTACGGAACGATTCCAAAACTATATTCTTTTTGGCAGCTAAGATCAGGTCTGGTTTTTATCTTTTGACTTCACCTTGAGAATGTGGATTGATGGGTTACACTTTAGATTTCAATCACGTAATCTACGGGATTACATGATTGAAATCCTAATACTCTCAACTCTTGTGTCTAATCATTTAAATTTCATAGTCTTGCGTATTTGGTTGTCAAACTTTTGTAGTTTTAGAGGTATTTTTCATAACTAAAACTTATGGATTTCTTCTTAGTTGATATGTTGAAAATTATATCTTGTTTCAAAAGGTTGTTAGAGGTTAGAACTTTGATCCATTTCTTGAAATAGAATGCTTCCTTTCATGGTATTGTTAGCTAGTAGCTTATTGTTGCTATGTATAGTCTTATCTTGCTCAGTTCTCGCAAACTGACTCAGGTTATTAATTGTTGCAGATGGCTTACGTGGTTAGATGATGGAAAGACTTGTAGATTATTGCATCAATCTTGGTTATGATGTTCCTTTGTACGAATGTGTATTATGTTATAAAATTTGGAAAGGGCCTTTGGACATTTTAGAAGAAGGGTCAGTGCCTAGTAAATGTATTGTAGAGTATTGTTGTTGTAACTGTTGAAACTTTGGCTTGTTTGGTTATCATGTGAAAGATGAAATTTGATTACCGCTTGGTTATGGGATATTCTAGTGAATTTTAACCCTTAGTATAGTAGCGGGGCATGTCCCATGTTATTACTCTCTTGCTCCCTAGTCATGGTTCAATAGAGATGGTATGTCCCTTTGATTTGTGCATCATGTTGGAATGAATTGATATAACCTTGTTTTGTTTCCGCAAACGAGTACTGTTAAACTTTGCTCTTGAGTTAAAATGTTGAGTTGTAAATCCTCCTAAGGCATAGTAGCAATGAGTTTGTAAGCACTATAAAGTGAACTGGATAGTCCTTATAAAAGTAAAACTAAAATTTATATATATGAATATATTAATGTAGATGTGATCTACTCGATAGCATTTGAGACCTGGAACAATCAAGAGGAATCTATCTTTTGTAACAAAATATGATTTCTTGTTTTTCCCCGAGCTAAACTAATAAACATTATCCTTTTATGGTGAAATCTTAAATGATCTCATGGTGAAATCAATGGTTAGATTTTAGAAGATGATAGGATTTAATAAGTAGGAGGGAAATTGATTAATAAAACCTTAAATATCTCTATATCGTTTGAAATGTCCTCCTTTGTCAAACCTAATTAAGTAAAGTCTAGATGGAACATTTAACCAATCTCGATAAACTCTTAACCTCAATGAAAGATTGATAGTAAACAATGTGACCCTGAAGCTAAATTCTGTTGTCCTGTTCTGTTAACCCTTGCCTTGATTCATGGTGATATTTCTTAAGCAAGGTCAAAATTTGATCCTTAAACAAGAAGGTTATTGTTATGAAACCCTAAGCGGTACTTTCCCTCAATCGGAACTTATGCTTTCACCTGTGCAATAGAGGTATGAAACAGGTGTTAGTGGCTTGAGTAAGATTAATTAACCTTGTAAGAAATGGAAAATGTTCTAAAATCAAATGAATAAGAAAACTTTGGACATAAAATTGACGATCCTAGTTTAGAAAGCTTGGCCTTAAGCTATTTAGTCAATAGTTGAAAAGAAAGAAGTTCTCCCTTGTGAAAAGAATTGTGTGAATCATTACATGAAATTTTATAAGAAGTGTAAGTTAAGAATTAAGAGAAACTTTATTAAACAAGAAAATTTAACAAGAAATTCCTCATGGGATTCCCTAGACTGTCAGTGTGTCATGTGGATTGGACTTCCATGTTGTTTGTCAAAAGACGAATACATTGTCCTTGATAGGTGTGAACGTTTCCGTGCTGACCTTGTGGTCTGCCCCGTAACCAAGTGGTTCCTGGTGTTGGTTGTAACCTTGTGACGACATGCTGTCAAAGCAAGTCAAAAAAAAAAGTTATCCTGTATTTCATTGTGTTGTCCTTGTGTTGGTATTTTGGGGTCGTTAGGAAAAAGATATCAAAATTAATGCGTTTGGCGAAGGTACTAAAAATGGAAAAGATAAGAAATCCTTATTCATTTAATGACAATTGCTAAAGGGTTCGCTGAAATTTATCAGCTATTTAGATCGGAAAACAGGGATTATTAAATAAATAGTATTTCAATTTCTCTAAAAATAAAATACTCTCCTCTAATTTAAAAAATCCTAGGATTTATCATGATGTCTGTATCGGATCTCCATTCCAAAGAGCATTATCAATTGGACAAAACAAAACAATAGCTCTTTCCACTATTTGCCCAAATATTGTGAAAATTAAAAACGATTAATAAGAATCTATGACGTCTTAAAATTCGTAAAATCCAAAAATCGATTAAAAATAGGAGGGCATAGGCGGAATAGCTAAAATAGATTAGTTTTGATAAGATACAAGACAGGAAGAATGATTCATGCAATTCCCTATTCAATATAAAAGTGACAGTAATTAACCATTAATGTAAGCCTTGGAGCATTCTTCTAAATCTTAAAAATCTTGCAAACGAGTTTAATTCCTAAAAAAAAATTAAATTTAATAAAAATGTCTTCTTGTAACAGAAATATTTATTAAATTAATAACGATGAACTATTAAACAACAAGTTCTAGAAATTAATAAGAATTAAAAACTCAAAAAGTAATCGAGATTCTTTATAAGATTTATTTTTATAAAAATCCGATTAGGTGCATCAGTGTTCTATTACCAGCTACCTGATGAAATTTACCTTACAGAGTTCCTCTACCACCCAACCTTGCCATCTATTAAGAATGTCATGTCTGTCCTTGGAAGAGGAGTCTCATAGAGGTGGATTTGTTTCTATCACCATGATTCTTTTTTGCACTGATTTTCCTTCTTGAATGCTTTCAGGAGGTGCAATGTTGCAAGCGTTTTCTTTTGGACCGCGTGAAGGTAGTTTGGAGGTGTCCTCTTGGTTGAGCTGGGCACTGAGTCATGAAACCCTGTTACCGATCTGCGTGACAGTCGGGTCCTTTACCAACAGGCCTGATTGGGTTTGAGAGAGGAATCGAGTCTCTATTGAGACTCTTACTTGTTGTAGCGCGCGGGATCAAACGTCATGGAAGAGATGTCGCTGTTCCAGGTCGCAGGATCTGTTTCATATCAGAGTACTTCGTCTTCCCCCGCACAATCTGTGATGATTGACACCCTATGGCATGTCAGCATCTTCCTACAGAGTGGATGATTATGTTGCGAGGGTGGGCGTGGTGTCTCCATGGAATTAACTCGTTTGTACAGGCAGAAAATGGCCAAGAAGTTTGATGCTCTCCTCAGAGTGCCTGATGAAGGAAGATTTATTTATCATTATGCAGTAGCTACCTTCGAGCCAGGTAAGTGTTATCAGAAAATCAGTGGCCTTTTTGTGTGAGTAAGTGCTTCAGCTATGCAGGGCGAGCCCAGAGGACCGTAGATGTTGATTCCTGCATGAATGTGGCACTGCACGAGCTCCAAAGTCGAGACTGCAGTTGTTGCAGCAATCTAGCAGCTGTAGTCAGCCTAAAGTTTTAGTTGATGCTGTCTTGAGACTTTCATTATGGATATTGGAGTTTGTCCAAGAGATGGTGAATCTTGACATGGAAGAAGCTCGATCAAATCTTTTGCTTTGTCTCAGACTGAGATTGCGTTCACTACTGTTTCTAGTCCTGAACATGAAGTTATTCCAGCGCCTAGCCCATGGGTTATGGTGGTCCATAGATTAGAAGCAATCAGATGCATATGGAATAGGTGTGTTAGGTCCACTTTGGATGGGTGCCACGAAGGATTAAGTTCAGTTTGAATCCACAAAATGGGGCCTGCACAGTAAGTTCTAGGGCTGATATTGGAGCGGTGTTAGAATGTAGTGGCAAGTATTTTAGACCACCCACCCTGGCTGTGAACTCCCAGCAAGCTGTGTCCAACATAAGATGTTTGATGTTTCGTACCAACTGATCTTCAAAATCGGGATTTAGGCTTCAGATATGCTGTTGCATCAAAATCGAGTTAGTCGACAGCGAGAGCTGTAACTAGGAGACGATCCGATGAAATTTATTACCATTAATTCTCTTGATGACCTTGCTTATTTACGATGTAAATCACTGGAATAGGGTCTCATAGAGGTGGATTCATAAATCGTCTGCACAGGTTTGGTATATTTTGTAAAAACCGTTTTCTTGGCTCTTTGTAGTTGTTTTGGCGTTAGAAATGATTTTGGTGGGAAGGGACAGATAGGCCAATCTTTTCACTATCATATTATCCTTGAGTCAACAACTTTGTTCTTAAGTCTAATGGCAAGCCAATGCAAATGTCTTAGAGGTGGGGGTGCTGTAATGAGACACCCCCAAGTTCCTAAATCAGTTGGCTTTTCAACAGAAGTTTTATCAAACATTGTTGTTGGACTCAAGGCTTACAGTTATGTTTTGTTCTTATTCTTGAGAACAAAATATTCCGGTTCGAGATCTTTAGTTCTGGGTTGCAATGTCGAGTATTTGCAAATGTAGGGATTGAGGATTGCAAGTGCATTATGGTGAATAGGTGAATGATGCTTTTCAAGTAGTCTCTTTTCTTTTCTAAGTTAGTTTCTAGTAACCCTTCCCGGTTGGCTTGGTGTGTGCTTAGCTTGACTGATTATCGATTTTGAGCCAAGTTGATATTACTCTCAACTAGGTTAGTTGCTTTTGTTAATTGTTTGAATTGCTCAAAGAAATACTTTTATTCTTCGAGTGTCATGGTTGATCGTCATACGCTTTGGATATCAATTCAATGTTCACCGTTTGGAGATTGTCGTCTTTGGAATCACCTTCTCTCCCTTGGTAACTGTTGTATGTTTTGAGGAATGTAGCCGATCCTATGGAATGTCTTCTTTTGACGATACTCACATTTCTTTTGGATAGCTTAAAATGTTAGAGGAAATACTCTTTCTTACCTTGATTTTGTTTCACACATGTTGGAGGATACAAGATCTACTTGATCATTAGTGAGGAAGTTTTCAAATCTTAAAATTGGGATGTTGGTTTTATGCGTAAGAAATTACTCTACGTTTTGCTTTGTAAAGATGCTTAAATTTCATTCTTCTGTGACTTAGAGGTTGGTGTGTTTGGAAACTCATTGGTTGACTGGTTTTTGTGATGATCGTTGTGATACGACCTCCTTGCTGTCATTGTAGTAGAATGGTTATGTATTGACCAGAAAGGTTTAAGTCAACTTGTCGTTGACGACAGATCCTTTGGAAGCTATGTATCCTGTGTTGTGTTCTTGTGAATGATTGAATAACCCTCCTGTAAGATTTATAATGGTTATGTTTGGTCTTGCCAAGTTTGTCCTTTTTCTTAAGACACTCTCTTGATTAGAAGAAAGTTTAATAGAAGGATTGTTAGGATAGGATGTGACCCATACGAGGTCATTTGTGCGTTTCATCCCTTTTCTTTCCAATTTATTTATTCAGTACTGACATAAAATTAGCTGTTATAGGCACATCATCTTAATATTAATAAGTCATGTTGGTTTAGATATTCTCATGTCGATTGATTGTTTGGGATCTTCCAGTGGCATAGTGAATCCTTGGCTTGGTGAACTAACTTAAACAAATAGGGACAGATCACGTTTGAAATTAATTCTCTTCTTGTAATTGTTTCTGTTTCGAAATGTTATCTTGTTATAATGACGGTCATTATTGTGATATGGGTGAAATTCACTATGATGTTTATTAACTGCTCCTATGAGAAAATGATAATTAAATAGAGTTAGTGTCATCCCTTTTTATTCAGACATTTTATGCTATTGGACAACTCTTTAATTGCTCTTGTTTAGACTCTTAGATTATTTTTCATAATCAACGGTGTTTTTCTTCCTTGAAACAGTTAGATAACAACATATTGTCTTAATGTTATAGCTTTTATCGTGCTCAGTTCTTGCGAACTGACATGTGCTAACAATTGTGCAGGAGGATTTCCTGAGTAGAAAAGAAAAAAAATAAAGAGAGAGAAAAAGAAACACGTGTAGAGAGTGGTTTCCAGCCTTCTTAGGAACTGCTGTTGTACGAATGTTTCCTTTGCTTTAAAACATTGGTATGGAAATTGTGAAGACTATATAGAAGGCATTGTGTTATAATTTTGTATGGTCCTCATGTAGGTTGTTGTTATCGTTTGAAAGTCAATTTTGAGAAATATTAATGTCAATAAAATTAAATGAACTTGTTTTGACATGCGTATCCTTCGTTGAATTTTTCACTTTTCAGAATATGATTTATCTTGGAATTTTCAAACCTAAATATAATTACCTAAACTTGAATCAACTTGCATCGCTCTAGTTACCTTGGTCATGTGTCATTTGGTAGAAGACTATGTTTTGAATCTAGCAAAAAAAAAAAAAACAAGAGAAACATATATACCTGGTGACCCCCCACGTAAACTAATCAACAATCTCTTATTGTGGTGAATCCTTGGAATGGTCTTAAGGTGAAATCAATGAGTTGAAATTCTTGGAAGATAAGCTTTTTTATAATAAATAGTAAGGAACTAGACTAAGAAACTCTTTAATCTATCTTACCCGTTGAAAATGTAAACAGTATACTTATGGTCTATCTCCTTGGTGTGTGAAGCCCGAGTCAAACCTGGGTAATATTGATACTGGCTAGGCTCTTGACCCCAATGAAATCATTTTTAACCACTAATATAGATCTTAATGATGAATTTCCAAGTTTTATCGACTTGTCATGTATTGTAAAAACTAAAATAAAATAAAACTATGACCACTTAAATTGGGTAAAACATACATGGGTTCTAAAAGTCACGATGTGCTGGAAAACAGTCATTGATGCACCAGTGGAATGAGCCTTGAGAAATTAACTGGTCTCCTCACAAATGAATGGGGTTAATCAAGTAAAGGAAGTAACCTCTTACCATAGCAATAATTGGTTGAACCACGCGTATATTAACCTGTAACAAGGTGGGGGAAAATTCTTCAAAAGAGACATGAACTTCATGTGTCTTGGACCATATCATGATTCCTCTGGGAAAAGTAAAGAATGTAAAAGCACTTACAACTAAAACATGATTCTAAAGAAACCTTCTGTGGGAAGACCTTAGAGTTTGTAAAGTTGCTTACTTTAGATGAACCAGTGTGTCCCTTAGTTGTGTGCCTCATGTTTATCTATAAGCAGTGTGGGTCCGTGTTGTGGAAAGCATGCCTTTAGTTGTTTGTATTCCCTAGAGAACTTGTGTAGTGTCGTATTATCTTCAAGCAAGTCAAAAAAAAAAATTATCTTGTCCTTTACTGTATTGTTCTTGTGCGTGAGTTATTGGGTTGTTACACTTGGTATCAGAGCATAGGTTCATGCTCTCGAACCTATGGGCCGGATTGGTGTTATATGATGATGTTACATGGTGGTGGTGGTGTTACATGATGATACTGCATCATGATGATGATGATGTTGCATGATGGTGGTAGATATTGGAAGAGTAATGTGCTTTAAACATGATGTGATTATTGTCGTAATTGTGATATTTTGAACGCACATGATGTGTATGTCACTTAGTGCGTGTTTGTCATCATATTGATAAGTTGGGGATGGGATTATTCTCTCTCTTCTTGTGGATTCTGTTCACTTGTGAATTATTGTTTGTGATGTGTGCCCGCTGGGCATCAGCTTTCTTTCCTGCTACCTGCCTCCACTGCCACCTTGGCCTCCTCCCAACCACCCAACCTGCCATCTATTAAGAATGTCATGTCTGTCCTTGCGTGGGGGAGTCGGTGGAGTCATTTTTTTCTTCACCATGATCTTTTTTGTTGATTTTCCTTCTTGAATGCGTGGAGGTGGGGTGTTGGACGCGTTTTCTTCCTTGGACCGCGTGTGGTGGTTGGGAGGTGTCTTTCCTGGTTGCGTGGGTAGAGAGCCATGAAAACCTGTTCTATTCTGCTTACAGTTGGTTCCTTTCTGCGGGTCTATTGGGTTTGAGAGAGGATTCGACCTGTCTAACTCTCCCTTCAGGAGCGCGTGGGATCAAACGTGGGAAGGACGTCACTGTTCCAGTCGCAGGCTCTCTTCTCCCTCTGTCACTTCGTCTTCCCCATGCTCTGTGATGATTGACACCCCATGGCATGTCACGGCTCTTCCTCGGATGGATGATTCTATTGCGAGGGTGGGCATGGGGTCTCCAAAAATCGTGTTGTACAAGCAGAATCCGTGGGCGCAGAACTAAACTTCTCCTGGGAGTGTCGTGAGGAAGCATTTGGCTGTATGCAGCAGCTACAGGGTCGAGAGGTAAACTTATCTCAGAAAATCAGTGGCCTCCAGAGTGAGTAAGTGTGACAGCTACTGCAGGGCGAGCCCAGGGGACCGTGGTGTTGATCCTGATGTTCTGGTTGCACGCGACCACAGTCGAGACCAGTTGTTGCAGAATCTTGCAGCTGTAGTAGAAGAACGAGGTAAAGTTTTAGTTGAGCTGTCTTGCCCTTTCATTTTGGAAAGTCGCTTCTGTCCAGGTGGTGAATTTGACATGGAAGAAGCTCGATCAAATCTTGAGGCAAGTTTTGCAATGAGGCTGAGATTGCGTTCACTGTTGTTTCTAGTTCTGACCAGAAGTTATTCCAGCGCCTAGCCCATGGGTTGATATGGTGGTTATAGATGAAGCTTCAAGCTAGGGAAGTAGGCGTGTTACCTCCACTTTCTTTGGGTGCCACGAGGTGTGTTCGAGTCGGGAATCCATAGCAAATGACCTGCACAGTAAGTAGCCAGGCGGCAGGTGTGTTACAATGTAGTGGAAGCCGTTGTGGGTGCTTCCAGCAAGCAGGTCGTCCATCTACGTTGTTATCTGTTCAGTACCAGCTGCATCCTCAAATTCGGGATTCTCCTTCAAGATATTTTCATCAAAATTGATTAAGTGACAGTGAGAGTGTTACCAGGAGACCCGATGAAATTTATTACAGAGATTCTCTACTGAGACCTTGCTTGTTCTACGATGTAACTCATGGAAGAGTATCTCATAGAGGTGGATCCTCAAAATCATGCTGCACAGGCTTCAATATTTTGTAAAAACCATTTTCATGAGGCTCTTGTAGAGGAGTTTAGGGCTGAGCAGATTTCCGTGGGAAGGGACAGATCAGGCCAAGGGCTTTCTTTATCACTATCATCTCATCATCCTTCGCTTCAACAATTTGAAGCAATGGCAAGCCACTGTGCAAATGTCTTACAGGTTGCTGCTGCAACAGAAGCCAAGGCTAAATCAGAAGAGCTTTTCAACAGACAAGGCACAAATGGCGGTCCTGGTCCAGGCACAGGCTATGTTTCTTCTTATTCAAGAGAGGAGAATATTCCTAGGAAAGGATATGTGGGGGGAGGTTCAACAATGGAACTGCACATGAATGTGGGTCCTTCAGGTCCATTTGCAGGATATGCCATGGTTTGAAAAACTCAAAGTACCTGAAACCTGCTCAAGAGTTATTGGATGAGTTTTGCTATGTGGGAAGAGGGATTCAAACCAGCAACATGCTCAAACAGAAAGTTCTTCTAGATCGGACGATTGGGTCGATAGAAGTTTAGTATCTGGTGCCAATGCAGGTGAGAATAATATTGGCATTAAAAGTGAATTTGGTGGGAAAATTGTTAGCTCCACTGCAGCAGCCACATCATCATCGACTTACGCTTCTGGAGAAACACCCAATGAAAGTGCAATGGAGCAGGCAGCCTATTCAGGCGATAGATTCGAAATACAGAGGAGGAAAACTAAGCTTTCAACCATGCTTGAAGAGGTCCACCGGAGATACAGACAGTATTGTGAGCAGATGCTTATGGTGAAAACCTCATTTGAATCTATAGCAGGTATGGGGGCAGCTTCTCCATACACTAAACTGGCTTTGAAGACCATGGCCGAGAGGAATATGCGACCCGACCGAACTATGGGCAGAGATGCACATTTCGGACTATACAATTGATTTTTTTATGAAGACAAGAGCATGGCCGTTAACAGAGTTTGGACCTTCAGCAGGCTGAGGAAGAGAAGTTGCGCTGGTTGGGTTGCTGTTGCAGGCCCCGTCCATCTTGTTATCGACTGCGGGAGCTTAATCAGGCACGATATTCTCTATACCATTGATTCTTATGCTGTTATTTAACTGAATCATTAAATAACTCTACTCTTCATATAAATGTCTCGTGTGATGGTATGCTGTTTGGTTTCCACTTCCCTTGCTCATTTGTATTTTTTTTTGGCATTAGAAATGATTGCGCTGGTTGAAGCCTTTATATTGTTTTCTGGGTTTTAATAAATATTAGTTGGGTGAACTTTGTTCTTAAGACTAATAAAACAAAAGAGGTGGGGTTCCTGTAATGAAAATTCCCGAGTTCTTTGTGTTGGTCTCACGATTTGAATGTTTTATCAAACATTGTCGTTGGACTCAACTTTATAGTTCCTGTTTTGTTCTTATTCTTGTTTCGGTTCGAGATCTGTAGTTCTGGTTTATGTTGGGTATTTGTGAATTGGTGATTGAGTACTGCGAGTGCATTGTGTATAGGTGAATGATGCTATTCCTGTCTCTATCCTTTTCTTTCATTTGTTTAGGTTCTAGTAACCCTTCCTGGTTGGCTTGGTGTGTGCTTAGCTTGACCGATTTTTGAATTGAGCCAAGTTGATATTACTTTCAACTAGGTTAGTTGCTTTTGTTATTTGTTTTGAATCACTCGAAGAAATACTTTTATTTTTCGAGTGTCATGGTTGATCGTCATAAATTGATATCAATTCATGTTCACCGTTTGGAGATTGTTGTCTTTGGAATCACCTTCTCTCCCTTGGTGACTGTTGTATGTTTTGAGGAATGTAGCTGATCCTATGGAATGTCTTCTTTTGATGATACTCACATTTCTTTTGGATAGCTTAAAATGTCAGAGGAAATACTCTTTTCTTACCTTGATTTTGTTTCACACATGTTGGAGGATACGAGATCTACTTGATCATTAGTGAGGAAGTTTTCAAATCTTAAAATTGGGATGTTGGTTTTATGCGTAAGAAATTACTCTACGTTTTTCTCCGTAAAGATGCTTAAATTTCATTCTCCTGTGACTTAGAGGTTGGTGTGTTTGGAAACTCATTGGTTGACTGGTTTTTGTGATGATCGTTGTGATACGACCTCCTTGCTGTCATTGTAGTAGAATGGGTATGTATTGACCAGAAAGGTTTAAGTCAACTTGTTGTTGATGACAGATCCTTTGGAAGCTATGTATCCTGTGTTGTGTTCTTGTGAATGATTGAGTAACCCTCCTGTAAGATTTATGATGGTTATGTTTGGTCTTGCCAAGTTTGTCCTTTTTCTTAAGACATTCTCTTGATTAGAAGAAAGTTTAATAGAAGGATTGTTAGGATAGGATGTGACCCATACGAGGTCATTTGTGCGTTTCATCCCTTTTCCTTCCAATTTATTTATTCGGTACTGACATAAAATTAACTGTTATAGGCACATCATCTTAATATTAATAAGTCATGTTGGTTTAGACATTCTCATGTCGATTGATTGTTTGGGATCTTCCTGTGGCATAGTGAATCCTTGGCTTGGTGAACTAACTTAAACAAATAGGGACAGATCACGTTTGAAATTAATTCTCTTCTTGTAATTGTTTTTGTTTCGAAATGTTATCTTGTTAAAATGACGGTCATTATTGTGATATGAGTGAAATTCACTATGATGTTTATTAACTGCTCCTATGAGAAAATGATAATTAAATAGAGTTAGTGTCGTCCCCTTTTATTCAGACATTTTATGCTATTGGACAACTCTTTAATTGCTCTTGTTTAGACTCTTAGATTATTTTTCATAATCAACGGTGTTTTCTTCTTCCTTGAAACAGTTAGATAACAACATATCATCTTAATGTTATAGCTTTTATCGTGCTCAGTTCTTGCGAACTGACATGTGCTAACAAATGTGCAGGAGGATTTCCTGAGTAGAAAAGAAAAAAAAAAGAGAGAGAAAAAGAAACACGTGTAGAGAGTGGTTTCCAGCCTTCTTAGGAACTGCTGTTGTACGAATGTTTTCCTTTGCTTTAAAACATTGGTATGGAAATTGTGAAGACTATATAGAAGGCATTGTGTTATAAATTTGTATTGTTCTCATGTAGGTTGTTATCGTTTGAAAGTCAATTTGAGAAATATTATTGTCAATAAGATTAAATGAACTTGTTTTGACATGCGTATCCTTCGTTGAATTTTCACTTTTCAGAATATGATTTATCCTTGAATTTTCAAACCTAATTATAATTATCTAAACTTGAATCAACTTACATCACTTTGGTTACCTTTGGTCATGTGTCGTTTGGTAGAGGACTATGTTTTGAACCTAGCAAAAAGAAAACAAGAGAAACAAATATACCTTGTGATCCCACGTAAACTAATCAACAATCTCTTATTGTGGTGAATCCTTGGAACGGTCTTAAGGTGAAATCAATGATTAAATCTTGGAAGATAATAAAATTATAATAAATAGAAGGAACTTGATTAAGAAACTCTTCGATCTATCTTACCCGTTGAAAATGTAAACAGTATACTTATGTCTATCTCTTCAAGTGAAGCCCAAGTCAAACCTTTAATATTTCTGGTTAGACTCTTGACCCCAATGAAATCTCATTAACAACTAATAAATCTTAATGATGAATCCAAGATTTAGGCAGTCATGTACTGTAAAAATAAAATAAAATAAAATATGACCACTTGAAAAGATAAAACATATATGTTCAAAAGCACAACGTCTGAAAAAAATTGATGAAGTTAAGAGCCTTGAGAAATTAACTGCCTCCTCACAAATGAATAAGTTAATCAAGTAAATGAAGTAACCTCTTACCATACAATAATTGGTTCACACTGTATATTAACTTTAACAAGGTAGGAGAAAACTCTTCAAAGGAGACATGAACTTCAGAGTCTCCTATCATGGATTCCTCTGGGAAAAGTAAAGAATGTAAAAGCACTTACAGCTAAAACATGATTCTAAAGAAACCTTCTGTGGGAAGACCTTGTTGTAAAATTGCATACTCTAGATGTACCATTGTGTCCTAAGTGTGTGCCTCATGTTTAGTTGTAACCAGTGTGAGTCCGTGTTGTGGAAAGCATGCCTTTAGTTGATTGTATTCCCTAGAGAACTTGTGTAGTGTCGTATTATCTTCAAGCAAGTCAAAAAAAAAAATTATCCTGTCTTTTACTGTGTTGTTCTTGTGTGTGAGTTTTGGGTCGTTACACTTGGTATCAGAGCATAGGTTCATGCTCTCGAACCTATGGGCCGGATTGGTGTTATATGATGATGTTACATGGTGGTGGTGGTGTTACATGATGATACTGCATGATGATGATGATGTTGCATGATGGTGGTAGATATTGGAAGAGTAATGTGCTTTAAACGTGATGTGATTATTGTCGTAATTGTGATATTGTGAACGCACATGATGTGTATGTCACTTAGTGCGTGTTTGTCATCATGTTGATATGTTGGGGATGGGAGTATTCTCTCTCCTTCTTGTGGATTCTAGGAAGAGTTCACGTGTGAATTACTGTTTGTGATGTGTGAAAAGAATTATAATGTGGATGACGTAGTGTTGGAGCATTGTGGCATATTGTGATATGTGGGTGTATCAATGTGTTGTATGACTAGATTGATGTTAAAAGAAATGAGTTGTATCATGATGTTTTTTTTTACCATGTTCTGAAGAAATGTGTGTACCACCTTGTTATGCAGCAGTAGATGTTATGTTGAGATGTACTATGTTCATCGTATGTATGACTGTGCAAATATGTAATGCTTCATGTTGTGATTTTGGGTCATACGGTGAGTGTATGAACCCTATCGTATGGTGCTTGCACTTTGGGTGTAGATTGTTGTAAAGTGATGTGTTACACTCAGTGAATGTATGATTGTGATCTACCCTGTATACATACCATACGTGAGACGTTATGGTAGTTATGTGTGTGCCACCGTTATGTTAGTACTGTTGTTGTATGTTATGTTGTGAACCTTACGCTAACCGATCCTGAGGGAAATCGGTAGAAGTGTATGTTGAGAGTGAGGAATGGTGTACCATGGGTCAATAACTTGAGCCGAAACTCGGTTTAGTAGATTACATGTGATTCTTTCCTCTCTCCCTATGTGGTTGTATGTATGCAACCTTAGTGCATCTATGACTATGTTTAGCCTTGTCGAAGTGGTGGCGGGATGATTCAGATGGAGGTGATGACAGTTGTATTATTGATATGTATTTTATGAGCTGAGGCTCGATGTTCTGAGTGCTAGCAACTCGTTGAGTACCCCTTTGGTGGCTAGATAAGGCCACACAGTTATCGTAATGTGACATCATTATAAGTTGATTTTATTCGTAATTGATTTTTTTTCTTTATTTTGTAAGGACCAGCAGCTTTTCTTGATTGCAATGCTTTACAATTTTGGGCATTTCCTTGGTTTGTGGCACTAACATGGGGATTTTGATACTAACTTTGGCTATTTGGCCATTTATTTTAGCTTGATTTGGGGTCTTCTTTTAAATTTGGAATTTTTACCGCCTTGCCCAAGGCTTGTACTTTGCCACTTGGCACTTTGATTGGATTGTTGTGCTGGTTCTATTGTCGTGATGTGTGGAATAGGGTCATAGGATGCACCATGGATTGGTTGGACCTATGGACCCGCTTCGTTGTATGGGGGTACGCCCCAAGGAGTACATATAACTAGCGGGTTGTTGAACCACGCGTTATTATGTCACTTGGGTTAGGAGTGTTCGAACTCTATGTGTCTTGGACCATAGGGTCAACCGGCCTCCTTGAGGGAGGCATAAGAGATTGAGGGAGGCATAAGAGTTTGAGGGAGGCATAAGAGTTTGAGGGAGGCATAAGAGATTGAGGGAGGCATAAGAGAGCATTTTGTTTGAGGGAGGCTTATGATATATGGTTGATGTTTCAGGATATATGTTGAGTTATTGTGATGTTTGGTAGTGGTCTTTTGATGTATGTGTTACTCATGTCAGATGGATATGTGTTGTGATGTTGTGGACATGTCATTGATTCCCTTGTGGACACTATGTACCTGTAGCATTTGTTTGGTGTTATGTGAATTTTTTTTTTTCATTGATGCAAATTGAGGAAATGTCTAGTGGATTGTAGTACTGTTTTGGTTAAGTATTTTGGTATGTCAGTCATTGATGTGTGCCGAGTACTATGTTATGTGGACTGTGCCTATTCCATTCCGTATTTGAGTAACCTTTTTGTGGTGTAATACAATCTTGAAGTATATACTTGCGTGCTTGTGAATCTGTAGGGTCTTGTGAACCTGATAGGGTGTTGTGTTAGCAGTTCATGTTGGGCACCCACAATAAGGAATAAATCAAAACTCTTCAATGATGAAATTTTAAAAGAAACTAAAACTAGAAATAATGATAATGGAAAGAGACTAATGAAATGATGAACAAGAAAGAACTGCCAATCTTCACAGAACATTGAAAGTTAAAATTTCTACCAAATGTTCCTAAGGCTACCCTGTGGCCGTACTTTAATCAACTAAAAATTTAAACCATAAAGTGTACTTTCTCCTGTACCTGTTCTTGGTTGCGAACCATTTCTTTTCCGTTGTGTTATGTCGCATCGAGGATGATGCTTTCTTAAGGGGAGGAGAATGTAATGCCCACTGGGCATCAGCTTTCTTTTCCTGCTACCTGCCTCCACTGCCACCTTGGCCTCCTCCCAACCACCCAACCTGCCATCTATTAAGAATGTCATGTCTGTCCTTGCGTGGGGGAGTCGGTGGAGTCATTTTTTTCTTCACCATGATCTTTTTTGTTGATTTTCCTTCTTGAATGCGTGGAGGTGGGGTGTTGGATGCGTTTTCTTCCTTGGACCACGTGTGGTGGTTGGGAGGTGTCTTTCCTGGTTGCGTGGGCAGAGAGCCATGAAAACCTGTTATGTTCTACTTACAGTCGGTTCCTTTCTGCGGGTCTATTGGGTTTGAGAGAGGATTCGACCTGTCTAACTCTCCCTTCAGGAGCGCGCGGGATCAAACGTGGGAAGGACGTCGCTGTTCCAGTCGCAGGCTCTCTTCTCCCTCTGTCACTTCGTCTTCCCCGCGCTCTGTGATGATTGACACCCCATGGCATGTCACGGCTCCTCCTCGGATGGATGATTCTGTTGCGAGGGTGGGCGTGGGGTCTCCAAAAATCGTGCTGTACAGGCAGAATCCGTGGGCGCAGAACTAAACTTCTCCTGGGAGTGCCGTGAGGAAGCATTTGGCTGTATGCAGCAGCTACAGGGTCGAGAGGTAAACTTATCTCAGAAAATCAGTGGCCTCCAGAGTGAGTAAGTGTGACAGCTACTGCAGGGCGAGCCCAGGGGACCGTGGTGTTGATCCTGATGTTCTGGTTGCACGCGACCACAGTCGAGACCAGTTGTTGCAGAATCTTGCAGCTGTAGTAAAAGAACGAGGTAAAGTTTTAGTTGAGCTGTCTTTCCCTTTCATTTTGGAAAGTCGCTTCTGTCCAGGTGGTGAATTTGACATGGAAGAAGCTCGATCAAATCTTGAGGCAAGTTTTGCAATGAGGCTGAGATTGCGTTCACTATTGTTTCTAGTTCTGACCAGAAGTTATTCCAGCGCCTAGCCCATGGGTTGATATGGTGGTTATAGATGAAGCTTCAAGCTAGGGAAGTAGGCGTGTTACCTCCACTTTCTTTGGGTGCCACGAGGTGTGTTCGAGTCGGGAATCCACAGCAAATGACCTGCACAGTAAGTAGCCAGGCGGCAGGTGTGTTACAATGTAGTGGAAGCCGTTGTGGGTGCTTCCAGCAAGCAGGTCGTCCATCTACGTTGTTATCTGTTCAGTACCAGCTGCATCCTCAAATTCGGGATTCTCCTTCAAGATATTTTCATCAAAATCGAGTAAGTGACAGTGAGAGTGTTACCAGGAGACCCGATGAAATTTATTACAGAGATTCTCTACTGAGACCTTGCTTGTTCTACGATGTAACTCATGGAAGAGGGTCTCATAGAGGTGGATCCTCAAAATCGTGCTGCACAGGCTTCAATATTTTGTAAAAACCATTTTCATGAGGCTCTTGCAGAGGAGTTTAGGGCTGAGCAGATTTCCGTGGGAAGGGACAGATCAGGCCAAGGGCTTTCTTTATCACTATCATCTCATCATCCTTCGCTTCAACAATTTGAAGCAATGGCAAGCCACCGTGCAAATGTCTTACAGGTTGCTGCTGCAACAGAAGCCAAGGCTAAATCAGAAGAGCTTTTCAACAGACAAGGCACAAATGGCGGTCCTGGTCCAGGCACAGGCTATGTTTCTTCTTATTCAAGAGAGGAGAATATTCCTGGGAAAGGATATGTGGGGGGAGGTTCAACAATGGAACTGCATATGAATGTGGGTCCTTCAGGTCCATTTGCAGGATATGCCACGGTTTGAAAAACTCAAAGTACCTGAAACCTGCTCAAGAGTTATTGGATGAGTTTTGCTATGTGGGAAGAGGGATTCAAACCAGCAGCATGCTCAAACAGAAAGTTCTTCTAGATCAGACGATTGGGTCGATAGAAGTTTAGTATCTGGTGCCAATGCAGGTGAGAATAATATTGGCATTAAAAGTGAATTTGGTGGGAAAATTGTT
This sequence comes from Taxus chinensis, assembly GCA_019776745.2. Lineage (NCBI taxonomy): Eukaryota > Viridiplantae > Streptophyta > Pinopsida > Cupressales > Taxaceae > Taxus > Taxus chinensis. Next base: position 284,255,948 of record CM034146.1, read on the forward strand.
AGCTCCACTGCAGCAGCCACATCATCATCGACTTACGCTTCTGGAGAAACACCCAATGAAAGTGCAATGGAGCAGGTAGCCTATTCAGGTGATAGATTCGAAATACAGAGGAGGAAAACTAAGCTTTCAACCATGCTTGAAGAGGTCCACCGGAGATACAGACAGTATTGTGAGCAGATGCATATGGTGAAAACCTCATTTGAATCTATAGCAGGTATGGGGGCAGCTTCTCCATACACTAAACTGGCTTTGAAGACCATGGCCGAGAGGAATATGTGACCCGACCGAACTATGGGCAGAGATGCACTTTTCGGGCTATACAATTGATTTTATGAAGACAAGAGCATGGTTGTTAACAGAGTTTGGACCTTCAGCAGGCTGAGGAAGAGAAGTTGCGCTGGTTGGGTTGCTGTTGCAGGCCCCGTCCATCTTGTTATCGACTGCGGGAGCTTAATCAGGCACGATATTCTCTATACCATTGATTCTTATGCTGTTATTTAACTGATTCATTAAATAACTCTACTCTTCATATAAATGTCTCGTGTGATGGTATGCTGTTTGGTTTCCACTTCCCTTGCTCGTTTGTATTTTTTTTTTGGCATTAGAAATGATTGCGCTGGTTGAAGCCTTTATATTGTTTTCTGGGTTTTAATAAATATTAGTTGGGCGAACTTTGTTCTTAAGACTAATAAAACAAAAGAGGTGGGGTTCCTGTAATGAAAATTCCCGAGTTCTTTGTGTTGGTCTCACGATTTGAATGTTTTATCAAACATTGTCGTTGGACTCAACTTTATAGTTCCTGTTTTGTTCTTATTCTTGTTTCGGTTCGAGATCTGTAGTTCTGGTTTATGTTGGGTATTTGCGAATTGGTGATTGAGTACTGCGAGTGCATTGTGTATAGGTGAATGATGCTATTCCTGTCTCTATCCTTTTCTTTCATTTGTTTAGGTTCTAGTAACCCTTCTCGGTTGGCTTGGTGTGTGCTTAGCTTGACTGATTTTTGAATTGAGCCAAGTTGATATTACTTTCAACTAGGTTAGTTGCTTTTGTTATTTGTTTTGAATCGCTCGAAGAAATACTTTTATTCTTCGAGTGTCATGGTTGATCGTCATAATTGATATCAATTCATGTTCACCATTTGGAGATTGTTGTCTTTGGAATCACCTTCTCTCCCTTGGTGACTGTTGTATGTTTTGAGGAATGTAGCTGATCCTATGGAATGTCTTCTTTTGACGATACTCACATTTCTTTTGGATAGCTTAAAATGTCAGAGGAAATACTCTTTTCTTACCTTGATTTTGTTTCACACATGTTGGAGGATACGAGATCTACTTGATCATTAGTGAGGAAGTTTTCAAATCTTAAAATTGGGATGTTGGTTTTATGCGTAAGAAATTACTCTACGTTTTGCTCCGTAAAGATGCTTAAATTTCATTCTCCTGTGACTTAGAGGTTGGTGTGTTTGGAAACTCATTGGTTGACTGGTTTTTGTGATGATCGTTGTGATACGACCTCCTTGCTGTCATTGTAGTAGAATGGTATGTATTGACCAGAAAGGTTTAAGTCAACTTGTTGTTGACGACAGATCCTTTGGAAGCTATGTATCCTGTGTTGTGTTCTTGTGAATGATTGAGTAACCCTCCTGTAAGATTTATAATGGTTATGTTTGGTCTTGCCAAGTTTGTCCTTTTTCTTAAGACATTCTCTTGATTAGAAGAAAGTTTAATAGAAGGATTGTTAGGATAGGATGTGACCCATACGAGGTCATTTGTGCGTTTCATCCCTTTTCTTTCCAATTTATTTATTCGGTACTGACATAAAATTAACTGTTATAGGCACATCATCTTAATATTAATAAGTCATGTTGGTTTAGATATTCTCATGTCGATTGATTGTTTGGGATCTTCCAGTGGCATAGTGAATCCTTGGCTTGGTGAACTAACTTAAACAAATAGGGACAGATCACGTTTGAAATTAATTCTCTTCTTGTAATTGTTTTTGTTTCGAAATGTTATCTTGTTAAAATGACGGTCATTATTGTGATATGAGTGAAATTCACTATGATGTTTATTAACTGCTCCTATGAGAAAATGATAATTAAATAGAGTTAGTGTCGTCCCCTTTTATTCAGACATTTTATGCTATTGGACAACTCTTTAATTGCTCTTGTTTAGACTCTTAGATTATTTTTCATAATCAACGGTGTTTTCTTCTTCCTTGAAACAGTTAGATAACAACATATCATCTTAATGTTATAGCTTTTATCGTGCTCAGTTCTTGCGAACTGACATGTGCTAACAAATGTGCAGGAGGATTTCCTGAGTAGAAAAGAAAAAAAAAGAGAGAGAAAAAGAAACACGTGTAGAGAGTGGTTTCCAGCCTTCTTAGGAACTGCTGTTGTACGAATGTTTTCCTTTGCTTTAAAACATTGGTATGGAAATTGTGAAGACTATATAGAAGGCATTGTGTTATAATTTTGTATTGTTCTCATGTAGGTTGTTATCGTTTGAAAGTCAATTTGAGAAATATTATTGTCAATAAGATTATATGAACTTGTTTTGACATGCGTATCCTTCGTTGAATTTTCACTTTTCAGAATATGATTTATCCTTGAATTGTCAACCTAATTATAATTATCTAAACTTGAATCAACTTACATCACTTTGGTTACCTTTGGTCATGTGTCGTTTGGTAGAGGACTATGTTTTGAACCTAGCAAAAAGAAAACAAGAGAAACAAATATACCTTGTGATCCCACGTAAACTAATCAACAATCTCTTATTGTGGTGAATCCTTAGAACGGTCTTAAGGTGAAATCAATGATTAAATTCTTGGAAGATAATAAGATTATAATAAATATTAGGAACTTGATTAAGAAACTCTTCGATCTATCTTACCCGTTGAAAATGTAAACAGTATACTTATGTCTATCTCTTCAAGTGAAGCCCAAGTGAAATCTTTAATATTTCTGGTTAGGCTCTTGACCCCAATGAAATCCTCATTAACAACTAATAAGATCTTAATGATGAATCCAAGATTTAGACAGTCATGTATTGGAAAAAATAAAATAAAATAAAATATGACCACTTGAAAAGATAAAACATATATGTTAAAAGCACAACGTCTGAAAACAAATTGATCAAGTTAAGAGCCTTGAGAAATTAACTGCCTCCTCACAAATGAATAAGTTAATCAAGTAAATGAAGTAACCTCTTACCATACAATAATTGGTTCACACTGTATATTAACCTTAACAAGGTAGGGGAAAATTCTTCAAAGGAGACATGAACTTCAGATTCTCCTATCATGATTCCTCTGGGAAAAGTAAAGAATGTAAAAGCACTTACAGCTAAAACATGATTCTAAAGAAACCTTCTGTGGGAAGACCTTGTTTGTAAAATTGCATACTTTAGATGAACCATTGTGTCCTTAGTGTGTGCCTCATGTTTATTGTAACCAGTGTGGGTCCGTGTTGTGGAAAGCATGTCTTTAGTTGGTTGTATTCCCTAGAGAACTTGTGTAGTGTCGTATTATCTTCAAGCAAGTCAAAAAAAAAATTATCCTGTCCTTTACTGTATTGTTTGTTTTTTCGATTCACACCCCCTTATTTGTCATGCTTTATATAGGCTAAGTTCCACAGTGTGTTGCCTTATCTCTATTGTTGAAACTTGAAATACAAGTGCAGAGGAGAGAACTTTGTCCAAATAAAATTCACATTAATGTCGAGTAGTGGCATTGATACCACATATAGAAACAATAGGAAAACATTAGTTTCCATCAATTTTCTACCTATCCTTTCCTATCTTCCCTCTTTTTCCTTTTACTTAAGTCAATTTCAATTTTTTAGACAATACAAACATGCGATACTTTTTCTTAACCCACTTTTGTCAACCCTCCTCAACACACTTTCCTCCCTTCTTCATCTTTGCCTTCACACTTTGTAAATTCTTTAGGTCACAATGCAATGTTTCATCCCCAGGTTCCCGAACCCATTAAACTTGATATGTAATTGTGATTGCAAACACCTTCATTCTCTTCTCACTTATTTTCTTCAACCCACACTTTCCACTTTCCTATCAACCTGTCAATATGTTCCTCATATCTAACAAACACCTCCTTCTCTTGCTACTTCCTTTACTTATTTCCATATAACTCCTACTTCTGCTACACACATTATTGCTTTCCCTACACCCTCAAAACCTTGCACATCTGACATCTTCATGCTAAGTTGAAGGCCAACAATGCTTCTAGAAAATAATTGATCTTTTGTTGAATATCCACACTTTGTTTTGAAAATTACACAAGGATAAAAACATGATTACATGAAGGCCTTCATACTTGTCATAGATGTAAATTTGAAAAACATGGGCATCGATTCTTGTTGTATAATAATATGGACTTGAGACATCAACCTTTCATTCTAAAGTCTTTGACCTAAGTTGAAGAGATCCTAACCACACTTGAGTTAATCCAATCTTACAAGTTACTCAAGCTTGTGGTAGACAATACAAATAATTTGGCCACACTATAAGTTTCTTGCAAAATGTTTCATTCATAGCTAATACCTTCCACATAGCCTTTGATCTAATTTCATTTGTGTTCATCAAATTTGATTGGTATATTTACTAATCTTGGGATCTCGACAACCCACTCCATATTCCCATCTTGACTATTTCCACAGGAAACCATAGATAATCACCTAGAAAAATGGCTTGGGCTTTAACTATCCACAAATATCAAGGGCTTACTTTGTATAAGGCCACAATTGACATTGGGAGCACCAAAAGGCAAGGCCTTTCTTTCAAAACACTTTCCAATGTTTCCTAACTTTCACATCTTTGCATTTTGCCTCCTTTTTCCTTTGATCGTTACTCTAAAATGTCAAGAACACGTCTATTGTTGGCTTACAAAAATGAAGAATCATTCATGAACTCACCCATCCTTTAGCCTCACTCTTCATCCCATACACAACACCCTTCCCCCAAGTGGTACATTGTTTTTCCCATCTTCTTCTACATGTCGCTTCTTTCCCATTTCATTTGCCTCTCTAGGTATGCCTTTTCTACAGTTTGTTTCTTGTTCATGTTTTACTTCTTGGTTACTAGTATAAATTACATTTTGTATCAGCCTTTTCATGTGTATGCTACAGAAAACGTGTTTTTGGTGTCTTCCTATGGCCTATTCAACTATACATTCAATTTTTTGTTACTTTTCCCCTACATTGTCAACAAAAAACTCTACCAATTCCTCTCCCCATTACTTTTCTGAGTGGCTTCCTTCCATTTCCATTTCACATCTCCTCCATCCAATTTTCGGCATCTTTTCAAAATTATCGTCTCTAATTCCACTTTCTTACTCCCTCATCCCTTCAAGCCCATTTACACCCTCCCATTTCATCGTCTATAGAATACATTATAAACATTCTCATTTCACTCCTTTTATACCTGATAAAAAAGTGTGTAAATCAAATCTCAAAACTCCCCCTCTAACTTCCCCTTGCCAGACCTCTTCACATTCCCCCACACATCCCTTTGGGTGTCCACATTGCAATAAGTGTATGCGAGTTAAGAGTATTGCGAAGCTACTTTGTGCTTGGGTAATTAAGAAATATGTTAATAAATAATTATAAGTACGATGTATAGAGATATTCGAGGAACATTTAATACTAAGGATTGTTTGTTGAAGTGAGATGTACACGTTTGCTAATATCCGGGAATTTGCCATAAGAAATGCATGAATTTTTAACCCTGTACAACTAGAGTTGAGATTTGCGAGTGGAAATACGAACTACAAAACTTGGAGCCATAGCAGCTGCTTAAAACTTTACTTTTCCATAAAATCCAAAGATCATATTTTCAGGATCTATATTTTTCATGGAAGATTTCATGAATGATGAATGATCGCAGGAATACCTATCCCAAATAATCGTGATGAATCATTCATGAAATCTTCTCCCTAAAAATTAATATTCCTTCTTGATCATATAAATACTATTTGCAAATTTGTAGGTACTAAATTCAAATTTATATAATTAACAATGCTAATTTTGATGACCTCCTATTTCGATATGAATTCTTGACAGAATTTAATGTTCAAAAAGCATAGACAAATTTCAGCTACGTACCATTTAATAAAGCAAAATCAAAATGTGCAGAGTGCAGTTATCCTTCAAATACGTCCAAAAATAGCAGAAGCCAGTTATAATATAGTTCAGCTGTACAACTACACCTATTCCAAATCTTCCCTGTAAACATTAATATTCTTTGTTAATGATATAATTATTATCTACATTCTACACCGTTGCATCGGTCTGGAAATTGGCAGGATGTAAGTCGTTTCTTGTGATTTTAGCCGGTAAATTCCTGGTAAAAACAATCTTTAACTGTAGACAATGATAGGCTGAAAATTTAGAAAATTATATACTTTAAATAGTTATTTATAAATATATTAAAAATATGTGAAAATATATAATTTATATATCTATGGAAAAAATAATCAAAATAAATATTTAAAAAATTAGAAATTACAGCCCCCGAAACACCTAGGTTGTCATCAAATTTTGGTTTGACAAGCACAAAGAATTTGAAATTCCAGGCCTACATGCAACTGGTGAGTTGTCTTTGCAAATTTGCAATGTGTATTCCGAATCTAATAAACTAGCAATCCCAAGTGAGGCTTGTGATATGAACGTCGAAAGAGAAGAGTTGAACAAGTCAAATGTGCAGTGGAGTAGTGAAGGAAGAATTGGATATGTGTAGTTGAAGATAGACGAGGTGTCGGTAATTCCAAGTGTGTGAATAAATTCGTTTTTATAAAAAAAATTGTTTGATGAGGTATGAAATCTATGATCTAGATTTTTGCATTCAACCTAACAGAGTAAAAGGGGGGGCAAATTTCTAGATGTGAAAAATCCTTTCAGTGTAATTACAAGTTTACATGGACATGGACATGGACAGACTATATTTACTTTTTGTCAAGTGGTGATTTTTTTGGACCTTGAGAGAATCTCCATGTATACATTTATTATATTTATAAACAAACCATTATCATTGTAAATACCACCTCTAGAAAACTCTAGGGTGACCCTCTCCTCTAAAAATGTACATACGTATTTTACTTTATTCACACATCGACAAGTTGAAGAATTAGTTAAACAGTCGCCCAACCGGAACCGACTGTATACTGATATAAGCTTTTACCCAAGCGATTATATACTCGAGCTTTATGTATTTACATTAAGTGTATATACAGACGTATCGACATCCGTCGTCAAAACTACAGAAACATGCTTGTGAGAAATAAAATTATGTTTTTTTTTACAGTGGATTTAAGAGACCTATACATTTTCAACTACTGACACAAGCGTTGTGAAGAATTTCCTTTCTCCTCCTCCTATGGTTGATCACCATTAGCAATGTCGGAGGAGAAATGTTGTGAAAGTTATATTTATTAATATTGAGGTTTTTCAGAATGAAACTCGGTAACACCATCATCATTGAACGTGAATTTTGGATAATACGGTGAGCGTAAGTTGACGTAATATATGTGGAATTGTTATTATACTCTATAAAATGACGGTATAAGTTCTTGGCTTATATCGAAATCTTATAGGTTGAATAATCTAAAGATTCTAATGCTCTTGCTCGCATAATCATGTCAACTTTGTGTCTCGGATGCCTTTATTGCAGAATGAATGCCATGTCCCTGCTACGCTCGATTCTTGCCAACTCAAAAATATTATAGAATGATTAAACACCAAAATCATTTGTTTCAATAACTAAAGAACATGGAAAGCTTTTAAGTAAAGATGATAAATTGCAAAATTTAAATTCTCATTACAATGCCCAATTCCTTCATTTATTAGTTATGAATTTCAAAATTCTAATTAGACCCTTCCAACTACCAATTTTAATGCTCGATTGTGTCGCTTATGGTGGGTTTCTACATTCCAATTACAGTATTTGTACTGCAAAATTTAGGCTCCTATCGAATGCAGTTCAGATAAATTGGGTAAATACCTTGCAGATAAGTGAGCGAAATTGAAATGAATCCAGGGGACTCGATATTTCCCAAAATTTTTTTACACACATAATATTTTGTGTAATTAATTAATCCCATATAGCAAACCTGACATAAGAAAAAACTAATTGTTTCTTTCCTTGAACCAAAACAATCACCGATAACAAACACGACAGATGACGCATCATACCAAAACCATCTAATACACTTTGATTGGCTTGAGTATGGTTGACGTGGTGGAACGACATTTTTCATTCAAAAAACAAATCCTCGCACTGTTTATGATATATGTTTGCATGCCGGTTGTGCCCAACACATTTTGAATCTTTGAAACATGAGTTACATATGGTAGGAAGACCAAATTATGTACACATTAGATTAAATAAACACTCAAGCATCGTATAGAATTAATTCAAACAAAACCCAACCACTTACTTGAACAATGAAATGGTCCCTATGGTGGCTGAGATATTATAACCAAAATGTGTGGACCATACAATTGAGACAACATATATTACAATCGCTCTTGCTGGAATCGCTATAGACTTTGCAGGGCACAAAGAAGCTCGTCTCTAGCAGAATCCTTAATAAAGGAGGCTCAATCCTCTTATTACACCACGACAACATAGGTTTAACGCCCACAAAAAAAAAACTACAATTTTAAGGTCTCAAAGAAATTAACCAGTAAACCTAAAAGAAAAATAAGAAAATTAGGGCTTTCAATGCCACACTATTTACCTGTGAAAATTTCTTTTGGCGTGATTACGCTTTCCATGCAAACATCAAGTTAGTTATATAGAAGAACTGAACAACAAAAGACGTGGCTAATTTTGAATATAAAATCACCTATATGGCAGTTTTAAGTAGTGATGCAATGCATGTGTTTTTTTTGGGAATTTTATTATTTTACCACAGATAGCGAGAAAATACCATAAATATTGGTTTTTGTTAATTATCCACGTATTTATAGCATGTAATAAAATATTAGCTTTGGAACAAAGTAATGGAAATGCATGGAAGGGAACATAGTAAGCTCCAACAGTTTTGGAAGGACATAGAAACACTGTGAGAGAAGATAATGCCATGTTGCAAGCATGGCCCAATAGTTGATGATGGATCCACAGTGGTTGGATCCATAAACAGTTTACATATTATAGACTAAAGGTCGACAACCAATAAAGCCCTGGTAAAATATACGTGGCGAGGTAATTTCAAAGCTCCAACATAGTAGGAACAAATGGAAAATCGCTTCACAGATAGCTAGAAAAATCTATGGTTCAGATTTAACAAAGGATGTAGAAATAGTCCACAGATTCTATGATCTATAGTTTTGCGTGCAACCTGACATAGTCAAAGGGGGGCAATTCCCTTTAATGAATATTCAACTCATCCATATGGAGAGTTGTGCCCAACCTGATCAAACATTTCTTTATTTATTTATACTCAATTTTCATTCTATAGAAAAAAATATTAAGTTAGAGTCGTTATGTGTATTTATTTTTTTGGAATATATAGGGTAAAAGGAGGGTTTTAGAAGGTCCCACAACCTTATACAATAGAGCCCATCAGGCCAGATTTAGCAATAATTTTAGCAAAGCAAAAATACCCGAGCAGATTCCAAAAAAGGAGGACAAAAAAACAAACAGAAAAGGAGAAAAGATACATCATAAGAGCTTTTTCAGCTCGGAGACTGCATTTTTTACTCTAGGAGAGCCTGAGTCATTAGCAAGATGTTCAGCCAGTTTGATAAGCTCCGAGCAGTAATCAGCAATGGCAGTCCTGGTAGATTCCGTGAAATCCTCCCAAGCTTTCGGAGCCTTGAATGCGCGCTGAAGCTTGCTTAAAATAGAGGAAACCATGTCGACTCTACAATTATCCCTTTGAGTGTCAGCAGACTCAGGTTCAGAAGGTTTCGAGTCCAGAATAGGTGAGGAATGAGAAGTGTCAGCAGCAAGAACTTTGACGTCGAAGAGAGCATTGTTTCCCTCAGACTGAGTGATGGGATCCACCACCGGTTGGTTGATATCTAACTTCACCGAGTCCGGGGAGTCAGGGTAAAGCTGAGCCAGGCCCAAGAGATCAGCAGCTCGAGAGGAATCAAGGCTGGAAATAGGGGAAGAAACGTGACCGCTGGCGTCAGTGCCTTTCAAGAATAAGCAAGAGAGGGGCATGAGGAAAGGAGTGGCAGGGGGAAAAGAAGCAACGAGGGGGGGACTCACAATAGCCACATCAGAGTCTGAACTAGAAGAGAGAAGCAGACGACGACGATGCCTAGAGGAGTAGAGGGAGGAGGAGGAGGGACGAGGGGAAGGAGAGGGGGAGCGACGGTGGCGACCCAATTTGGGGGGGAAGCGAAGAAGGTCGGAGTGAGAAGTAGCGACAGAAGAGTAGATATAACAAACCCTGGTGAAGAATGACACCTTCGCCCTCATGAGCCAACTGAACCGAGTGTTCTAAGGACTGAAACAAAAAGGCTGCCAGATTGATTTTCTTCCCCCATCGAAGATGAGAGAGGATGAACAGGTGGGGACCAAAAACAAGCCAATATCTACCGTCAATGGTAAAATAACGCATAATGACCTCTGCTACTCTGTCCCAAGGAGAAGGCAGGGAGTCCCGAGTGTAACCAGAAAGGTATTTCACCGATCTGTCACCAGGGGCGTTAAAGCCCTGAATTTCCGCATGCAACGAACGCTTGTAGTAGATGTCACCAACAGCAGGAAGGCCAGTGGCGTCAGTAATGGCATTCGTGGAGATGGTAAAGCAAGTGTTGGTGATTTGAACCCGACCCTTCGACTAGGAAGCCGTGACCGCATACGATACCAGCGCAGAATAACCCGCCATTTTCTCCAGGAAGGTGGCAATTCCATTTTCCAGCATTATATTCCACACCTCCCCATCATTTTTAATCGAATCACAGTTATCAGGCTCCAGACGCTTCAACTGACCCCCCATGGTATGAATGTTAGAATAATTGCAGAAGTGAGAGCAAAAGTGGACATTTAACAGCTTAGACAAGTCAGGGAAGCCATCGGCCAAGTTATCATTGCCCTCCCGCCACCTCCTCAAACATGATTAATGTGAAGATAATGCCCATTCGTGCAGAGATCCCCCGCATCATTACATAGCGCCGTTATCAATTTTCCATCGTTAAGAGTCAAATCAATTAACTTCGTCATAAATGTCACCGCCCTTTGAGAGGGCCATAGCGAGTTTGCCGAAACCCGAATCGGCCCTCCATTCCACCAGTCAGCAATGGGGAATATCATTTTGGGTGATTTGGCAGAGATCATTCGAGAAGTTGTCTGTCCAGCTTTGCTGATTCTCAATGAGAACACCAATATTAGCAAGGAGGTCCGCCGCTTTATTTCCCTCCCGGAGGACATGCTGGAATTGTATTTGCTGGAAAGATCTTTGAATAATTTTGATATCAGCAATGATGTTCTTTATCGACCAATGACCAGACTCATTAGACTGCAGGAGCTTGATGACGTTGAGGGAGTCACTTTCAACTTGAAGGGGATCATCACCAAATTTGATAGCCATCTCAAGGCCTTTGAGGATTTCCAAGGCTTCCGCACGATGGTTGGTACCAAAATTGAAGTTGTGGGCAGAGGCAGTAACAATATATCCTGAAGAACAACGAAGAATGGCTCCTCCTCCAGACTTACCAGGATTGCCTTTTGAAGCCCCATCCGTGTTCAGTTTTTTCCAACCCCAAGGAGGGGGAAGCCAACAGACTAAATCCTGAGCAGTGGAAGTGCCTTTACATTGAATGGTCAACAACTTCTGCCACTCCTGGGAGTTACAGATTTGGATTTTTTGCTGATATTTGGTCCACATGGTCAAGTTGATATTTTCTTGGAGAGCCAGAGCAATCTGAGTAGCCACCTGAGCAGGTTCAAGAATTTTTTCTTTGAAGATTCTTCTGTTTCTTTCTTTCCAGATGCCCCATAGTCCGTGCGGGAGGAGTTTCCAAGCCAAATTCAGAATCAGATGAGTAAAAGGAGAACTCCATTGAGAGAGGGTGTCCTGAATGGATTCCGGGAAGGTCCAATACACTCCCAACCTCGATAAAAGCCACTGCCAGATAACTTGCGAAAAAGAACAATGGATCAAAAGATGGGCAGAGGACTCCGCCTCTTTAGCACATAACACACATTTAGTGGGGAGAGAGAAACCCCTTCTTTTCAGATTCTCCCCAGAAAGGAAAGCATTCTTAGAAGAGAGCCAAGAGAAAAAACCAATTTTGGGAGTGATCTCATTAGGCCAAACATTGGAAAGGGGGGGGCCAGAGTCAGCACTATGCATCGAAAGATAAGCAGCCTTAACCGAGAAAGAACCCGACGGGGAGAGGGGCCAAATAATCTCGTCCTCGTTTTGGGAGAAGGGGATGTAGATGGACGAGAGCACCGCTCTGAGCGATGACAGGAGCCTACTCTGCAACTCGCTGATATCATCCCAGGCCTTAATATCCCATGAGGGAATGGAGTTCACCATCTTCCAATAGCCCGAAGCTAATCTTCCTTGCTTATTAATGATGCTTCTCTTAACAGGGTCCCAAGCAGGATTAAGATCAAGAGGTTCTTCCCCGATCCAAAAATCCCTCCAGAAATCAATAAGACGAACATTCCCAAATCTCCATTTAGTGCCAGCTCGTATGTTGGGGAGGGAGCTAATAATAGAATTCCAAATGGCAGAGCCTCTAATTAGATTGGAAGTGAGCAGATCTTCGTTATTTGCTAGATATTTAGCTCTGAGCAGATGGGCCCAACTAGAGTCACCTTTAGACACTTCCCAAACAAGTTTGGCCAGGAGGGCCCCATTCATGTCAGCCATTTTTCGAAGACCAAGCCCACCATGAGAAGTTGGCTTACACACATCTTTCCATGCCACAAGATGGATCCTCTTCTTAACTTTAGTCCCAGACCACAGAAAGTTCCTTTGAATTTTTTCCACAACCTCCCTCACAGAACTGGGAAGCTTGAGTAGGGACATGAAGTAAGTATAGAGGCTTTGAAGAGTGGCTTTCACCAGCTGGAGCTTGCCAGCCTGACTGAGCAGAGCCCCTTTCAAGCAGCCAACTTTTTTTGATACTTTTCAATGACAGGATTCCATAGATTTTTTGATTGTTTTCCTTGGAAGAGGGGGATGCCAAGATATGAGGCGGAGAGATCCACAATATTACAACCAAAGATATCAGCAATCTTTCTCTGAGTCCTAGGGGACGTGTTGATGAAGGAGATGTTGCTCTTGTTGAAATTGATAGTTTGCTGAGAAGTTGATTGGTATAGAGAGAGGATATCCATAATAGCCCAGGATTCAATCACAGAGGCTAAACTGAGCAACAAAGTGTCATCAGCGAACTGACTGTGTGGCAAAAGGACAATTTGAGGTGATTTTCATACCAGAAATGATAGATTGACTTTTAGCCACTTCCAGAGCTCTGCTAAGGGAGTCCGCCATTAGGACAAAAAGAAAAGGTGATAGGGGATCCCCTTGCCTGATACCTTTGTTGCTTTTGAAGAAACCCGCAGGAATGCCATTGATAAGGATAGAGAAGCAAGGGGTTGCGATACAAGAGAAGACCCAGCTACACCACTTTTTGTTGAAGCAAAATTTTTCCAGGACCTTAATTAAGAAAGGCCAGCTGACTCTGTTGAAAGATTTTTGCATATCCAATTTTAAGATCATACCTGGGGATTTCGCAAGAAGAGCCGAGTGAATGGCTTCATGAACTGTAATTATACCACCTTGGATGAGTCGACCTTTAATGAAGCCATTCTGATTGTGAGAGATGAGATCCTGCATTAGAGGTTTAAGTCTGGATGCCAACATCTTAGTGATAATCTTATAAGACGTGTTACATAAACTTATTGGCCTAAAATTGGACACATCTTTAGAACTATGCACTTTTGGGGCAAGTGCAACGAAAGTGGTATTCCATTCCTTAAGCAGATTGTTGTTCACCTGAAATTCATTTACTGCTTGGAAGAGGTCCTTGCTTGATGATTTCCCAAAAGACTTGGAAGAACGCGGCAGGAAAGCCATCTGGACCCGGAGCTTTGTCCCTCTTCATTGTAAAGACTGCTTTGTGAATTTCCTCCATAGAAAAATGCTGGATCAGATTGTTGTTCATCTCAGGTGACACTAGATGCGGAACATGGAGCATTTCATTCATTGATTGTTTCGGAGGGGGCAGCTCAACCCGGAGAAGATTTGAATAGGAGACAAGCTCGTTGGATATATCAGTCTCAACAGTTAGCAGGGTACCCAAGGATGACACCAACTCACGGATCTTATCTCTAGCCTTATGTTTGCAAACAGTGATGTGAAAAAATTTAGTATTACGATCTCCTTGTTCGAGCCAAAGGGCTCGAGAACGTTGCCTCCAATAGGTCTCTTCTTCTTTAAGTGTGTTGTGATAATCACTGAGGAGGGAGATTTCATGTTGGTGAAGATGATCCAATCTTCCAACAATCTCAATTTGTTCTGAGATTTTTGCCAAGCTCCGAGTTAGCTCCTGTTTACGAAGCTTGATGTTGCCAAACATCGTCCACTTCCATATCTTGAGTTGTTTTTTAATTTCTTTGAGTTTGCTGGAAAATCTAAACATACTAGAGCCCTCAATATTGATATTCCACCAGTTTGCAACAAGGGGGATCAGGTGGTTGTTTTCAAGCCAAGCCAGCTCAAACCTGAAGGGAGGATTCTTGGCATTCATTTTGTGGTTAGCACTCAGCAGAAGTGGGCTGTGGTCAGAGGCAGCCCGAGGGAGGGAGTTGAGGTAGAAGTCAGGAAAGAGAGAGATCCAGTCCAGAGAGCCTATAGATCTATCCAATCTGCATTGAATGTGGTTCTTGCCCAATTTGCGGTTTGACCAGGTATAAGATGAGCCGTGGAGTTCCATGTCCATAAGTGAATTCACCCTGATGAAGTCAGCCAGAGCCTCCATGCTGACCGTCATGGCAGGCATACCTCCCTGTTTTTCTGAAGGATAAAGAGGGAAATTAAAATCTCCCATTATAAGAATGGGAATTTTACCACAAGTGATGATGAAGTTAGTGACATCTTCCCAAAGTTTACCTCGATGGGTCTCCAAGTTGGGGGCATACACATTGATAGCAATCCAAGAGGAGTCCGCTCCAATCTCTTGGAAGAGGATGCATAAAAAGTTGGGGTACTTAAACAGGCATTCCCCTTTGAGACTTCTGGGTTGCCAAAAGGTACAAAGTCCCCCTGAGTTCCCTGTTGAAGGTTGAGATTCAAAAGATGCCACAGGCCAGATTTTAAGGAGGCGATCCTCATTTTTTAGTTTGGTTTCCTGCAGCATTATGATATCAGGAGAGTTCTGGAATTTGATGTCTTTGATAACTCTTTGCTTTTGTAGAGAGTTAAGTCCTCTTATATTCCAAGAAATTATCTTCATTTCTTTGGTTTGGGTTTACTCCCCACCACCATGGGGATTGTGCTTTGAGTTCCTTGCGCGACATTTATAGCTGCTTCTTGTTGAAGCTTGATATTGCTCGAAATTCTCCCTCGAGGTTTTTCCATGCCTATATCGGGTTTCTTGTTGCTACTTCTAGTAAAACGATGATTGAAACTATCATCAGAGGAAAGTCCTGAGGGGGAGGGGACAGAGTCTAAAACAGGCGGACAGAGGGGAGGTAGGGGGGAAGGATTCAAGGGAGAGGGGATCGATGGATGTGGAGGGAAGGGAAGACAAGAGGACAGTGGGGAAGGGGGAGGGGAGGAGGCAGCTAAGGATAGGTCATATTCTTTAGAGGAAGAGGCGGAGAGAGCTGAGGGAGGCAGAGGGGTGAGGAGAGGTTGAAAGGCCAAGGAGGAGGGGATGATCTCAGAAACAGGATCAGAAGATGTGTTGATTTCTCCATCCTCAAGGAGAGCGAAGGAATTAGAAGTGGGGATGATCGGGATCTCAATAGAAGACGGTTTGGGGATAAATTTTTTATTTATTTTTGGGGATAGGATTTGGGACTTGGGTTTTGGTTGAGGTTTAAATGGGCAGCTAGAGGCCCGATGACCAAGTTTTTTGCAGAAGGAGCAAGCTTGAGGAATATATTCGTAGTCAATGGGTTGTTTCCAGTTCCCCAAGTCTGAAATAAGCTCAATATCTTTTGGTAAGGGACAACTGACATCAGCATTAACACAGAAACGAGCATGAATGAATCTAGTTTTAGCTTTTGTTGCTTGATCTATAGCAATTAAAGATCCTATTGAGAGAGCAATACCTTCAATAACCGCCGGGTGCCAGAACTCTAGAGGGAGCCCCGGGAGGTGAACCCAAATTGGGGCTTGGGTCATGGATTCTGTGTGTGGGTTGAAACCAGGAGACCATTTCCTGAGATAGAAGCCCCGTCTGCCAAAAAAACACGGACCACCTAACAGTGCTCTAGCAAAGTTTTCTTTCATGCTGAAGGAAAATAATATGAAACCATTAGGCATAGGTGCTATTTCTAGCGCTCCACATGGTTGCCATTTTAATCGAGCCCATTTTTTTATATCTTCCAATGGGGGTCTAGGGCCCATCAGTGTACCCACCAAGGACAGATCACGAGAAGCAGCAGTAGCCTCCGTGATGTGAGAGGGGATGCGCAAGGAAAAAGACCCCTCAGACAGAGAAGGGGATAGCTTTTCCGAGCTTTGAGCTGATGTGGAACCTTCCACAACTTTTGTCCATATGTCGGGCGGCTTTGGAGAGAGGGACCCTGACAAGAGGGACACCCGATCCGGACCAGAGGGGTCTGGCATTCGAGCCAGCACCAGAGACAACAAATGTACTCAGCAGGCGGTTTCAGCAGCGAGTGCCAAACAAGCTTTGGAATATATTGTATTATGTCGTTATGTGTATTTATTACAAGTCTTCATAATGGTAATAAATGTTATTTTTTTCTCTCAAGCACTAAAATATGATTTTTAACCTTTTATTAATCACCAAGTGAGGCTTTCTATTTATAATTAATGATCTTTTATAATAGATTGTTGAATAATGAGAAATTTATTAATAGAAATATTAAAAAAGAGTTCCTCTTTATCAAAGAAAAACTCATGTAAAATTTGAAACCCATATTTATACATCTGAGCAGGGGCAATACTCCATTGCTGTGGGCCATGTGGCCTCATTAATGACATACATCATTGATTATTATTTCTTTGAAAAATATTAATAAGTGCATATGAATTGTTGCACAACATGATAAAGAAAAAGAATTTATATAAAATACATGCGTACTCCAATTTTGATCCACAAACAAAAGAATTGAAAAATCCTCAAGGAAAAGACATCACTCAACTTAATGCCCACCATATTAATGTGGCCTTGGGTATTCCCACTTTTGAAGACTCTAAGATCTTAACCAGGGCAAAAGCTCAAATATTGTTTGAACTCAATCGAGAGAAATACAAGACAATAATTTTTAAGAAATGGCTGAGAGAAGAAATGGGCCATCCAAATTAACAAAAACCTACTACAAAATAACTTCTTGGAGGAACTCTCTGATATGATATCACTGCTTGCAAGGGTAATGGTTTTGTCATCAACTAATAAGTTTTAGAATTGGATGAGCGTGTATATCAACATAATTTATGAAGGCCCACATTAATTGAATTGGGCATATAGATAATATGTGAAAATTTGGCTCGTCAGCTCACCCAGGTTCACCAGAGAAAAATATTTTATATGACCTCATATCTAATGTATATTATAACAGTGTATAGAATATGGATTGGCTTAACAGGTGAAGACAATAAGTAAAGCTTAGTTATATATGATTTTTATACTCAACTCACCTATAAGAACAACAAGAGCCATCAATGATGCCTTCATCATGTTCTTGGTAACATTGCTTGAAGGGAATGTGACTAATAGGGTATCCCAAGAGGCCATTCAATCGATTTCTACCTATTACATCTTGTTTATATAGTTCAAAAAGTTCTCTGACATTCAAACAACTAGGTTCGAAGGAGCACCAGACAAACTTCCAATCTATTGTAATGATAAGATAGTTTTGGTTGAGATTTGTAGGCAACTAGATGTCCTTCACAGAACTTGTAGAGATAAGAAGATCTTAGGCATCCAATATTCCATCACTTTGGGGAGTTACACATGTGGATCAACCGTGGATGCTCATAACGCTAAAAGATTCATCTCTAAGTCTAATTTCCACTCATTCCAAAAAAGGGCTTCTTTTAATAGCATTTAGATTTCATTACAAACAATTTAAAGATGACATACTATTACTTGCCAACATTTGAGGATTATTGGGATTAATATATTAATGAATATGAATTCAAGAAAATATTGTTTAACATGCTATCATTACAGTAAATCAAGGACTTCAAGTTTTCTATGGTTCCATAAGGAATGGTTGATGATGGTTTTAACATTTTCACATGGGGGCTTCATTAGCTAGGCAATATCCTAGCATGTGGGTTCATATTGAGGTAATTAAAATTAATAAAATTAAAGTCAATATACCGGTAGACATGAGGGGGTGAAAGGGTTTAATTTATTAATGTTTTGAATTAGGTATTGGGGGTAGGTAAGAGAGGTGGGCTAAAGGAAAGGGAGGTTTAATTTTAATATAAAACTAAAACATTTGAACCCTAGTTTTTAAAAGTAAATACCTTAAAATTGCAAAAGGAGTGTGGTCATAAATTAAATTATAATATCTTTTTTAACAAAGAAATCTAGATTCTTAACCAATAAATAACAAGATGGTAGAAAACTAGGATTGAGGATGTTTTTCAACACAAGTGATATTCTTTCACCATCTTAATTATTTGAAGAACTATTGATAAATGATTAAAGATTAACGTATATAAGGTGATTTGTAACTGGTCTTCAACGGATTCAAACTATCTTTCGAGAGGAAATGCATATTAAAAAAAATGAGTGAGAAATATAATATTTTTTTTTTTTTAATATATTAGGGTAGAAATAAAAAGGGGGAAATAAAATTGTAATTGAAAAACTAGTAAGTAAGGTACATGGAAAAAATAGGGGGTATTTTCATTCTAATAATATAACAGGAGGGGGTATTATCAATTGAATAATTAGTGGTAGAATTAAGGGTATCATTTAACACCCTTTGAATGCACGTGTTATACCATATTTTTACTAAGTCAACCCCTCGTGCATTTTCACCACAAAATACATAAAATCTATTCAGTATACTCATCTTCCCACCATTGACTAGTCTCAAAAGGAGAAAGATAACCTTGATGATCTAAATACTCTTGTGCTCTTAAGAACAAGAGATTGGATAAACAAAATAATTTAAGGAATCTCAGAAGATGTCCTCTTCCCAAGAAGCATCTTCTCCACAAAAGGATGTTCTAAATAATAAAACGCCTTCCTCCTCTCCTTTGGATTCAGGAACCAAGGTTTAGATAAAGAATTATAAGGCTAAAGAGGTTGAAAAGAGAGTGGAAATATCTGAGTAAGGAGCTGAGCAACATAAAACATGAAAATTAGGAAGTGAAGTAGGTCTTGAACAAATACCACAACCTCCTGAGGAATAAGTAGCTGAAATGATGAAAGAAGAACCAAAAGAAGAAGAGGAAAGTGAAGAAAATGATGGAGAGAGGATATTGTTGAGGTATTTGCACCCGATATAGAAAAAGAAGTATTTCAAGGCCAAAG
The DNA here is from genome assembly GCA_019776745.2 of Taxus chinensis. NCBI lineage: Eukaryota > Viridiplantae > Streptophyta > Pinopsida > Cupressales > Taxaceae > Taxus > Taxus chinensis. The sequence goes on from CM034146.1 coordinate 284,275,632, forward strand.
CTAGAAGTAAGGAGGCCTTCTTCCTCTTTCATTGTGACTTCCACCATTGAGGTTCCTACCTCTCAACCTACACGTTCCCAAATTAATATTGCACCACCTCCTCCAACAACATCTTCTAGAGATTCTTTCACTTGGGTTCAACCTATGGTTGATAGTAAGAAGAGGAAGGCTCAATCTCAGGTAGAAGTCCCTAAATTTGATGTTATGGCTTCCCTCTTTGGTACTTCTTCTCCTCTAAATAAATCCAATAACACTTCTCGTCTTGTTTTTGATTCCACGGGGTAGAAATTCTTGTAAATTACTAGACAAAAGGAGGACAAGAATGAAAAAGATATATCAATTTCAATTCTTAAGCTTACTTGAATTTCACTGGGTGAATCAACTCTTGAGGGTGAAGTTCACAACCTTAGAGAAACTATTTCTAAGGTAATTAAGAGAGTTAAAAAGGGAAAAGAACCCAGAAGCAACCAGAGGAGCAAGTGTAGGTACTTTTAAGTTTCATCAAGTCATTTCTTTCCTATGATAAGATTGTTCTTGATCCAACACCGCTATCTACCCTTCCACCCACTGTTGCCACTGTTGGGATTGATATTAAAGTAATCACAAAAATTCACAAGCATGCGACCTTTGGCAAGGCTTCAAAATCCTGGGTTGAAGGTATTATTTTTTCATGGTTGGAATTCATTGATTAAACACGCAAAATTTATGATAACATCATTTCATCCCATAATCAAATCAATTCAGGGATTGATGGTATTGATAAGGGGCATAAGATTTGGGAAGATGTTATTTAAGATCTTTGAATCATGGTGCTCACAAATGAAAATTCCTTCTTTCATTGAAGAATTTTAATGATTTTAAAAGTAATTTATCTAAGATTTGAACTATTAGCTTAGGTCATGGAGAATCAGAGTCCTTAAGGAAGTTGCCACTATATAAAAATGTGTAGTCTAGAAGGCAGAATTGTTGAAAGCTAAAATCTTTGTAGACATGTAAGCCCTTCACTGTCAGCTATTCAAAGATATCTCGTTTGAAAGGAATTGTGTTGATCATATCAAGGGGAACTTCAATTCACTTATCAAAGAGAATTTATTGAAGGAGGAATTGATTAACAAGGAGAGAATGGAATAGTTATCAGAACTCAATAATGTTATCATAGAAACAGCTAAGAGACTAGCACAATACACTGGGATAACAAAAGAAATGGAATCTACCCTTGGAAACTGGTTGAAAAATATCTCAAACACTATCATTCCCAAGAATACCGATATTTCCATTGTGGTCAAAAAGTTCTAGATGCACATTCTAAAGCTCAAAGTTCCTGCATTAGCTATTCCTTCTATTCCTTCTTCCTCTAGCTCTTAGTCTTACTAGTTTTTTAATTATATAATTAGCTTTATTGTACTAAAAGAAAAATTGTAATATTAAGTAAATTTATGTAAATAGAGTAATTAAGTGTTTTAACACTTAACTAAGAACAATTAGTTAATTGAGGTAGTCACTTACTCCCCTTAGCCTATATTAGGGAATTTTTTAGTGTCGAATATTCATAATTTGGCAAATATTCCATTTTAGGAATATTCCATATAAGGCTTCATTTTCTTTGTAAAAGGGGTTGGATATTGGTGCAATTTGAATGTAAGAATACAATTTTTGGAAATATAGAAGAAGAACATATTTCTCTCCTCTCTTGTTCTTCCAATCTTCTTGTCTTGATTCAGTTGGTACATGGTTTGTTTATTTGAAATTTGAAGCTTTGTATTCTTTTCATGGAGTAATATCTTATGAGCTTTGATCCAATCTGCATCTTATGTGCTGTGGAATTTTCATTTAAGAAAGCATGTACGTTCTTTAATTTTAGTCACATGCAGGAGTATAATAAGATATGTAGTCTTCTTATCTGAAAGTGTTTTTTTCTCCCTCTTCCGCTCATACATCCAGACAATAATCTTGTAAAACTAGGGAGGGTTTACATATCCTTGATTGGATGGTTATTTGTAACTGTGTTTCTCTAATCAACTTTTCTTACCATAATCGTGTTATTGTAATTCTTCTATTCCTAGTTCTTTACCTATCTTATATATTGAGAATCATGAGATCATTGGGTAAGTGCACCAAGTTGGGGGCCCAAAAGGGGGTCTTAAGTGGACGCATTTTTCTGAAACAAAAAAAATTCAACTTGTATGAGTTTTTCGAAATAGTTACACTCAAAATTGGAAGATGTTGTAGAAATATGAATCATAACATTTTGAGTCTAGTTTCTAAGCTACTAAATTTTATTAAAAATGGATAAGTTTAAGTGGGTCAAAGAACTAAAATACCAAAATATGTTCTTGTTTTTGTTAAAAAACATAATAGAGTGACTTTCGTGCCCCCCACCATTTTTTTAGCACCATTTAGTATTTTTGAAAACACTTTGGTAGAAAGATAACTAGGAGCATCTAGTTTAGGCTCCATTTTTTAATATTTTTATAGTTATCTTTTTTTTATTTATGATTTTTCTAGTACAGAATTTTTATGTTTTGAAAAATAACAGAGGTCCAACTATGCCCTCCCCCCTAACTACCTCAAAAAATATCAAAAATTAGATTTTTTTTTGAATATGTATAAAATTATGCCTAGTTTGGGCTAGTATACTTTTTTTAAAATTTCGATCACCCAAAAAAAAGATACACCATGAAAGATAGACATATTTACATTTTAAAAAAATAGCTATAAAAAGACATAGTTAGAAAATAAATAATATGGAAACCTTATATTAGTCAGAAAATTTGAAAAATTATATTTTAAGAAAGAAGAGACTCTGCTCTATGTCGTGGTATAATTTTTTTAAAATGGATCAATTGTTTTATTTTGATTTATCATAGAGGAAGTGAATGAGATGTCTATTTAAAAAAACCCACTTGAGACCCAAGAAACAACCTAGGGTTAGTTAGAAAATTATGGAATAATTGTTTTGATTAGAAGTTTCCACAACCAAGTTGCAAGACAACTGTTGACCCTATTAGGTTTCGGAACAAATCTAAATTAATAGAACATATTTTTCATTCATTAACAAATATCAAGTTCACAAAGTTCAAATATTAGGGTTAGAAGTTTCAGTTAGGTTCAAAGAGTAATTTACCCCCATACCCACTCTCTAACAGGCTCAGACTTTCAACTTTATTTTTCTCACACTTAAAACTTCCAAATTTTCCCTAAATAATTCCCATTGGATAGGAATTTTTCTCACCTTTCTGGTGATATAAAGATGTCCTCTTAACTCCTTCAAAAACTCAAGATATGGACCGATGGAGTTTAGGGGTCAAATTTTTCCCAAGGGGACACGTGTCAAGTAGAGTTGAAGAGCAAAATTTGGGTTGGCGGGTTGCGGTGTAGCGTTAGCAATTTTTCCTTGTGTGGGAGAAAATTCCCATTTGTGCCCGCACCTCCACGGGTCCTGATCCAAGTGGGAGAAGGTGAGGGAAGGGCGGAGCGGCGAGGGTTTATTGGACATTTCGCCAAAGGGAAAGAAAAGCCAATTTGGCCTCCACGTGCCCACGGGTCTACCATGGACACTTGGCACTACACCATTCACCACGGGGAGAAGAGAGACAGGCGGAGTGGTGGGGATATTCGGTGAATTTCACCAAAGGGAGGAGATGGGGTGAAAGGGGGAACTGCATGCGCGGGTCCGCGCGTCCGTGGAAGGAAGTGTTCCCAAGGCAGGGTGGGAGCGCAGGGCCGTGGAACGAAACACAAATTTTCCAAATCAAAATTTTCGAAAGGAACAATGGTCGCGAGTGTTCCACCCCCTCCGCAAGCACCCAACGTTGCCACGTGGCACCCTGTGATAGGTAGCGGGCCAGCGGAGAGAAATGGAATTTTTTTCCAAAATTTTAAAAAGGCCTAAGGGTGAAAAGATGCCGCGTCTCCGCTACTTCCCCATGAGGAGATGTGGCGCCCTCTTATTGGTTGTGGGTCAACAGAGGAAAATAAGAAAAATTTCCAAATTTTTTAAAAAGACCTAAGGGCAAAAAGGATACCGCACCTCTGCCGTTGCCCCGTGAGGACATGTGGCAGCCTAAGATTGGTTGCGGGCAGGCGAAGGAAAATTCAAAAAAATTTCCTAAGGATTTTAATGGGAATTTTTTGGGCCGCGGGTCCACCAGGGAATTTTTTCCCAAATTTTCCCGCCAAGGCAGGAAAACTTTAAAGTGCCATAACTTTTGCTAGGAAGCTCAGTTTTGGGAAAATAAGGAATTTTTGGAAAGATTTCGATGCCCGCTCTGCACGGTAAACATAAAATTTACATTTTGATAAAATTTAAGAGGTCAATTTTGTAAAAATAATCTGCAGGCCTTTAAAAAGCCAACTGGTAATTTTTAAATTTCAAATTTGATTAAATTAGATCTCCTCCTTCCCTCAAAATGCCAAACAGACATGGAGGATTGATCTAGGAAGGGTTTAAAGTGTTTTAGGAAGGTAAATTTTTTCAATTTAATCAAGTTTGAATTTTGTCCAACAATTGACAGAAAACGGCTGAGGAAGGGAATTGGGTTCGATTTTGCAATGGTTAAAATTGTTTTCTTAAGTTTTCTTTGTCAATTTGAGTTCCTTGCTATTATATCATGTTAAATTTCAAGGTTTCCAAGTTAATTATAATGTGCAGGCCCGAATTGTACATTTTGATTAAATTTATTGTCAGTTTTATAGTTTATAAAAGACATCTATTTCTTTTAAATTTGTATATTAAATTTTATCCTTCAAATGTGGCATTTCATTTCTAAACTAATCTAATACATTTAATTGTTTATAAATAACCATTCTGAATCCAAATCAAATACTAAATTTCATTTATACACATTCCCAAAAATATAAAATACAACATTGTTCCACGTCCATTTCTTCTTTCCAAATAGATATATAACTATCTCTTTTGTCATACAATGAAACATTGAATTCATCCAACAATGCATACGAAAAAAAGTCTTTCAACTCTTTATTGACTTCAATTATAAATATTTACATCTTTCCATGTTGAATGCAATAACAGAATTATGTTTCTTTCCAATAAACAGAACAGGATATAAATGTCTTTCACAATTCAAATGTATAACTTCATAATCAAATTACATAAATCTTTCTCTGCAAAATACATATTACAATTTCATCCACAACAAGTGGGAAGGGATTACAATGAATATGTTTTCACAAGGGACTGTCAAACTGTATTTTTCCTTTGCTCCAGGACAACAACATGCACATTTTCTCTTTCTCCAAGTTTATCACAACAAAAGAGGGGGAAAGACAACACTCTCCACCCAACTAAGACATCTAATGAAAGGAGAATCCTTCCTTCATCATTGGCCCCCGAGCCCTAACCAAGATACAATAAAAGGTATAATTCAACCCATGGCAACTAATGGCTTCCACAACACACAACATTCTTTCAAACATGCACATTTCAAAATAAAACATAGATCAACACAAAACAACAATTTACAACTGCAATTTAAATCATTCCAATCAAAACTCAAGCTTGATCATGCAAGCCAAAGGAAAAAGGTCTATGGGGGAAGCTACTTATGCCTCCCAATTGGGAATCGGGCATCCACTAGTAACAAACCACCAAAATAATTCATCACACACATATCCTTATGCCCCCCACACATCCCTCTTTATGCCCCCACAGATTTTCCTTATAGCCCCCTATAAGTAAGAAATGTAAGCTATTTCTTTTCCATGGTGGATCCCAAACCTAAACTCCCTCCACAAAAATTCTGATGCCAATGGCATTCCTTATACCCCCCACATGGATTCTTCATAGCCTTATCCTACACCATCCCTATGGCATTCTACCCAACCACCCAAGAAATACAATAAAACATTCTCCAAACACACAACACAACAAGAAAATAACAACAATAAAGAAGGAATAAATGCCTACCTTTCCATGGTAGCTTTTGTTTCCAATAGCAAGCTCTCAAATCCAAGAACACAGTCCAAAACAACAATCTCCCAAGCATGCAAAACTTTCTCCAAACTTCCTCGAAAAACAAGAGCTCCAACGCAAGAAAATGCGACCCAAGGAAGTTGCAAAATGATCCAAAAACCCCAAAACAAGCAAAGAGTTTGAATTATATAGAAGAGGGAGAGAAGAGGATGGTGTGGATCCATGTAAGTGAATCACAACAACATCAAGGCAGTTTAACATTATCACAAACAATTCATCCCAACAACTATATCATCCTAAAAATCCTTGAACCCTAAACCCTAAACCTGATTCCATGAGCCCTAAACCCTAAATCTAGAGCAACTTGAATCTCTAACCCCTGCAAACCTTAAACCCAGAGCCTTAAATGTCTTAAGGCAGAGCTTGCTGTACATTTTATTAATGCGTACGTGTTATGTGTAGTATAAACATTATGTAAGCCATATTTACAAAAATAAATGTTTAAGTATATGAAATAATAAAATATAAATAATAATATAATCATATATTATTATTTATATTTTATTAAACTTTAAATTTATTTATGTAAATATAAGAAATTAGGGTCCTATGCACCTTATGGAATTAGTGTCATACCCTGCAATAGTCGTATAAACCTTAAACCTACAATGCACCTGGAACTAACCCCTAAAACCTAAACCCTGAGTAAACCTAACCATGATCCCTAGCCCTAAACCATTAACCCTTAAAACCTTAAGGCCTAACATGTTAAATCCTAAAGGTCCATGAAACCCTAATACCTTCTAAACGCTAAAAACTATATCATAAACCCATAAACCATGACCTAACAACCCTAAATATAAACCCTAAACCCTAAAAACTAAACCCTAGAAATTAAATACTAAACTCTAAACCCCTAAGCATGAGCCCTGAGATCTAACCCCCAAACCTTAAATATAACGTAAACCCTAAGATATTTAAACCCTAACCCTAAACCACTAAACCCTAAACCCCCTTGAACCCTCTTAAGCCCTAAACCCTAAACCCTAATCCCTAACCGTCTTAAATCCTAAACCCTGAACCATAAACCTTAAGCACCCTAAACCCTAAAACCTAAACCCTAAACCCTAAAACCTTAAAAAGACCTAATAAACCTTAAAATCTAAACACTAAAACCTGAACCCTAAACCCTAAACCCTAAACCTTGAACCCTAAGCCCTGCGCCCTAAGCCATAAACCCTAAACACTAAATCCATAACCCTAAACTCTAACCCCTAAACCTCATATATTTCTAGTATGTCTCATGAGTGAGTTCATTTTTTGAATATCTTAGGACCATATTTCCTACTCTTGTGCCTAGAACCATCATTAAGTCTACTTTTACAACTACCTTGTTTATGAGCTTAGTGGGAATTTCCCTCCTTCAAAATATCAATAGATGAAAGACATCAAATTTTGATGAATCTCTTTGAGTTTTGTTCCTACGAAGTCGATGAACCCTTTTTCAGTTGAATACTCTCTGTCAATACTAATAAGAATGGGTAAGACAAAAAACATTACAGTGAGTGAAATAGTTTGCATGCAATGGGCATTTCCCTCTTTTAATATATCAGTATATGAAATGCATCAAATTGTGATGACTCCCTTGAACGTTTTGCCTACAAATTAGATTAACCTTTTTTAGTTGAATACTCTTTGTCTTGATACTTATAAGAATGGGTAAGACATAGAACATTACTGTGACTGAATGGGTGAGCCTAATCCATGAGGCTTAAATCATGAACCCTAAACCCTAACCCCTTACCCTAACCCCTAAATCTCGAGCCTTAAACCCTAAACCCTGATGAACCCTTTTCCCTAAACCCTGAACCCTGACCTTTAAACCTTAAACCCTAACTCCTAAAACCTAAACCATAAACCCTAAATCCTCAACCCTAAACCTTAAACCTTGAGCCCTAAACCCTAAACCCCATAAACCCTAATCCCTAAACCCTAAAATCTAAGCCCTAAATCCTAAACCCTAAACCCTAAACCCTAAAACCTAAACCATGACCCCTAAACCTTGAGCCCTAAACCCTAAGCCCTGAACCCTAGGCCCTAAGCCATAAGCCCTAAGAAAAAACCCTAAACCTTGAACCATTAAACATAAACCCTCAACCCTAAAACGTAGCCACCTCTTTCCAAGTGCAATCCTCCATGTCGGTTTGGTATGTTGAAGAAGAAAGAATGGCGGAATTAATTATGTTAAGTTAAAAAGTTCAATTCACGTTTTAATGGTAGGAAAGACGTTTTTATCAAATTCACCCACTTAAGTTTGTCAAAAATGAATTTTGATGGTTCCTTTGTATAGAGGATCATGAGCGAGCATTGACACACTCAATGTCCTCATGGTTTTCAAATCTGAGCTTCCAGTTGAAATTTATGGATCTGTTGTGAAATGTTAAAACTTAGGCATGGTTTTTTCTGTGAAAAGAGGAAATTTTTGGAGGTCAGACCCGTAGAGGCCCGAAAATTACTTAGGGAACTTTTTGCAAAAAAAAAAAAGTCATAGATTCCTTTTTGGCCCCACAACCTCACCAATTCACTTTTCGGAAAGCGCTTCCGCGGGTTAGTGGGCCCACACCTACAAATTTTACCTTTTTAAAAAAGGGAAAAAAATGTATAAGTCTCTTCTATCGGTTAAAGCTTCCCCTCATGTCAAGGTAGGTCTGACGATGTGGCTACTTTACCATGTCGACAAGAGGCTTAGAATGTTCTAGAAACTTTTTCCCCTGCTGATAAGTTTGATGGCAAATATGAGTTATTCTATGTTGACCATCTGAGGAAATTAGTGCATTTTTTGTCTCTTGTTTCAGAATGTTTGCAAATAGTATTTATTTGTACCTATTACAATCTTATACAGGAAGGAGGTTAGGGTTGGCTGTGAAGATGTTCATAGGCGGGGAGGCAGGCTCATCGGGGGCAACTGTGACAGTTTAATGCCCCTTGATATTCAACAGACTGAAATCATTTCAAGAATGAGCCCGTCATCTTCGATAGAGATAAAGTCAAAACATGTTAAAATCAATTCGACAGAAGTGCAGACCTTTGTTGAGGAAATATTGTCTATAATTTTCCTTTGGGTGTACCTTAGGATGTAAGAGTGCAATAACGAAACTATAGTGTTTAATTGGGTCCCCTACATTGGGACACCTGTCATGCCCATGGTCTTCAAAGATGGAGCTGCGGGAAAAACTTTGCTAATTTGGGCCTTTTCCATTGAAGCACACCTTCTAGTTGAAGGATAGCGTTTTGATTGTTCTAAAGTTTTCTGTTGGGACCCAGTTTCTGATTATTGTATCAGTCCCATTTTCCAGAGGTCTGGTAGTGCGGATCAAACTGTGAATCCTACTTCACCTCATACCAAAAAGTTCATTCAAAAGGACAATTATTCATACCCATACTACCCCTTTTTGTCATGTGTGTTATCCCACATGGATGGTCAAAATTTTTACTACCAAAACATGCGGCAATTGTGCATCTGTATTTGAGGTTTTCCATTATCTTTCAGTGGCCTGAACCTTGCCTAGAAAATGCGAGTCTCCATGATATCTTGAGAGTGACAACTCATGAGAGTTAGGTTTTTTTGCATTGATCATATTTTCTTCAAGGTATTCTTAATAGTTTCACAAGGAAGGACATCTCCAACTCCTCCACAAACAACATGCTACAAAAGGGTTCTCTCACCTTGGTTGAAAGGCACAACCATAAAGTAGTGAGGATAGATCAAATCCTCTTAAGGGTGCTATCCATTTCTCCACATCTAAGTGACAAAGGGCTGGTTAGATCACATCCCCAGCTACAAATTGACTCATTATGATCTATTTGTCTTTAATCTTCCTGCTAAACTTGTGATGCTCCCCAGACTTTGAGGGAGAATCAATTTGGGTACCAACACCTTACTAGCATCATTGCCGGGGAGGACATAGTTATTGCAGTTCATATTCAAACCCCGGTAAACAATTCTTGTGTGCTCAAGGTGCTAATACATCTTTTCAAACATCATTTTATATTTAGGCCTGTAAGAGGTTTTTAAAGTTACAAGTGTGTGTGCAACTCTTTCAGTTTCTACACCTAGTACACTAGCTTTCTTGATAAATATGGGTAAAGAGGAGTCATGTCTTTCCATTTCCAGTTGCTAGTATTGATAGACATTTGACAGATCATATTTTAGTGCATTTTCACAACTAAGGTGGAAATCCTTAGTACTGACTCCATGTTGATTTGATTCTTGATGAGTACCAGTGTCTTAACCTCTATCAAGTGAGATTTATTACCAATATTTACAAAGATGGAAGGAAGAATATCTTTCTTTGCTAGGGATCCTACTAGGACATTATTTCTAGAGCTAGGAGAGGAAAAGTTAGAGGGAAGAAAATCCTATAGAATTATTGGAGATCAACAAAAAAGAAAAGGGATCTCCATTGATGAAAGTGATCGACCTATCATTGAAGACTGTCATTTGAGTGCTTCTGAATTAGGTAGCCTTTTTGTGGAGTTGAATTATCTAGCTGGAGAGGGGCCTTCATTTGATTTTGAAAAGTTTGCTTCTCATTTTGCCCCTATCTTTTCAAAAGTTGATAGGGTTTTCCAAGAAAATAATCCTTTAGGGGATATCCATTTTGAAAGTTATACCCTTGTGTTTCAAAGACCCTCTGCCCTTCATCAATTTCCTCCCATCCAGTGTCACCTTCTAAAAAAAACATGGCCTTGCCCCCATCTAAACCTCGATTTGTTGTAAATACCTTTGGACCTATAAATTTTGTAGGGATGGCTGGTTATCCAAATGCAGTTCCTCAAGATGTAAGGAACAGACTACCAAAGTTCCAAGGAAACAACGCTATAACTGGTGATCAACATTTAAAGCTTTTTATCAACATGATGGAAGACTTTAAGATTGAACATGAAGATGTATATATCAAACTGTTTATCCATACTTTGAAAGAGGATGCAAGGGACTGGTATAAAGCTTTGACAGATAATTTCATTGATTCTTAGACAGAGATGAGCAATGCATTTAGATTACAGTATGGTGATAGAACTAACCCTAGGTTTCTTTTGACAGAATTTGAAAACATAAAAAATAATCCTAATGAGTCAGTACATGATTTCAACAAAAGGTTTAATAAGATCTTGAGGAGATTGTCTGTTAGGATAAGACCATGTGATGAATAATGTTTGATAAAATATTCAGATGCATTTGATAAAAAGGCTGCTTACTACTTGAGGGACAAAAACCCTACAAATTTGAGGCAGGCCTTCACCATGGAACTACAAATAGAGAACAACATCAAGGTAATTGGAAATCCTCCAAAAATGGAGGGTGTAAAACTAATTTACCTAGAAAAACCTCAAGCAAGCAAGGCTACTGATTTGGAGGAAGTTGTGAAAACTTTGGCAGGGGCTATCAAAGAAATATCATACAAATTGGCCTAGGAAGAAAATGGGATTGGATAGAGCTCACAAGGTCAACGCAAGCAGCAAGGCCAAGACAGGTTCATAAATCACCAAAGATCTTATGATAGAGGAAAGGGACCTGTTGGATTTGGAAATAGATAGTCCTAAGCTAGGGATAACAGAATGGTACCTAATCATTTGGCTTCTAGAGTTGCAATTGTGGAGGAGACAAATGTCATTGATTGGTGTGACAGATGTTTCATGCCCCATGCTCCATATGAGGAAGATCAGTAGGAAGAGGAAGAAGCTTATGATGATAATGATGATGATGTCTACATGATGGGTTGATCCATAGGCTCACAATAAGAGGCAACTTCAACTGAAGTGACAAGTGCTAGAAATGTTGCTGATTTTTGGGATTGCATTCACTAGGTACCTTTTCTCCCTCCCTCTCATAATTTAAAAAGTAGATACTATACAAGCTTTTGAATTGCCCAATAATGACATTGAATATTTAAGGGCTTTAATGATAAAGAAGTATGATGGAAGCATCCCATCTGAGGAGGACAGGAAGCTGTTGATGAATGTTGTTGTGGCTCAAGAAAAGGAGCACAACACAAGAAGCAGAGTTTTCAAAGGGACGGGGCCTTAGGCCAAGCCAAAAACTCCATTTCTTTCAAATGTTCCTAAAGAGGCTCCTAAGAAATATGCATTAACCAAAAGCCTTGTTTTCCTAAACAAAAATCATACCCCTCCTCATGCCCAAGTTGTCAAAAATCCTGTGCCATCTAATGTGTGTGTCAACCTTCCTTCCAATGCTACCATATCAAAGTCTGTCCCTTATGATATTTCCCAAATCTTGAGTCAAAACAAGATCTCAGTTCCAATTGTTGAATTTCTTAGGATTCCTGAGCACAAGAAGAGGGCTTTTGAGTATTTGGGGATGAAAGAGGAGAAGACTACCCTAGGTAGAAATATAAACATTGTGGAGACTCCACCATTCATTAAAGAATTAGAGGCACCACCAGCATCAGAAGAGCTAGATGAACCACCTGAGGTTTATTTGGAAACATCATTGGTAGATTCTCATCTGAATGTGGATCCATTCTTCACTACCCTGATCATTAAGGACAGATTGCTACACAATGATATGTTTGATTAAGGGGCATCATGCAATGTTATGCCGCTGGAAGTTATGAATGAACTGAATATCAAAGTAATAACTGCATATGGGAAGTGCACTGTCATGGATTCTAGAGAGGTGCCAGTGGTGGGATGTGTGAAGGGTTTGGTGGTACAACTTGTAGCCTATCTAGGTACGAATTTGAAGCTTGATGTAGTTATTGTTGATTGCCCAGTCAAGTGGGGTGTGTTGTTAACTAGAAAGTGGGCTGCAAGTGTTGGTGGGAGTGTTTAAATGGATATGTCCTATGCCACCATCCCAATTGAGGGTAGCCTTGTCAAGTTGTATGGGGAAAAGAAGATGTTGCACCTTATTGAGGATCCCAACAATGCATCCTATAAGGTATTTTACACAAGTGTTGATGCAGATAACTTTGTAGGATTTGTTGATGGAAAAGAACACAAGATTGAAGAATGCAAGTGTCTTGAGCAGGTAGGCTCTCAGGTTGGACTTTTTTGTTTGATGGAGCTTCCTCCAAGTTCATAAATGGTGCTAGTGTTGTTCTGATCTCTCTAGGCTAGGAAAAGTTTTTTTTTCCTTCAATCTCAACTTTAAGTACACTAATAAATTTTCTGAGTATGAGGCACTACTGTTAGGTCTGAGGATTACTTGGAAATATGGTGTTAAAGACATAATTTTTAAGGGAGATTCAAAATTAATTGTAAAGCAAGTCAGAAAACTGTATGCCACAAAAAATCAATGAATTAAATAATACAAGCATGTAGTTTGCGATTCCGTCGAGATGTTTGATTCATTCAACATTGTGCATCATGATAGGAAGTTCAATGATTTGGTAGATAAGCTTGTTGTGTTGGGATCTCGGTTTGATAATTATGTAGTGTCCATATATTGTGAATATGATGTTGAGGTGTTAACAAGCCCATCTGTACCTGACAACATTAAGCATTGGCAGGTTTTTGATGATGATGCTCAGGTAAGAAGATTTTTGTAGAATAAAGGAGAGTTTTCTGATCAAAATATCGGTTGGGAGCCAATGGTGTGCATAACATAGGGTAAAGAAACCTTGTGTGGAAAAGGCATCATCCAACTAAAAACCAATACCATTCCTAGAGGACTGGTTGCTCTTGAGTCCAATTTTGATAGTGTTGATCACGTTATTAATAGATGCATAACAGCCTTAAGGGATATTGATGAACATGACCTTGACACAAAGGAGAGAACCAAGGAAGATTTGGTTAGGGAGAAATCTCAGCAAGTAAGAGTAGTCCTACATCCAATTGCTGAAAATTTATCAAGATTCCATGGCTTTGACTTATTCTGAGCTGAAGGCATACAAAGAGGATCTGTTTCAACATGAGATTCCCTTGGAGTCTAATGCAAAACCATTCAGGTAGAAACAAAGGCCAATCAATTTTCTCCTATCTCTTAAGATACAAGAGGGAGCTAAAGAAACTGAGGGATGGAGGGATTATTTAGCCCACAAGGTATTCTTCTTGGGTTACAAACATAGTACTGGTCAGAAAGAAGAATGGTGACATCAGGTTGTGTGTGGATTTCAGAAATCTGAATAGAGAATCAATGAAGGATAATTATCCTTTACCAAACATGGAGAACATAATACAACTAGTAATTGGTTATGAGCTACTTTCTACCCTGAATGGTTTCTCTGGTTACAACCAAGTTGTGGTGAAGGAGTCGGAAAGCATTAAAACAACCTTTACCACTTCTTGGAGGACTTATGTATATGTCAAGATGCCCTTTGGTCTAATGAATGCTGGAACAACTTTTCAAAGAGAAATTGATTCTACTTTTTCTAGTTACATCAATAATTTTATTGTTGTTTACCAGGATGATGTGACTATATTCTCTAGAAAGTGAGGTGATCACTTGTTGTACTTGGAAAAGATGCTAATAAGATGTAGAGAGTATGGAATTTGACTCAATCCAAAGAAGTGCAATTTTGGAGTGTAGAAGGCAAAGTTGGTTGGTCACATTGTATCAAAGGAAGGAGTGATGATTGATCCAGAAAGGGTAGAGGCCATCAGCAAGGTCCCAATTCCAAGAATCAAGAAAGGAATCCAGTCCTTCTTCGAGAAGATAAACTTCATCAGAAGATTTATATCAAACTTTGCTGAGCTGACCTTTCCAATCACCTCCATGTTAAAGAAGGACCAGATCATCAAGTGAGAGGAGGATGTTGTTCAAGCTTTCAATGGGATTAAAGAAGAATTAAAGCATGCACCTATTCTAGCAAATCCAGATTATAAGAATCCCTTTCAACTGGTTGTCTTTTTCTTTAGATAACACCATTGTATCTGTCATGTTGCAGAAGGAAGATGAAGGGCCTGAGAGGCCAATTTCCTTTTTCACTAAGGTGTTGTAGGGGGCTGAGCTGAAATACACCACTATGGAGAAACAAGCATTTTCCTTGGTAAAAGAAACAAAGGTTTCCAGGCCTTACATTTTGAGTTCTAAGATTACTGGTTATGTTCCCCACAACATGGTGAAATACATCTTATCAGAGATGGAAGTCTCAAGGAAAAGGTTCAGGTGGGTGAACAAGTTGCAAGAATATGACATGGATATCCAAACCATGAAGTTGGTGAGAGGTTTGGGCTTGGCTAAGCTTATGGCTGATAGCAACTTGTAAACTGTTGAGGTGAATGATGTAGGAGAAGGAAGGGTAGATGTATTTGAGAAACTAATGAGTTGTGAGTGGTACAAGGATGTGATTTTATATCTCATACATTTATACTGCCTTAAGTATTTGAGTAAGAACTAGAAAAGGGCCCTTAAGTTGGCTTCCTGGAAATATGTCATTACTAATTATGGGTTAGCTTGGAAGAACCCTGAGGGAGTTCTCTTAAGGTGCATTACTGAAGATGAAGCCCCTAAGATAATTGTTGATCTCCATGGAGGATTTTGTGGGGGGCATTTCGCTGGAAGGGTCACAGCACACAAGATCATGAGGGCTAGTTATTAGTGGCCAAATCTTTTCAAGGATGTAACTCTTTAGGTTAGAATATGTGAGAGATGCCAACACTTTTCTGGAAGACTGAAAGCTTCAGGCTCCCTTCCTTTGCAGCCTGTGTTAATTGAAGCTTCATTCAAGCAATGGGCAATGGATAGTATTGGTGAGATTTTAGACCCTTCAAGTGTTGACCATAAGTGGATTCTTATAGCCATAGATTACTTCACCAAGTGGGTAGAGGAAATCCCCACCAAAAGGGCAACGACCAAATTATCATGGACTTCATGTTGAACCATATCATCTGTAAGTTTAGGGTGCCAGTCAAAGTTATTGCTAACAATGCCATGAACTTCAAAGCTAAACCCTTGGTGGTAATGTGTAAAGAATATGGGATAAATTTTGACATATGATTCTAATTACAATCCCCAAGGAAATGGAAACGCTGAGTCTAATAATAAAAAATTGCTAAAGTATTATCAAAATAACCTTCAAGCTCAACAAGAGAAAATGGGGTGAGCAGTTGAAATTTGTTGTCTAGGCTAACCAAATTACTATTAAAAAGGCCACTAGAAAGAGTCCATTTGAGTTGCTATATGAATTTCAGGCCCTATTTCCCCTTCATATACAATTATCCTCATATCAGATCATTCAACAACTTGAAGACCATGAAGAAAGTCCATATGATGTCCTACATTAACCAAATTGTCAAAATTGATGAAGAAAGGAGGGCATCCCATACCAAAGGCATATAAAGTTCAGAGAGAAGCTGAATAAGTTGTTCAACAAGAAGGTCACTCCCAGAGCTTTCAATGTTGGAGATCTTGTGCTACTATGGGATAATAGACATGAAGATAAGGGCAAGCATGGAAAATTTAATGCACTATGGATGGGCCCTTACTCCATTGACATTCAAATTGGTGAGCATACCTTCTTTTTATCGGATTTGGATTGTGAGTTGCTCTAATTTCCTGTTAATGGCAGGAAATTGAAGCATTTCCTAGATTGATTCCCCATAATCAAAGTGAGCATCACCTGTATAGTGTATAGTTTGTTGGTTTGTTTTCTATCTTTTGTGTTTTTACTTGTTCTGGTCCTTGGCGGCTTGGTTTTGCTGGTTTCTTGGTCTGGTTTTTGGAGGATGGTTGTAGTTGTTCTGTTATGCTAGCTTTTTTTTGTGACTCTGTTGCCCAATGGTCTATTCTTGGCACTTGGTCTAATAGTTGTTCTTGTGGCACTCGCAAGGAGTGCCCATCCCTAAGTCGGAGCCGATGTTGATGCTCATTTTGATCTTGCACCATTTGCCCTATTTTTCCCCTAATTTCTTCAAAATCTGCAGGCTATGAGGTTTTTTCTTATTTTTCCCCAACCATGGAGGCTTGAGAATGATCAATTTACATTTGTATTCATTTGAAAATAAAAATCCATGGTCGAAAGATGCTCAGAACCATGATTCACTTGGTTTTGTTTCAAAAAATTTAATACTTAGCGAAAAATCAGGTTCTGGGCGTGAATGGTGAATTCTTGTGTTTTTGACAGTCTGACAGGCGTCCTTTTCCTGTCAAAATTGTTCCTCAGCATTTCAGTGGTTACGTGGCTTCTTTTGGTTGGTCAGGGGACGGCGGGAAAATGGTTTAAGTTATTGTTTTTTGCCTTTTTGGAAAAAAGGCAAATTTGGTCCCGTAGCTCCGCTCAATTCTGATTGGTTCTTTTGGTACTTACGTGGCTTCTTCTAATTGGATAGGGCACGTGGGTTTGTTTTTTTAACATGTTCTTTTTGGCTATTTTGGAAAAATGTTTCAACCCACCATGCGGCCCTGCCATGCTTTGATTAAATAAAAATCTAAGTGGCAGAGAAAAAGTATTACTTTGACCTCACAGAAGGACACGTGGCAAGGTTAAAGGCGAAGATGCGGGCCTTCGAAAGCAAGTTGGATATTTTACCCTTTTGGAAAATGGAGTAAAGTCTGAAATGGAAGCGCGCCCCCACCAAGTCATTTTGAAGCCTTAAGGTTTTTGAAGTTATGCCATAATGACACATGGTGAGCCCACGCTCATTCAAGGTCTCAACTTTTGGGGACCATCTCAAGGTGCGCCATTATGACATGTGGCAGTTTGAAAAGTCAAAGGAGCGGGGGAGCGGACCATTGGAGGCAAATGGGATTTTTTACCTCTTGATTCAAAAGGATCAAAATATCAAAATGGCCCGCAAGCCTGACAGGAAGGAGGTCAGGGTTGGCTTTGAAGATGTTAAGAGGCGGGGAGGCAGGCCATCGGGGGAAACTTGGATTTTTGGCCCCTTTATATTCAAAAGACTGAAATAATCAAAATGACCCGCATGCCTAATAGAGAAAAGTCAAAACTTGTTCCAGTTAACGACAGAAGTGATGACCTTTGGAGGAAAATTGGAAATTTTTCCTTTTATGGGAAAAAGAGTTAAAAGTGCAAAAGGAAGTGTGGTTCCATAGGGACCCACATTGGGACACGTGTCAGGCCCATTTTTCAAGGGCAGAGCTACAGGGAAAACTTGGAAAATTTTCCCTTTTCCAAAAAAAGAGGTGAAATAGCAAAATTTGGCTGCGGTTCCTTTGGGACCCACCTTGGGACACATGTCAGGCCCATTTTTCAAGGGCAGAAGTGCAGAGCAAAATGTGAAATTTTTACATTTTTCCAAAAATTTGTAAAAGGAGAAAGAGAACACACAGGCCCATTTTAAAGTGGTTCTTCCACATGGACGGTCCAAATTCAAAATGGAAATCAACGACAACTGTGCATTTGTATCTAATTTTTTTTGCCATTTTCACTCCAGAGCTCCTAGAGATGCGAGTCTTCATGATTTCTCGATATTTCTTGCACACCAAACAAGGAAGGGGAGTTAATTTGATATCTAAGTTTGGTGAGGAAAATTTTGGGATGTCTTTTGCCATTAAGATGAGATTTGACCTCTGGGCTCGATATGATCTTCCGTTTTTCTTTTCCGAGCATGCAAAGAACCAGATTTGACAGATTAGGGGCCGAAGTGGTTGGTGAGTAGAGGAAAAAGTGATCTACAAGAAGGAGTTGAATGCGAGAGATATTCGAAGAAATCTTCCCCCTGATAACCTAACAACTTTTTATAGATTTGATCCTAGGAATCATGATCAAGATCATGGTGAGCACTGGTGCACTCAATGTCTCTGGTTTTGGGGGGGAAAGGATATGTTGTGAAATGTTATAAATAGGCATGATTTTTACGTGAAAAGGGTTAGAGGTCGGAGGTTGGAATGTTGGAGTGTTAGGAGTCAGAATTGATTTTCTAAGAGAAAACCTTGATAAAACCTGTCTTTCTGAGAGACTGTTTGAGAAACTTGTATATCTCTTTTATGTTAAAATTGATCGTGTTAAGGTGGTTGCAAGTGTATAACCATTGATAAGCTATGAGACTACTCTAGAAACTTTCCCTTGTTGATAAGTTTAATCAAATTTGAGTTATTATGTGTTGACTCTGAGCAATTAGTGTCTACTTTGTTTCAGAATGTTTATAAATAGTTTTATTCATTCCTATTGGAATCTTATACTCAAATTTTTGTGAAATCACATAGGATCTCGTCCCTATGATAGTTTAATGGTATTTGTAATTTCATTTCAAGAAGATCCCTCATCTTGGATGAGATAAACAAATTTAAAATCAATTCACTATCATTTGTTGATAAAGATTGTTTGTAAGTCTTTTGGTGTACCTTAGGTGTGGTTAATAAGAAACTATAGTGTTTAATTGGGTCCTCTAATTCGAGCCTTCGTGTTAGGGTCTTAAATATTATATGAAAATGTGCTGATTTGGGCCTCCATTGAAGCACACCTTCTGGTTGAAGGAACGTCTTAACTGTTTTGAAGTTTTTTGTTGTGAAGTTTCTCATTATTGTAAAGTCCCTCCAAAGGTCTGGTATACTCAACTTTATCCTACTTCACCTCATACCAAATTCATTCAAAAACACTTAATCATACCCATACTACCCCTTTTTGTCATGTGTGTATACAAATGTAAAATGTTTACTACCAAAACATGCAGAAACAATCAAGTTTTCATTGTCTTTAGTGGCCTGAACCTTGCTTAGAAAATATCTCCATTATCTAGAGTGATAACTCGTGAGAGTTAGGTTTTTTTGCATTGATCATATTTTCTTCAAGGTCTCTTAATAGTTTCACAAGAAAGGAAATCTCCATCTCCTCCACAAACAACAGGCTACAAAATGGTTCTCTCACCTTGGTTGAAAGGCACAACCATAAAGTAGTGAGGATAGATCAAATCCTCTTAAGGGTGTTATCCATTTCTCCACATCTGAGTGACAAAGGGCCGGTTATATCCCATCCCCATCTATAAAGGTATTTGTGTTTTGCAGGTAATCATGTCATAACAAACATTGGGGGATTGGAGACCAACCACATTGGAATTCTAAGTGAATTCAACAAGGGTCGCCATGGCAACGTATTTTTGTTATGTTTGTTTGTATGTGCTTGTTGTTAGGGGTTCCCATGGGGGGGGGGAATCACCTTTAAATGTGACCAAGGGGTTATGTGTATTATTTTATTTATTTCCTTTTTTTAAGTTTAGTATGTGATTTTAGTGATGTATTTTCCCCTTTATTATTTACTTAATTCGTGTCTAGATTTATGAGTAATCATGTTCTTAAATTAATTAAATTGGGTCAAAAAAACACATTTACTAGAGTTGATGGCTCTTAGATCAAGTGTTGTAAGTATTGTCTAAGTAATTTTGAGTGTGAAACACTCCACCTTCCTTTTGAAATTCGGATCTGTCCTTAGGGGCTGATTTTGGAGGCTTGTGGGACAAGTTAAACTTGCTCCACAACTCTTAAATTTGTAAATCAACCCTACCTATGGGTTGGGGAGTCAAAACGAGGCCTCATTATGTATTTTGGGAAGACAAGTTGTAATTTTTAATTCCACCTTCTTACACGAAATTAATTTTGGTCCTTGGGCTGTGGACTTGGATTGTGTGTGTAAGTAAAAAAAGTCATTTATCCACCCACATTTTTAATTGTGCTTTGGAGTTTGAGGTTTACTTGTGAGGTGGAGTTGAGGATGTCTGATGGGGCATCCTACATGGATCCACCTCATCCTCCTCTCTCCCTCTTCTTTTTATTCAAATTTCTTGGCTTGTTTTTGGGTTACTTCATTCGATGATTTCATTTTGTTTACCTCATTTGGTTTTGAGCTCTTGTTATTTTGGGAAGAGAGTGAGAGATTTTTGTGGAATGCTTGTGGATTGCT
Source organism: Taxus chinensis (assembly GCA_019776745.2). Classification (NCBI taxonomy): domain Eukaryota; kingdom Viridiplantae; phylum Streptophyta; class Pinopsida; order Cupressales; family Taxaceae; genus Taxus; species Taxus chinensis. The sequence goes on from CM034146.1 coordinate 284,296,386, forward strand.
CGATATTTTGGACTGTTTGGATTGGAAAAAGCTTGATGTTAAACTTTTGGAGAAAAATCTACCATGGAGAGGTAGGAGCTTGGCTCTTGGAAATCTTCTTCTTTTATTTACGCATATGTGAATGCTTTGAATATTTTGATATGTTGTTAGCTGGTTGGGTAGATTGCTTAGGTATGGTGTAGGAGAATACTATGGGGATATTTTATGGGGAGGCATAAGAGTTTTGGGGAGGTATAAGTGTTATTGTTTAGGGAGTTGGTATTGGGTTCCACTTTGGAAAAGAAATAGCTTGCATTTCTTTACTCGTTATGGGGTGCCATAAGAGTGTGGGGAGGCATAAGGGAATGGGAGGTTTAAGGGGTACTTGGGGGAGGTATAAGGGCATGTAGGGGTTTTGAAATGATATATATATATATATATATATATATATACCCATTTGAAATGATATATATATATATATATATATGTATGTATGTATATGTATGTATATTGGTAGGATTATCTTAAGGTGGCCATCCATTTCTCCATTGGGAGGTATAAGAAGATTCTGCATAGGTCTTGCTCCTTTGGCTTATGCATGATGAAGCCTGAGTATTGTTTGTTGTTCTTCCTGTGGTTGCAAACTGCAATATGTTTTTGGATTGTGTTCTATATGTGAATTTTTTTATGTGTTGTGGAAGGTTGTTTGTTACCATGAGTTGAAATACATCTCTTATTGCTTTGTGGTTGGGGCTTGGGGGCCAATGAGGAGGATGGCTTCTCCTCTTCATTAGAATTCTTTTATTGGGTGGAGAGCGTTGCCTCTCCTCATTTTTTTTGTGGTCAAAAGATATATGGTGAATCTTGTGTTGATGTTATTGAGCTGAGGATGAAGACAAATTTTGTAGTTTCTCCTTGGGTTCCTTATTGTGAAATTTCCCACTTCAAGTGGATGGCATTGTAATAATATTTGTGGTGGAAAGTTTCTCTGTTTGGGAAATAGAACCTACATTTAAATGTGAGAGATGCATGTTTTGAAATTTGTATTTGTATGTGAAAAAGTAATGAGAAAGATTTATTTGGCATATTTTGGCAAGCAGAAAAGAAGTGTAAAAGGAATTATTTCATTTAATTGAATGTTGATTCACCATTCATCAAAAGGTTTTACTCTTGTTTAAAACTTGTGGTTGTATGTATATTGTAAACTCTCTGTTGAAGGCTGGAAATGCCTGTGTTATAATTATTACATTCCTTTGTATTATTTGAAGGGCTCGTTTTGAAAATAGAATTACGTTCTTTCTTTTCACATATTGATTGAATGAAATTTGAACATTGTAAATTTAGATTGAAATGAACTTAAGTATTTAAAGAATGGTAAATGAAAATAGATCAATGAAGTTTAAATTTGTTTTATATTGGGATTATCTGTAAAACCTACAAATCAATATAAAAAAAACAAACAGAGTACGCTGTAACATTGAAAGATAAGATAAAATATCAAAACAAACTAAGTATGATCAAAACACATTCCAAAATAGTTTGTATTACCCTTTCAATGTACACAATTCACCTTTAATTAGACAAGAGGCAAAATAATACAATTTCACAGAAAAGAGAAGGAAATTCATATTGAATCTAAACCATTAAAATTTTATCCTTGAAATCTGTTTAAAATATTTCTAGTGCAACTCTCCATGTCTGTTTGGCATTTTGAAGAAGAAAGAATGGCAGATCAAATCAATTCTAGTAGTTGAAAAAGTTTAATTCACATGTTAATTTCGAGGAATATGTTTTCTTAAAATTGACCCACCTAAGTTTGTCAACATTAAAATCTTATGCCTCTTGTGCAAAGAGGAGGTCGGGACCTTTCCAAAAAGTCCTCATATGCCCAAAAATGAGTTCCCAATCAAAAGTTATGGCCTTCTGAAGTTTTTACTTAATTTTGGTTTTAAAAAAACAAAAACTAACTCCAAAATGGTAAGTGCAGGAAGTTGATGGACAAATAAGGGTTTTTACTTAATATTTGTAGGGATTATTAGCAATACATACACTCAAAAAACAAAATTATATTAATATGAAAATCTAATCTAGTTTTAAAATCTAATTTTTGTAAAAAATGGACAAGATTAGAAAATTTTGCTAAGCCGGATTATAGTCCGTTTGCCCACAATTTGGGGATATATATTTTTTTCCTTTGGTGAGAAAGATATCTTGGGATGGATTTTATTTTGTATTTTTTTGAGTAATATTTTATTTTTTATGATTTTTTTGAAAGTGGTATGAAACCATAAAGAAAACAGAGCACTTTTTTTGCCCGCCATAACTTCATCAAAAAAAAAATCAAATCAAAAAAAAATGTATATAAATTTACCACATGGTATAATTCACATTCTAACAAGTGAAACAAATTTTGCAGTCTTAAACGTAGACATAAACATTCACTGTCTTAAAGCCTATTAGTAAAAAATTATAAAATGATAACTTCTTCTATTCTCTTAATAGTCTCCCCTACGCAAACCATTTTTAAATAGTTTTTACTTTTCGGCATGGTTCAAGTCCGCGGAAGATTAAATTTGATGTTTTGTTGTTTTTAATGTAAGTTTGTCCACTTAATTGTCCCCCAATTAACTTAAGCGGACGCGCGGGGCCGAAAGTAAAAAAGAAAAATTCCTCCGCTGGGAACTTTTCTCTCTTTGGTGAAAAAAAAAGCACTTGGTAAAAAATTCCTCCCCGCGCCTTTCGCTTTAGAAGATCACTTCTGCTGGTTCGTGGGCCTGTACCTTCAACACTATCTTCAAAAAAAATTGGCGAAAAATCATAAGTTTCCCCACTGACCCGCTTCTCCGCCTATCACTATCGGTCTAACACATGGCATCCTTAGGCGTCGGCGGAGGAGCGGAGTTTGTTTTAACCTTGAAGTTTTTCAACTCAAAAATCTTAAAGTCCTAAGTTTCCTCGTTGGTCTGCCTTCCCGCTTGAAAATTTTGGGCATGACACGTGTCATTTCTAGGCATCGGTGGAGGTGCAGGTGTTTTTTAACCTTGTCACCTTTTTCCTCAAAAGCTAGAAATCCAAATTTGTCCGGTGACTGACCTTTCTGTCTGGACTCAAATTTTTGGACACATGTCCCTTGCAGACCTCAAGGTTAAAAAATTTCTTTTTAGGCACGCGAAGCCCCGCCACTCGCGGGTGTGCGGGTATAAATTGCACTTTTTCCCAAAAAGGGAAAAGAGCTAAGTTTCTTCCCCATGCCTATAGGCCTACTTTTGGGGAAAATTTTCTTCCCCAAGCCCGCAAGCCCACTTTTGGGAAAATTTTCCTCCCCAGGCCCGTCGGCCCGTAACTTAAGAAATATGAGGAGTTAGCTGGACTTATTTATATCATTGGAAAGGGGAAGAAATTTCATATCTAATGGAATTGTTTTCAAGAAAAGTTAAGTGCATTAAATGTGTCAAAAATCAAGTTGAAGTTCAAGATGAGCCTGAGAGTGGGTAAGTGGGAATTTACCCCTTTCTAACTTAAATGTTTATTTCTAAAGCTTGGGTTGACCTTTTTAAGGGTTCACATTAAGGGATAAGAGAATTTTTTATATCCCATATTAATAAGAACCTTGGTTATTGTTTTGACCTAGTGAAATTAAAAACCTTGGGCATTTAATTGTTTGGGCCCCTTTGACCCTCTAAAATTAATTAATGAACATTTAAACATAGTGTTAATTTAATTATTTATCAAATTAACACCTAAGAGAAATTTAACTATATTTGGATTAATTATACTCATTAATTTTGTAATGTGGATCTAATGGTTGTTACAAGGAGAAAATTTCATTTAGTAAATTATAATTGACTTTGAATCCTTGTTGTGGAAACTGTAGTTTTCGAAGCCTGTTCGAGGACTCACTTTTCAAAAAAAATTTATTCCATATCTTTTTTATCTAAACCTAGGTTGTTCTTAGGTCTCGAGTGGTTGTTTTAGCGAGTGTTACACTTGGTATCAGAGCCGTGGGTTCAACACTTGGAGCTTGGGCCGACAATGAAACCCAAAAACCAGTTAACAAAATTTTGAACCTCTATGATTAAAATAATAATAAAATAATAAAGTTGTTTGAATGGTTGTACTCGCCTAGTGGCATTTTTTTAAAACCCGGGTAACTGAAAATGCTAAATTAAATTGATATTTTTGTTAACTTCTAGTGTAGTGGAACTTGTTTCTACCTTAAAAAAATATTGTTTGAATAGTCCTAACCCTTATTTTAGTTGTATGATGCGATAAGTCCGCTAAGACTCTTCCTTGTTGGAATGATAAATTGTATGGTGTGACTCTTGTGGCGTAGTGCTAGTGGTTTTGTTCGGAAGTCTAGCAGAGTATATTAGAAGTTGTTTTATCATCTAAAGCTTCCTTTTTCCTTTGGTGGTTAGATGAGTTAGTTTTAGTTGCCGCCTTGGTGACTTAATCCCCGTATGAGTAAGTGTATATTAGGTCTTAGTATCACTTTTGATCGAGCTTTGCATTTGCATCATTAGAGCGGAGCTCTAGGCATAATACCCCTATTAGCAGCCATGAAGGGCTACGAAGTGACTGTGATGTGAAATTCTATATTTTATATTCATAAACTTGTGTTATTTTATCAAGGACTAGCATCTTATTTTATGATTGGATTGAGAAGCTCTGAGACTCTTTTAGTTATGTATATTGTGCAAGAATTTTCTGACATTGCAATGTGGCTACTTAGCCACTTTTCTTGATTGCTGATATTTCTTGGGTTTTTCTTCGATTGGTGACTCAGAGCTCATTTATCTATTGGCTACTTAGCTAAATGTTACGTGATTCCTTCTTACATATTATTTAAGGCTAGTTCTATGTTGTTTGTATTGTGACATTTCGTCGTATGGGGGTACACCCTAAGTGCCTTGAATGCCTTCATAGGTGCTTTAAGTTATGCCTTGGTTTTGGAAAGATGACTAACCTTGAGTGCCCGTCTAGGATCTTAAGAGTATAGGATCTTGGAGAGTTTGTTGTGTAGTGCAGTCTAGTTGGAAACTGTTAGCAGTGGTGGTGATGTTCTTACAATTTGGTCAAGAGACTTGATCCTTGTTAAAGTAGAGGTGTTTAATTATGGTCTTTTGGATTATGTTAGGATCGGATTTCTTTTGGAGTGACTATAGATATTAGTGAGGAAAAGTGGTTGGTTGGTAGCGACGATTTTCATTGAATCGCATGCTAATTTTTAGCATGATTCAATGGCATCTGTTTCATTATAAAAAGTATTGACTTGCTGGACGGTGTATCATGGCGGTAATTATGATTAGATGCCCCCAAAGCCCATTCGGGCAATGTGTTTAATTAAGTGTCGTTTTTTCACATTGATCTATAAATAAGTGGAACATTGAGCCTAAAAATAAGCTAGGTGACCGTGGCCTTAACATTTTAAATTTCTATGAATGACCACTCTATGACCTAGTAACCCTTTGGAGAGTTACATGGAGACACTTATGGATGATTTTGGGCCTTTTGGACCTTGAGTAGTTAGAGATGAAGAATTTGGTAGATCTTGATATTTTAATCTCGGTGGTGCTTTATATTATGCTGACTTATTTTAAAACTATAACTCTTGGTCAAGGTAAAGTCCATGTCTGGATAAATCAATTGATTTCCACTCTTGCATTTGATGCTATCTAATGGGAATGTGGTGTCCTTGGAGTAAAATTTTTCATTGCCATCTTGTTGCTTGGTTGGTGGTATCTTGTGGGAATATGAGTGCAGGATTGAAAAATTTCCTTGTCCAATTATGAATGTGTAAAATGTTTAGCCTAAACTACACACATTTTAAAACCTTAGTAGATTCGTAAAATTAATTTGAGAATCCTCTTTAATGGGACTTCCTTGTAACTTATTTTGAGACTTGTAGAAGACCCTGAGCTTCAAGAAATATTTAATGATGCTTGTAATTATTTGGTAAACCCTTGAAATAATGTTGTGATCCATGTTGGTTGATAGATTCCTAGTTCTTACAAAAGTAATGATGTGTTTGCTATGTTGAATGTCTCTTATTCCTTTAGAATTGGAAAAAAACGTGATATGGTGTTTCCCATAAAATTAATAATGTGATATGTTTGACTCTTCCTTCTCAATTAAATTGATAAGATGATTCACCCAAACACCATAAAACTATAATTAAGGGGATTTCACTTCGAAACTTAAAAAATAAACTGGAATATAGAAAAAAGGAAATGGTCCTTGCTTTAACCTAGGTAGATTAAGAAGAAAAAAAAACCATGTAGAATAATAGGAAGGAAACTTTGTCCATCTACCTTCCCTAGGAGTAAAATAAATAACCTATATAGAATGGAGAGATATACCCACCTTAGTGGTACTCCTTATAATGCAAACATGTGTTATTTCTTTTCTGCCTATATAGAATGGCGAGATATCTTTACCCACCTTAGTGGTACTCCTTATAATGCAAACATGTGTTATCATATTAAAAGGAAGATTTTAATTAAGAAAATATGTAAGGAAGGTGCTTAGGAAGTGAAACTATAATTTTTTTGACTTAATAAGTTTATTTTTAAAATGAGTAAGATTTATGTATTGAGTACAATGTATAGTCGAACCTTTAGTTTTGATGCCTACCCGGAACTGTGAATCACCTTGTTGATAGTGATGTGTTCTAATTGCGTATTACTCCCTTGTTCTTAGGTGTATGTGCCTTTCCCTTACAGGAGTTTGGGTCATTGTACCCTTGTTACCTCATAGCTCGACGAGTGTGAGTTATGGCCCTTTTGGAGCAGGCCTTATCTCTTGTCTTGAGAAAAACAACCTCTTTCGTGTTGTCTTGGTGGCCTAAGTTATTATAATTTTAAGGCAACATATGTTAAGGTAAATGAAATAACTTTGGGAAGGATATGAAATAACTTTTTCTTTTTTTCTTCTTGTTTTTCTTGAGACACGTTTTTGTTATTACCTCTCTTACCATTGGGAAGGAAAGTGCAAGTTGTTTTCATAAGCTATTACTCGCTTTTGATATGATGCACCTTTGGATTGCAGTTGGACCCTCTTGTTACTTGTTCTTCTCCTTAGCTACCTTTGAGTGCTCTTTGGTGTTATGATTTATGCTCATGCTCTCTTTATGGTTATTCTGAGCTTGAGCAGGAAGTAAGATAAATGAATCCCATTGTGTCATAGTGAATGGTGTTCCTTTTATTGATATGTTCGTTGCTAGTGGAGGTATTTATGTGTTGCTGAATGTTTGACGTATCTAAATTTGGTTAGTGTGATGCGGTTGATTTTTTTTAGTGTAAAATCAGATTATAGGAAACCTTGTGGTCATGAATTTGCTTAGTATTACCATGAAAAGTTGATTGTACCCTCTCGAGTTAGAGAAGTGCTTCTCATGAATATTTTTCTTGATTGTAAAGGTTTTTCTAATTTAAGGGTCCTTCCTTCTTGTTAAACCTCATCTTGTGTGATCTCAAATTGTGAGACCTTTGACTAGACATGTTCTCATACAAAAGTTTTGGGTATGGATGATTATGTTATCCTCGTCTTAGTGGAAACCATAACTTTTGTTTTTTTTTGTTGTATGTAGTATTCCATGGGAAACTGGGTGGTCATTCTCGAACTCACATAATTCTCCCTATTATTCCTCTACTTGGTGGTTATTCTTGAGACTCATTTGACCTCTTCATGACATAATGTTATGTGGTGTATCTTGGTTGATCATGTAAAGTTACTCCTTATAATTAAATGTTCGCAACCTTGCATGAAGAAATTTTAGAACTCAACCCTTGTAATCTTCCTTCTTCTTATTGAATCGTATTAGACCAAACTTGGGTTCTGTAGACCCACACTTGTTTGAAGTAAAACAATTCCATAAAGGGTGTGGTCCTTTTTCTGTTGCATTGTTTCCTACCTCTCTTACGTGACTTCTAGGAGGAATTCAAGTCTAAGGGGAGGATGTAGTGCCCACTTCCCTTTGACACCTTTTGTTATTGATTATGATACTGTTGACTAACAGATATTATTGTAGATTTTGATTTAGCATGATGTTATATGTTAGAGATAATGGACTGTTGTTGATTTCAATTCATATATGATGCGTGTGGATTATTAGAAACATTTTATACTAATGATGATATGCAGATTGGAATGGTTGTGTGTGTGTGTGTGTGTGTGTGTGTGTGTGTGTGTGTGTGTGTGTGTGTGTTTGTGTGTTTTGGACATGTGATATTTCATCATACTGAGTAGACCTAGAAAATTGAACTAATCTTATGATCATATGGTTATTGAGGAAATTGTAAATGATATTGCTACTTGCCTAGATGATGTTTTGATTCATATATAGATGATTTTGGAGTTATATTGTATATTTATTTTGGATGATTTGATGCGGCCATGAGGCCAAAGGAGGTATTTGTGTTTTGCAGGTAAACATGTCACAACAAACATTGGGGGATTGGAGACCAACCACATTGGAATTCTAGGTGAATTCAACAAGGGTCACCATGGCAAAGTGTTTTTGTTATGTGTGTTTGTATGTGCTTGTTGTTAGGGGTTCCCATGGGGTGAATCACCTTTAAATGTGACCAAGGGGTTATGTGTATTATTTTATTTAGTTCTTTTGTTTAAGTTTAGTATGTGATTTTAGTGATGTATTTTCCCTTTGATTATTTAGTTAATTTTTGTCTAGATTTATGAGTAATCATGTTGTTAAATTAATTAAATTGGGTCAAAAGAATGCATTTATTAGAGTTGATGGCTCTTGGATTAAGTGTTGTAAGTAATGTGTAAGTAATTTTGAGTGTGAAACACTCCACCTTCCTTTTGAAATTCGGATCTATCCTTAGGGGATGATTTTGGAGGCTTGTGGGACAAGTTAAACTTGCCCCACACCTCTTAAATTTGTATACCAACCCTACCTATGGGTTGGGGAGTAAAAATTAGGCCTCATTATGTATTTTGGGAAGACAAGTTGTAAGTTTTAATTACACATTCTTACATGTAATTAATTTTGGTCATTGGGGTGTGGACTTGGATTGTGTGTGTAAGTAAAAAGGTCATTTATTCACCCACATTTTTAATTGTGCTTTGGAGTTTGAATTTGACTTGTGAGGTGGATTTGAGGATGTGTGATGGGGCATCCTACATAGATCCACATCATCCTCCTCTCTCCCTCTTCTATTTATTCAAATTCCTTGGCTTGTTTTGGGGGTTACGTCATTCGGTGACTTCATTTTGGTTACCTCTTTTGGTTTTGAGCTCTTGTAATTTTGGGAAGAGAGTGAGAGATTTTTGTGGAATGCTTGTGGATTGTTGTAGCTTTTAGACTGTTTGGATTGGAAAAAGCTTGTTGTTAAACTTTTGGACCAAACTCTACTATGGAGAGGTAGGAGCTTGGCTCTTGGAAATGTTTTTATTTTATTTATGCATATGTGAATGCTTTGAATATTTTGATATGTTGTTGGCTGGTTGGGTAGATTGCCTAGGTATGGTGTAGGAGAAGACTATGGGGATCTCTTGTGGGGAGTCATAAGAGTGTTGGGGAGGTATAAGTGTTATTGTAGAACGAGTTGGGATTGGGTTCCACTTTGTAAAATAAATATCTTGCATTTCTTTACTTGTTATGGGGTTCCATAAGAGTGTGGGGAGGCATAAGGGAATGGGAGGTATAAGGGCATGTAGGGGTTTTGAAATTATATATATATATGTATGTATGTATGTATGTATGTATGTATGTATGTATGTATGTATGTATGTATGTATGTATGTATGTATGTATGCATTGGCGGGATTATCTTAAGGTGGACACCCATTTTCCCATTGGGAGGTATAAGAAGCTTTCCCCGTAGGTTTTGCTCTTTTGGCTTGTGCATGATGAAGCCTGAGTATTTTTTGTCATTCTTCCTATGGTTGCAAACTAAAATATGTTTTTGGACTATGTTCTATATGTGAAAAGTGTTTTGTGTTGTGGAATCCTGTTTGTTGCCATGAGTTGAAATACATCTCTTATTGCTTTGTGGTTGGGGCTCAGGGGCCAATGAGGACAACTTCTCATTTTCATTAGACTTCTTGGTTGGGTGGAGAGCGTTTCCTCTCCTCCTTTTGTGCTATGGTCAAAAGATATATTGTGGATCTTCTTGTTGCTGTTCTGGAGCTGAGGATGAAGACAAATTTTTTAGTTTCTCCTTGGGTTCCTTATTGTGAAATTTCCCATTTCAAGTGGATGGCATTGTAATAATATTTGTGGTGGAAATTTTCTCTGTTTGGGAAATGGAACCTACATTTGAATGTGAGAGATGTATATTCTGAAAGTTGTATTTGTATGTGAAAAAGGAATGAGAAAGATTTATTTGGCATATTTTGGCAAGAAAAAAAAGTGTAAAAGGAATTATTTCATTTAATTGAATGTTGATTCACCTTTCATCAAAAGGTGTTACTCTTGTTGAAAATTTTTGGTTGTATGTATATTTTAAACTCTCTGTTGAAGGCTGGAAATGCCTATGTTATAATTATTATATTCCTCTGTATTATTTGAAGGGCACGTTTTGAAAATAGAATTACATTCTTGCTTTTCACATATTGATTGAAGGAAAGTTGAACATTGTAAATTTAGATTGGAACGAACTTAAATATTTAGAGAATGGTAAATGAAAATAGATCAACCGAGTTTAAATATGTTTTACATTGAGATTATCTGTAAAACCTACAAATCAATATCAAGAAAACAAACAGAGTACCCTGCAAAATTGAAAGATAAGATTAATTATTAAAACAAACTAAGGATGATTAAAACACATTCCAAAGTAGTTTGTATTGCCCTTGCAATTTACACAATTCACCTTTAATCGGACAAGAGGAAAAATAGTGCAATTTCACAGAAAAGAAATGGAAATTGGTATTAAATCTAAACCATTAATATTTTATCCTTGCAATCTGTTTGAAATATTTCAAGTGCAAATATTTGTGTCTGTTTAGCATGTTTAAGAAGAAATAATGGTGGATCGAATCAATTCTGGTAGTTGAAAAATTTTAATTGACATGTTAATGTCAAGAAAGATGTTTTCTTAAACTTGACCCACCTAAGTTTATCAAAATTTAAATCTTATGCTTCCCATACAAAGAGGAGGTTGGGACCTTTCCAAAAATTCCTCATTTTCCCAAAGCCAAGTTCCAAATCAAAATTTATGGCCTTCTGAAGTTTTTACTTCATTTCAGGTTAAAAAAAAAACTAACATCAAAAAGGAAAATTTTGCTAAGCGGACCCGCTAGGCCTAAAGATAATTATTGCTCTTTTTTCAAAAAATGCAAAAAGACAAGCAATTCCCCGCCACTCTGTTGGCCTAAAATTTTCTCTCTTTGGAGAAAAAAAAAGGTTCTAAGTTTGAAAAATTAACTTGGTTAAAAATTTCTCCACAGATCCACAGCCCCGCCTTTCGCTTTGGAAGATCACTTTCGTGGGTTCGCAGGCCCGTACCTTTAACTCTATCTTAAAAAAAAATTGGCACAAAATCTTAAGTTTCCTTGCCAGCCCTCTTCCCCACTTGACATTGTTTGTCTGACACATGGCATCCTTAGGCATTGGCGAAGGAGCAGAATTTGTTTTAACCTTGAAGTTTTTCAACTGGAAAATCTTAAAGTCCTAAGGTTCCCCATCGGTCCACCTTCCTGCTTGAAACATTTTGGCATGAAACATGTGGCATATTCTAGGCATTGGTAGAGGCATGGGTGTTTTTTGAATCTTGTCACCTTTTTCCTTAAAAGCTAGAAATCCAAATTTTTCCCGGCGACCCGCCTTTCCGCATGGACTCAAATTTTTGGCCACGTGTCCCTTGCGGACCTCAAGGTTAATTTTTTTTTTCTTAGGGTGCAAAGCCCCGCTGTGGACTCACTGGTGTAAATTGAGATTTTTCTCAAAAAGTGAAAAGTGCTAAGTTTCTTCCCTTGGCCCGCAGGCCCGCTTTTGGGGAAATTTTCCTGCCCAGGCCCACTGGCCCGTAACTTAAGAAATATGATGAGTTAGGAGGACTTCTTTATATCAGTGGAAAGGGGAAGAAATTTCCTATCTAATGGAATTGTTTTTAGGAAAAGTTAAGTGTGTTAAATATGTGAAAAATTAGGTTGAATTTCAAGATGAGCCTGAGAGTGGGTAAGTGGGAATTTACCCTTTCTAACTTAAATGTTTATTTCTAAAGCTTGGGTTGACCTTTTTAAGGGGTCACGTTAAGGGATAAGAGAATGTTTTCTATCCCATATTAATAAGAACCTTGATTATTGTTTTGACCTAGTGAAATTAACAACCTTGGGCATTTAATTGCTTGGGCCCCTTTGATGCTCTAAAATTAATTAGGGAACATTTAAACATAGTGTTAATTTAATTATTTATCAAATTAACACCTAAGAGAAATTTAACTATATTTGGATTAATTATACTCATTAATTTTGTAATGTGGATCTAATGGTTGTTACAATGAGAAAATTTCATTTAGTAAATTATAATTGACTTTGAATCTTGTTGTGGCAATTGTAGTTTTCAAAGCCTGTTCGAGGACTCGTCTTTCAAAAAAAAATCCATTTTTTTGTGAACTTTGGCTTTTCTTGGGTCTCAAGTGGTTGTTTTAGTGGGCGTTACAGACCTGCTCAGAAACTAATAACAAAACAACAACATTACATAATTTTTCATGGTGACCATTATTGTATCCATCTAGTATTCTGCTTTGGTTGGTATCCTAACCCCCTTTTGATTGTTGTGATATAATAACCTCCAAAATCACACAATACCCCCTTTGGCCTCGTGGACACATAAAATACATCAAAGATAAAATATATGAACATCAATCAATAAACATCCTCATATAAATCATCATCTAGACTAACAATGCTATCATTTGTTTATAATTTCAACATCTCAAATCTACCATTTCATCAATATCAACAAGATCACAATATTAGTTCAAATGCTAAATCATAGTCAACATGATGAGAATTCTGAATGTCATTAAATATATATGATAACACACATCATCATCATCAATATAAAATGTCTCTCTAAGTCTTTAATAATCCACACAAATCATAATATGAATTAAAATCCATCAATAGTAAAAATATCTCTATCATCTAACATCATGTTAAACCAAAATGATACAATAATATTCATGTCTATAGTCAACAGTAATCAAAATCAAAATATAATAAGTGTCGAAGAGGAGCAGGCACTACATAAAACAAATGAAAGTACATAGACCAATAAAGGTAACTGGAGGTTAATTTCCGCAGGTTGATCGTTGTCTCCATGAAAGAAATATTCCAAAAACCCCACAGCTTAAAAGAAGAATTCAGTATTGGTTCTTTCTTTTACCAATATAATTATGTATATATAAAAAATATGTAAAAATATATATTTAACTCATACACAAAGCTTCAGTCAAGATTATCTAATTTCCAAGAATTTAGCTTGAAGCCAAGTATACCTTTAATTCTGCCATTGTGTTTATTTTAAGTTCCCCAGTTTTCATATGTCATCATAAATTCTACCAAACCACATCGACTTGAAGCAATCGAAACGTCACCACGTGACCAGTCTCAACAAGGTTATCCTCACCTTTAAGTTGGACTGAGTAATGGTGAGCTAATAAGTATTTGGCCCACCCTAGAAACTCCACAAATGGACTAGATTATGAATCCTTGACTAAAATTGAACCCAATCCTTCCCTTTCTACTAGAAAGATGGGTTTGGTGGATACATTTGGTCATTTATGGCCTGGACCAAGATTTCACAGCTACCCAAAATGTTATTCCAGCCGACCATTAGGGCCCAAAAAAACGTAAATGCGCAACCCTATGAGATAATGAATTTACTTATAACCATATACCCCATGTTGTCCTCTTATATTAAAAAAAATAGAAACTTTCCATTAAATTTTTCTATTCATACTCAATCTCAGGATCAGATCTGCCATTACTACTTTATACTCAGACCCCCAATCATTTCATCACTTACTAACAAGACAAGATTTTAATCAATAATACAATTACGTATTCAAGATAATCACTTCTAGTTTGTAATGTAATATTAAGAAGTAAGAGGATATCTCGTGCAAAATACCATTTCAGAAAATGAGGAAATTTTGTTTCAAGAGACTATTAAAGCTAGCAATTGTTAAAGTGGGTAGTTCTTAACATGCATGTTATAAGAATCTGAAATTGTAGAGACATCCACTAGGCCATTGAACCACAACGTCTGGAAACATTCCCCAACCCTTATGCTTGTTGTGCATCCTATCTTGGCGTATTTAGACCACAAAAGACATGACAGAGTATGTATTTACTATAATAATAAAGTTTCCCACATGTTCAGTCCTCTCATGGTGTATTTAGACCACAAAAGACATGACATACTATAATAATAAAGACACATCATGTGGCCAACATCCCCACACACCCACTTGCTAGCTATAAGAAATAATAAACATGGAATTCAATGTAAGAAGGGTAAAACAAGGGCACCAAACATTAAATTTGTTATTGAAAAGCAGCAGGCATGGAGGCTAGGTACCTGAGAAGGGGGAGCTGGTGGTTGAAGCATTAATCCAAACATTTATCTTGTAATCCTCCTCCTAACATTGGTGCCACCAAAATGAATCTCCCTTTCTTTCACGCAATCCAAGGCTAGGTCTAAGGAGGGAGGTCAATAATGTAATTAAACCTAGATAAAATAAAATTAGGTACTTTTTTAAATATGCCCTAAAAACTTTTAGAAAGGTTTCAACATTCCTTTAGAGCTATTACACCAAATCGTCATCAAACAACCTATTTAAATAGAGAACACGATAAGACTTAAATGAGAATGTTCATGAAAGATGTTACAAAACACCATCAACAACTAACAAGCATTTACGACGACACTAGAAGGTATGATGGAAAGAAAAGACACTAAATTTACTTTGCATCAATATTGTAATCACCTAATGATCAAAGGTAGCACACACAAACATTCAACATTTAATAACAATGGTCAAGGAAGCAAGAACGCGAGTCAACACTGAAAGGGACATTACAAGGTCAACCTCATTGTGGAAGGTGATTCACATATGGTCATAAATGCCATAAAAAAGAAAAATAGATCACTGGAACCTTCCCCGCATAGTGGAATAATGTATTTTTATGCTTTATAATAGGTGCATCAATCAAGAAATACTAATAAGATGAACTTTCTAATTTAGGGGTTGAAATGATGATAATGAAGGGTTCGCCAAATTTAAATACTAAGTCGGGTGAGTTATTACAAAACGAGGTGCTTTCTACATATGCACATGAGGCAAATGTAATGTATCCCCATCACTCCCAACAATAATTATGTAAATATCCCTAATTTTCTTCCCACACATAATATTTATGGCCATATCTGACTGTCACATGTTGGAAGATTTTATTTGTATGCATATAAGGGTATTAATACCCTTCTCCACTAAGAAATAAATGCTTCATAGATATTTTAAAAATATGGACAAGGATAAAATCAGTGCTGAGAAGGAATTGAGGACCACCGAAAATATGTAACGATGAGACATAAAGTGTATTATAAACCAAAAATCTCAAATAATCAAAGAAGAAACCTAAACGAAGAGACCTAAATTGATCGATGATTATGATGATGATTGAAAACAATGAAAAGGATGATGATCGTGACCCAAGAAAATGATAACAATGAAAATGATGATCATGATCATAATCAATAATATGGTGATGATAATGAAGATGACAATGATAATAACAATGACTATGATGCTGAATTTTTTTATCATGAGTAAATAGTTTTTTGAAAGGGACTATATCCTTGTACAACTATGCTCAAAAGCTAGATTTTACCCCAAAAATCCCAACATAAAATGATATGCCAAGATTAAAACCAGCAAAAGCAATCTAACTATTAAAAAAAGCTAATAAACAACCACTTAACAACAACATAACTACCGATCATCTGCACAATAGGCCAATTGCCCATATGTAGAAATGATAGCAACCAAAAGGAAAAGAATCATACCTTGTCTGATACGGTGGGGGATTTAGATTTGGCATTTCCCTTCTTTTTCCTATCCACCACTGTCCATTCCTTATTTCCTGTATCTACTGAAATTGGAAGAACAACTGAAATGGATTTGATAGGGATGTGAACCGTAGGAAGGGGGTCGAAGAATCCTTGATCATTGAATCAACACTCTGAAGAGAAGAATATAGAGGTAGCTTCTTTGTATTGTTCTGTGAACCATCCACGACGGGTGAGCCAACTTGTGGGGGGGGTGCTAGATTCCTCAATTGGATCTGAATCAATTGTAATATGTTCGGGTAGAGAATCCTTCCACCATTTAGGTTTGGTATTACATTTGGAATGTTCACCATCATCTAAAATATGACCAGTTTGGAAGCAACACCGACATCTAAAGGAAATTCCCTCATAGTCAATCCTCTGCACCTAGAGCCTTTCACCGATATGTAGATTGATTTCTGTTGGTAAGGTGTTAGAGGTATCGATATCTACACAGATTTGAGGATAAGTAGTATGGGATTAAATGGAGTTATTATCATCAACTGTCGCACATGCACCTAGATTATACCCTATAGTAATGAGACAAGATCTGTTACAAAGCTTAAGCGGGAGTCCTGGCAAGCAAACCCAAATTGGGTAGGTATCAAAATATACTTTTAAAGGGTCAAAAGATGGATACTATGGCTTGGACATAAGCTCGTGTTCCCCCTGTAGTGCCCACTTCCCTTCGACACCTTTTTGTTATTGATTATAATATTGCCGACTATACTTATGGATATTATTGTAGCTTTTGATTTAGCATGATGATTAGATGTTAGATATACTGGAATGTTGTTGATTTGATTCATATATGATGCATGTGGATTATTAGAGACATTTTATATTGATTTTTATATACTGGTGACATGGTTATTTATATATGTATTTCTAACATATGTCATCCGACGCCACACTACGTAGGATTTGATATTTGAATTAATGTTATGATCATTTTGACATGGAAGAAACATTGTATAGAAATTGTAAATGATATCATATTTTCCTAGATGATATTTGATTCGTATATAGATGATTGTGGATTTATATTAAATATTTTATCATAGATGTTTTTAATGCGGCCACGAGACTGAATAAGGTATTTATGTGTTTTGTAGGTAAAATTATTCACAACAAACATTGGGGGGGGGATTGGAGACCAACCACAATGGAATTCTAGATGAATTCAACAAGAGTCACCATGACAACATGTAATTATGTGTGTGTGTGTGTTTGAATTTGGTTATGGGGAAATTGTGACCAAGGGGTCATGTGTTGCCTTTTATTTTAGTTTCCCTTTGTTAATGTTAGTGTTTGTTTCTTTTAGTGATGTAATTTACTTGTTTTAATTATTTAGATTTTGATGTATGTATTCTACCCTTTATTATTAACGGGTTGTAGTGTCTTATTAAGCTAATTTAACCTTGTACTAAAGTAATTAAAGATGTGACCAAAAAGGAGTTCATTTATTAGACTCGATTTTCTCTTAGATTTTGTGTTGTGTGTTGAATGCTTGAAATCTTGAATTTTGTACACTCTACCCTTCATGGGAAAATCGAATTTGGTCTTAGAGGCCAAATTTGGAAGCTTGTGGGACAAGTAAAACTTGTACCACACCTCTCAAATTACTATGTCAACCCTACCTATGGGTTGGGGGTCAAAATTAGACCCCATTAGATGTTTAGGGAAGATAAAAAGGTGAAATATTTATTGCACTTTATTTCAAGTAATTTTTTTTTCCTTAGGGGGTGTGGGCTTAGATGGTGTAAGTAACTTGTCATTCCTTCAACCACTTATTAATGGCTGGTTAAAATTTATCATGCTATCACACATGTGCCTAGAGTATCTGTTATCCAATTTTTCCCCTCAGGAAAAATTAATCAAACATGACCTTTCACATGAGGAAATGGAGAGGTTGGTTCAGTCGTGTGAGCTCACATTCGATCCCAAAAATCAAGTTACGAGTGGGCTCAATAGTGGAGAAGCAAGGTCGTAAAATGAGGACAAACAATGTTAAAGGAGATTAGAGCTCAACAAGAGAAAAATGGTGAAAGGCAGTGTTCACTCGAGGCCCAAATTAGCTAGGTACAAAAAATTCAGTAGAGGCCTCCACATGTCTCATCAACACACCTTCAAAGGTAAAGTCGACGGTTTAGTATTAGAGGTGCCTTATTTGATAGTAAATTTAGGATCTAACAGATTCAGATATGTATCTCTTCTGCATCAGAGGCATATCCTGTTTCAATTAATGACCAATTTTCCATAAAAATTTTTGTTGAAGACTTGATGTGGTTGTCAAAATGCTCTAGATTAAGTCACACTCAAATACCGTTGGTTTTTATTAAAATGGTGAGTAGCGTGTATTGACTGAAAATCTCATTGTAGTGTTTAATTTTGTCTCTTTTGGCATCTGCACAGACCTCTTAGCCCAATATAACAACTTTGATTCAACATCCACCCTATGCTATTATTAGTTTGCATATTTAAAATTAGATATGAAGTTTTCCATCATTCATTCATGTACTATGTTGCAGTTGTACATGCAGAACTTCGAGAATAAATAATTATGTATGCTCTCCATGTGATGATTTGTACAGTTCAAACTACAGCCATGACCACGTCCACATGATCATGTGGTTTCCTTCAGTACATGAGGAGATAATTGGTTATCTCTACTATTTCTAGTCTCCAACGAAGGCTCAGACCACGTTCACCAATTTTAAGATCAATCATTACAAGCGTCAAGTGCACATCGACATAATGGATGGTTTTATAGGAATTTGTTCATATCTTTTGGCCAAATATCTTTTTTTTTTTTTTCATTAGTTATAGATAGTTTTAGTTTCCAAGTACATGTCATATCCTCCATTAATTAAAATTTCTTGTCTTAGTAGGAGGTTGATTAATATATTTGGTCTTGTCTAGCTTAACCTTAGTATAAATATGTATATGTGTTCAATTACTAAGTAAGCATTTTGTTACCATTTTCTTCATCCACCAAATTGAAGTATTTATATATGTATTATCATTTATAATATACTGGTCCATTGTCATTAAGTGTCTTGTCATCAAAAGTCATTTGTTTCATTATATGTTATTTAGTATCATTAATATATTTCACTGTCATTGTAAAAATAATTGTGTCGTCAAAATCAAGTATAATTTTTTTTAAAGTATAGTTGTTTTGTGAGTCATCTAAAGTCTCAAAATTAAAAAAAAATTAAAAATTTGCCTTATGAACGCATTTTCGGTGGAATCCAATGTCCAAGTTGTAAATGAGCTTCAAAATTATATCTTGTTGAGTTAAGAAGCGTCATTTCATGGAGGAAGGAGGCAATGGAGGCTGGAGGTCAATTCGTGACCTCTTGTCAATCACTAATGATGGGGCCACACGAAACTGTGGTGATAGTGTGTGTTAGTTTGCTTTTATTTCTGAATTGTAGTTTGTTGTGTGCAATATGATTTCAGAGTTCCTATTTGAATAAGTGAAATGTTCACATTGAGGGGGGGGGGAACTGGGACATGGTTTAAATTTTTAATTTTCCCTCTATTCAGTTTTGATTCAGTAAGCAGTGGTTCCTACATGATTCCTATTGATGCCAAATTACAACACCCCCAAATTTCCTTAGATGTGAGTGGGGCATCTGGTGTAATCTGAATAACATTGGACCATCTTTCAAGTTGTGGGACTTGCAGGATTGAGATGGTCCTCTGGAGAAATTCAAATTCTTCTTCCTAAACTATTGCCATAATCTACTCTAATGTAGGCAAACTATCTAATCCTAATCTAACCTTCCAAGGGATCAGGGAGAGAGAAATGCATGAAAATAGAGGCTACACTAAAGTGGTGATACACCAGAAAAGGAAGTTGTTGGTCACAAATCCAACTACCTGAAATGGAGAGAGGTGAGCAATGGAGAGGATGGACAAGATGCATCACAGACCAAAGATAAATTTCACACATAACACCACTTCAAACCACTAAACATAGCTCCCAAAACCTGTAATAGACATCAGAGATATGCACAATATACCCTGCAATGATGAGAGGCAAGAAGAGACAATAAAACAAGAAAAGGAAGGAAAAAATTAATCACAAAACATATTATCTTGCTCCATGAATTCACACAGTACATCATCAGTGGGCAAGAGGAAAGAAAATACCATTATAAAGTAAATTGAGGATGCTTAAGCTCCAAATTCATCCTTAGTAGGGAAAGAGGGAGGGGGGCAGGAGAGAAAAAATGACCAACCTCTAGAAAAATTTCCCTCCTTACAATATATAGGAATAATGAGAATCCTACTCCAACCACCCATGAAATGCATTGAATTCACCTGGAACAATGATGGGTTCCATGAAAAAGCCCATGCCTCCATGTATTGTTCCTTGTTGGGCAAGAAAGGAAGACCATACTTCATTATAGTGGTAGGTGAGAAGCTTGACAACCTCAAAAATGACGGACTATATTTTATTATTATTTTTAAGAACTTAGTCCCACTAATTTTAAGATATGGTAGATATCGAGAGCTTTCCAAAAAGTCCTCTCTTGCTCAAATCCGAACTCCCAGTCAAAAGTTATGGCCATCTGAAGGTCGAGGTCGGGCGTTCCACGCAGGCTCCCAAGACTTTATCCCCTCCTTTCACTCTTGAAGTTGCGATGGTTGGACACTTGGCATCATCCACAAGACTTCTCTACTTTCCTTTGTGTTTTGGCTAAGTCCCTTCTACCTATTTAGGAGTAACTATGTTGGACCCTAGACATGTTGAGGGATTGCGCTTGTTTGGGGACCCGCCTTTGGATTTTACCTTTGAAGCTATGCTGATGAGGCATGTGGAGGCTTTCACTGGTTCTCAGAATTTTCATCGTCCGGTGAAAATTTCTTAGGCTCTGACCATGTGGAGAGCCTGCACTCATTTGGGGTCTCCATTTTTTCGTACCTTTTGAATTTACGCCGATGAGGCACATGGAGGCTTCCGTTAGCTCTTAGAATCTTCGACGGCCAGTGTAACTTTCTCAGGCTCTAGCCATGTGGAGAGCCTACGCTCATTTGGGGTCTCTACTTTTGGCTCACATTTTAAAGTTGTGCTGATGAGGCATGTGGAGGCTTCTGCTAGCTCTTAGACTCTTCAACGGCTGGTACAACTTTCTCGGGCTCTGACCACATAGAGAGCATGCACTCATTTGGGGTCTCCGCTTTTGTCGCACCTTTTGAAGTTGTGTCAATGAGGCATGTGGATAATTTTGTTGTCTCTTAGACTCTTTAATGGCTGGTACAACATTCTCGTGTTCTGACCACGTGGAGAGCCTGTGCTTGTTTGGGGTCTCCACTTTTATCGCACCTTTTGAAGTTGTGCCGAGATGACACATGACACCTTCTGTGGTTCTATTTCTTTGCTTATTCGACTCTTTAATGCTTTTGACTTACTGATTTAACTTTCTCAAGCGTTCGTTTGATCCCCAAGAATGTGAAATCTGAAAACTTTGAGCCTTTCTCCATTTTTTCACTTGACCTTTGGTCTTCTTCAACATTTCCATTGGCCATTCATTTTCCCACCTTCCATTTCAATTGTTGAGCCTTCCTATAACCTGATTTGTTGGGATCGAATGTGAGCTCGCATGACTGAACCAACCTTTCCATTTCTTATTCATAAAGCGGGTTGAAGGGACCCATTCCCTATTCATAAAGCAGAGGCCAGATCCTCTTGATAACAACATGATTTTAAATCCAATGGTAAACAACAACTACATCTGAACAATGACTTACAAAAGTACAAGAATAACCAAAACAACCTAAACAAAAATTAATTCCCACCTTATAATGGAAAATAATCCTCAATGCTGCCCATTCTACCCCTTTTTTTTTCTCTTTTTTACTTTAAATCACTTGCCTTGGTCAGTCGAGATAACCAATGCAAGTTCACTATGAATTTCCAAAGCAATCATTTTATCAGATACAGAATCCCGGTCTGATTTGAAATTTCCAAAGTATGTCCTCTCCATGCAACTAGGTGATTTTCACTTGATTCCCACTCAGAGTCCTTCTTAAACATTTCTATTGGCCATTGGATTATTCGGAACATCTTTAAAATTCGAAGCAGATACCAAATCTGGGTTAATAGATCCCCAACTGCTAGAAGAGGTTGATCCATTATTTTTGTAGATTTCTAGTTTTTGTTGAAGGGAATCGAGGCTTGTAGATGACTCACACTGCTGAATCTACACCAGAATGCAATATTCTCATAGTTTGGAAATGTTTAAATTAGAAAATTTAAGATTGTGGATCCAGTAATCCTTTACTCAAATCGAGCTCAACGCATATACGTGCAATGTCAATTAATTCTATACAACTCTGAAAAACCTAACATCTGAAATGGTTTCTATGCATGCCCTTTCTGTTCTGAAATCCACGCATTCTAACAGACCCCCCATGAACCCTAAATGGGGAATGGATTATGCTTTTCATGGCGGCGGCAAACTCCAGAAGGTTTCCACCGAAAACGACTTAGATCCATGCAGGTCTGCGAGCCCGGCACGCAAGGATCGGTCAGTAGAACGGGATAGAGGAGGTGTGATTGCTGTGGATTCACCCTGTTCCTGGATCGATCTTGCCTTCACTAATGCGGGGAGCTTCGAGGATGGCTGCACAAACCATTTTCAAACTCCAGCTAGGGATGCTCTTGTGAATATGTCGGGCAATGGCCCTCTCAAACCCTTGCTGGAAGGCTCTTCTTATGGTGGGCTTCCCATGGTACTTTACTTGTTATTCCACCATTAGATAGAGAGAATAAATGTGGATCCTCCTTCAAAATAAAGGGAAAGGAATTCTCCATGAAACCTGCAGACATTACCCCGTGTATTACATTTGGGGAAGATGTTATTTCATCTAAGATTTACTACAAAGAGCATGCTTTGATTTGTAGATTCGGGGGACTGTTCCTTCCTGATCTTCATGCATGGATCTCTCAAGCATTGGACTCCAACTTTAACTGGTAAGATAGACTTCATCTGTGTGCTAAGGGAATTTTCATTGTGACTTTCTCTTCAATAGCTGATAAAGAAAACATTGCTTCAAAACTCTGGACTTGTCAATCTAAATATTTGGTCATGAAACCTGGTTCCCATCCTTTAATTCTGAATCTTTCTCATGGAAACCTGTTTGGATCAGGCTACCCCACTTACCTATCCAATTCTGGAGTCATGACTGTCTGACAACCATTGGTGACCTTGGGAATTACACTCTTTATAGATTCTCAAACGCACTGATTACACCCATAGTACCTATGCCCGGATCCTGGTGGAACTTGACACTGATAAAAACTTCCTGCTACTATTGATCTCAGGGTGCAAAATAGAACTTGGTCACAAACTCTTGATTATGAAGGTCTACCTTTCTGATGTAGAAGATGTTTTGGCTTAGGACACACCTCTACTACTTGTGGGATGGAACAACATCAACATGAAAAGTGAATTTGGTGGAAAGATGCACTCCCAGAGAACCTAATTTTTGATGCTAAAAGGGATCTTGAATCAAAAGTTGAAACAATGGCTGAATCGAAATCTTCCCTGGAAACCCCTCTATCTGAAAATCAAACTGTTAGCAGCATGAATAATGCTCAAGTTGTTGAGGGCAACACGGATAATAATAAGTTTGTGGCTGTACCAATTGGGACAAGAGGACTCAGTAGAATGACCCCTCCTTTGACTTCTCTCCAACAGTGGAGACTCCTCAGGCTGGGTTACGATTAGCAAAAAGAAAAAAAATTCACCCTGAAGGAGGACTATTCATCAATGATTTTCTTTGTTTGTGTTAGTGGAGTACATTGTTATAATTTTTGTGTCGGATTATAGCATGTTTTCTTTGTAATGATGTTGGTGTACCATTGTTGGTTGTTAGTTCAACAGTTGTTTATTTGCTTAAGTTGATGGTTGTTGTTTCTTCTTTATAGACAACGTTCTGCAGTTGGTCCTTATTGTTATATCTGGATGTTGATCCCTTTCTTTGTGCTTATTATTTCTATTCTGGCTTCTGAGCCTTGTTGTACAAGGGTATAGTCCCTTTCAAAAAACTATTTGCCAATAATAAAAAAAAAAAATGCATATACGGGAAAAAGAACACAAAACTGAATGTGTTATATTCAAGTCTTCTTTGACAAAATTTCCCAAACCATTACCAATATCCTCCAAGGAATACCATAGATGCAAGGGGAGGTTAGGGAGCTTGATCCAAATGGGTGTTTTGGCAACTGAATATGTGTTCGGATCGAAATATGGAAACCATGGAGTTATAAATAAACCCGCATGTCCCAAGAACCATGGACCATATGTCAAACATCATTGATAGTCTTCAGCTTCTCTAAAATGGACAACAAATAATACCTTAGAAAAGATAAATATTTCACACTTATTGGTCCAAGTATCAAATACCCACTGATATAGAGCGGAGGAGGAAGGCCAGAACCCGTTAAACCTACCAATCACTGCATCCCTTGATAAAAATTCTTTAAATGTTCCTCCACCTCAAGGTTCTTGATGGTAACAGAGGGAATATCCTCGGCCAAATTGACTAGGTAGGCCAGATTACTTGTTGTTTGTTTGCTTGAGGATCGGTCCACTGATGTTTTCGAGTATATATTTGAAAGAGGTAGTCTTCTATGAAATATCCGGACCATGATGGCCTGTAGCACCGCTGCCACTGCTTCTGTTACAATATTTTTTTCCGTCTAGGCCCAACAAAGTCCCAAAAAATTTTAAAACCCTGAGATTAGGGCACTGTTCCTCCCCATTCTTACCTCATCCACCATTACCGTGCTCACCACCAACTTCCTGGAGATCCCCTGTGGCTAGACTATGGTCTTTCCCTCCCCCTGTTATGGCCTGCGAACCCTCCCTACCTCTTCCTTCGGCCTTTCCCTTACTCCCTGCCTTTGCATTATTTCCCTCCATTTTCCCGTAGTCTCCTCATAGGGGAGTGAATGTTACAAATATATTGTGTAACATTATTAATATATTGTAGTATTATTAATAATGAGTTTATATAAACTCATGAATAATATAGTTAGTATTTGGGTGAGTTGTGAGAACAACTCACATAGCTATTTTGGTGTGTGAGAGAATAAAGACTTGTTAGAGTGAGAGAGATTTTAGAGATAAGAGAGAGATATGAGGAAGAATAAATGATAGGACTTGACTCCTAGATTATAGGATCAAACATTTGTATAAGAAGCTATCTCTAGATTAATACAATATCCGGAATGAATTAATAAGAATATTATTATTCCGCGAATAATATTGAGTTTTCATGTGTAAATTTGATCCAAAATTATTACGTAAACCCTAAACCCTCAACCCTAAATACTCAACCCTAATCCCTAAGGAGGAGGCACATTACAATCACCTCATTTTTTCCATAGGACAAGAATCCCATTCAAGGAGCAATCCTCTATTTACAAATTGAGGATCTCATTTTAGTAAGAAGTAGACAAGCATCATAGAGTTAATTCATGGTCACTAAAGTGAATTATGGACCAAAATTCAATATTAGTACCAATTTAAGTAGTGGTAGGGCCAAAATCAAATCCAAAAGGTCAAAAAACCTACAAAACAACTATATGTTTTCGCAAAACAAACACCGAATATAATATATATGGCTTGAAAGTTTTAGGTCATTACTGAAATTCGGAAAATGAGTAAGTACTGACCATATTAGGTTTTGAAAAACTATCTTATAGATTATAACTGTTAGAGCTACGGGACCACTTCCATCAAGTGCAGAGTGACCCTAACTTCTTATATTTACTAAAATAAATTTAAAGTATATAATAAATAATAAAAGTATAAAGAAATAATAAAATAAATATTATCTAGAAATGCATATGTATTATAACATGTACGCCTTTTAGGTTCATGAATTTCTGAGCCTAAGAAAACGTAACATGGTCGGGTTATGAAAAATGCGGTCATGTTTCATTTATTTTAAGTTTTTTGTCCACATTTTGGCCCCCCAACTTGGTGCACTTACCCAACAGTGAAATCATAGTTGGACTTATAGATATAATAGGTAGTCCCGCTATTTTTTTTACCATGTTTTAATACAAAAAAGTAACTGTTATCTCAAATTTTCCCCCGACAAAATTGATCAAACACGACCATGTGCAAAAAGAAATTCAAGAAACAATTCTATCGAACGAGTCCATGCTTCAAATCCAATAAATAGGTTGTAGGAGGGCTCTAGAATGGAATAGCAGGGTCGGGGAAGATCAAATAGTGTCAGAGAAACCAAAGGCTCAAGAGAAAAGAAATGGAGAAATACTTAGAGTTTTTGGGCTCTAGAAATGATTCAAAATGAGCTAAAAATGACTAAGTATCAAAGTGCAGGAGGAAGCCTCCACGTGCCTCATTGGTGCATCTCCAAAGATTAAACTTGAAAATCATAATCAAATGAGCACGTAACTTCCACGTTTCCCAGGCCCGAAAAGGAATAGAGCCATCCATTGAAAATTCCAAACAAACGCAAGGCTTTCACATGTCAGCTTGGCATAATTTCAAGATGGGATCCCAAGGCAGAGACTCAAACTTGTGTTAGCCCTCCACATAGCTAGGGGTCAACAGAGGTCAAATGGAAAGCAGGCCCAAAATGGCTAAGTATAAAAGTGTAGGTGGAAGGCTCCACGTGTCTTAATGGTGCACATTTAAAGGCGTAGCCTAAGGTGGAAACTCAAATGAGCGCAAGGATTCCATGTGTAAGCCCGACACATATTCAAAGATAAATATAGAAGTGGGTCCTTATACAAGTGCCAAGTCTCCATGTGTCACTGGTCAGATGTATGACCTCGCCAAGAAAAAATACTTATTCAAAAACATAAAGGGACAAAGTGAATCTATGGAAGGCACCACGTGTCATCCCATCACAACTTTAAAAGCACAATCCAAAAGTAGTCCCCAAAAGAGCGCCATCCATCCACGTGTCCAATTTCCAAGTCAAATTGGGAAGGCAAGTGGCCAGAGGTAATTTTAACTTTTTGGCTATGTTCCTAAGAGACAAAGTATAAAAATGAGTTGCACCTCTGTTGATGCCCAAGGAGCCATGTGTCAGGCCTAAATTTCATACGGGTCAGCGGGCCTTAGAGTGACCTTTTTCTCAAATGGAAAATGCAGACTGACGGACCCAAAGATGATTTTTTGACAAAAAGGTATTGCGGGGTTGCAAGGAAAATTTTGTATTTTTTAATTTTTATGCCAAAAAGCGCAAAGCAAATTTCGGGCCCGCGAACCTGTTTTGATAACTGGTTTCTGCCATTTTTGTATGAATCCAATTCAAATATTCAAATGAGCATATCTTCTAATCCTGTGCTCGACATATAACAAACTTGGCACCATTAGAGAGATCTCGACCTCATCTACATCATGGAGATTTGAAACATTAATTTTGACAAAGTTAGGTGAGGAAAATGGAAAAAGACCTTCATGTCATTAATATAGGATATATTTGCTCCAACAACAAGGTCGGATTTGATCTGATCTTCCATTCCTCCTCCTTCAACATGCCGAACAAGTATTCAAGGCATATTTGATAGATTTTGGGTGGATTTGTAGAGGCATTAATGGCCGGTAGTTGAGCTTCAAATTAGTTTTCCTACCTCTCTTCTTCTTCTCTCTATGTTGCATCTATAAAAGGAGTTGAGCTCATTGTAAAAGGTGGGACATTTCTGTTTTGCACCCTCCCTCCTTCCTTTGTTCGAAAGTGAATTTGTGGAGCTTTCAGCCTCCCATTCAAGTTGTAATGCAAAGTTTCTTGCCTCTTGGCCGCTATAATGTATTATATCGACTTTAGAGCAATAATATATTTTTGTGGGTGACTTCCAACCCTTTCATGTGTTCATTGTTGTCTCTCTGATCTTTCATTGCATTTTGTTTACCTGTGCATGGTGTTGTGTTGCATTCTTATGGTTTGTGTTAAGTTGTAGAATGGGTGTCTAACATTCATTTGGTGTATCACCTCGTTAGCTTAGGTTTATTTTATGTATCTTCTCAACCATGTCTCCTTGGTAAGATAGAATAGGTTTTAGAGTAGATCCTCTGTAATTTACTTGTGTGCACATGAACAAAGGAATAGGAGCTGAGTTTAATCTGGAGAGCTCTCTCAACTCGTAAGGTCCCACACTTTGAGAGATGCTCCATGTTGTGCAATCACACTAAGGGTCTCAACTCATCTATTTGCAGCCATTCAGGGGTGTTGTGATTCTACACTAACAGTTTTGGCATGCCCAGTGGGACAGGTTTAAAGCACCTTACCACTTCATTTCATCAAGTTGATGTGTTCTTGGTGAGATTCAGCCTTTAGAGGCACATGCAATGAACATCTGGTGACTCCATCTAGTCAACAACCCAATCTCTAAAGTTGTAGACCTTTTTCCATCCATTTTCATTTATTTTCCTCCACATCTTTCATTTGCTTCTATTCCATGAGGTTATGCAATCATGACTTCATTTCCATCTTGGAATTCACACTTGCAACAATAGTGCTATTAAGATCCATCTCTAGGTTACTTCAATACACCTCCAGAAAGGTTTCACAATGAAAACTAGAAATATTGATATCCAAGTGACCCAAATTCAAATCATTTTGGTCATTTGCCAAACTATACAACTATTACAGAGCCTGGGTATACAGATTTTGGAGGCAGTTCCACACCTGAAGAAGTTAATTTACTGGAGAAGATTCAAAAAATAGAGGTTGAAATGGTTCAGTAAAGGGCTACAATACAAATGAAGGTGTTCAAAATTGGTTGCAGGGCACCTTGTCCATAGGAAGGCCCTATGCCAAGACATTTCAGCCCTGAAGAGAAGCTTGACTTCATGATTGAAATGTTGCCCCAACTTGCACAATGGGATGAGGAGATTGAGGGTTATGATTTGGATACAAGACAACCTTTTCAATGGGCAAGTCCACCACCTCAGAGATTTTCTTTTCCTCTTTCTTAATCAATATCATTTTAGTAGTGTTAAGAGTCAAGCCTTTCACTTGATGTCCCAAGTTTTGATTTCCCTTCTCCATCTCCTAATCTTCCATCTCATCTTAATTATTTTTCCCTTTTCCCTTCCAATAAGTAATTCCATCCAAATAAACAAGAAGTTCCACTTCCCTCCCCACTACAAACAATAGAAAAATGAGTTGAATCCCAACCTACCCCTCCTCTTGCATCCCCAAATCCATGTTGGGATGATGAAAATCAGACAACCAGCCAAGGGCAACAAGAAGAAGAGACAAACAAAGAAGAAATGATAGAAAATATGAAGAGTTGGGCTCTCAAATTTGGGATTACAAAGATCCACTTGATGGTTAAGCCAACAGAGGAGGTAAAGGTTGAAGAGCCAGTGGTTGATAAGGTCGAGTTTGAAGCAAAATAAGAACAAGAAGAAGAAGATCAACAATCAATTTTCTCTGAATGCAGTGTCCATAATGGAACTTTATTTGAAGAAAATGTTGATCCAACCCAAGCTGCACAATCATCCATTAAGGAAGAAGGACAATCAACTCCAAGTCCAGTTTAAAAGGAGCATATAGGGGAGAACCATACAGATCAAGAAGCTTTAAGTACAGAAAAAGCCACAAAAGAACCTTCAGTTCTTCCTCCCACTCCATCCCCTTAAAAATATAATGTTGAAGAATAGTTTGAGCTTTCAAAATTCATGTTTGAAGATGAGGGGAACCATGGTGAGAAATTTTTAAATCAGGAGGACACCATGGAGGAGGTTGAGCACATGTAACAGGACAACAAGGAGGTAGATTATATGTCTGACTTGGAGGATTTCTTTGATGGAGAAGAGCCCATGGAGATCACATCATTTTCTCCTCCATCATCCACCTTCCAAGCACATGAACCTACTGCCATGAAGGAGAACTATCAAGAAGACCTTGTTGTCCCAAATAGTCCTCTAGAGCAGAAAATTGAAGATTTTGATTTGACAAATTTCATGCTAGAGGAAGAGGCTACCCAAGAGCAAGTTGGTCTTCAAGAAATAATAGAGGAACTCCAGAGCTAACAATTTTTTGCAGTAAATTATAATGATGCAAAGGAAGCTTTAATGGTTTATGCAATCAATAACAATGAGATGCAAATTGTAGAGGAGTTCTATACTGCTATAAAGGAAGGAAAAGAGCAAGAGGATTCCATCATCTCTTCAACACCATCTATCCAGGAAGATCTACTATAAGACTCCATCCTTGGAGTTAATTATCAGAGAAGTGGGAAAAATCAAAGGATAAGACCTTGCCTAATCAAGTACTTGGCTTCATTAGAGCTAAGGGAAAAGACAAAACCATCCATGCTTACTTTTGAGCATGAGGATGAATTTCAAAGTAGTAAGGATCAGCTGCAATGCCTCTTCAATCCAAATACAAAGCAACTAAAAGAGGTATTTTTCTTGTTTCCAGTTGACACCTTGATGATTTGGGTGGGGAATTAGCTTATAGCCAATTTTTTCACTCATGCAAGAAGCCATATTTAGTTTCAAATCATTTACATGGCTGCCCTTCTTGAGAAAAGGAAGCTACTTCTCCCTTCCAGTTGCAGGATTTGTTTGAGCCCTCTTTCTCTCTGGTTAAAATAGAGTAGGTAGGTTTTCTTTCAGCAAAAAAAGTGCTTTTGCACACTCTACATATCCCACTTAGGGTGTGTATGATTTCAAATTTTGCACATAGTGTGTTGTGGTGTTTTGTTGCTCTTGCATAGTGCATTAAGAGTGACATTTGGTGAGATCAACTCCAATCCCAGTTTCAGTGGTTTTCCAAGTGGCTCAGGGATCATATTTTTTAAAGTTCACATCAGAATCAGGCTACCACCCATGACTCCATGCCCAATGGATACAACAAGGTAGTTGGTCTACCCATCTAGTAGACAGATGTCCCTGCGAGTCGCCAAATTGTTATCTCAATTTTTCCCCCAACAAAATTGATCAAACACGACCATGTATAGAAAGAAATTCAAGAAATGGCTCCATCAAATGAGCCCATGCTTCTAATACAACAAATAGGTTGTAGGAGGGATCTAGAATAGAGTAGCAGGGTTGGGGAAGATCAAACAGTGTCATAGAAACCAAAGGCTCAAGAGAAAAGAAATAGAGAAAGACCCAGAGGTTTCATGATTTACAAATGATTTAGAATGAGCTAAAAATGACTAAGTATAAAAGTACAGGTAGAAGCCTCCACATGCCTCATCGACACATATCCAAAGATTAAACTCAAAAAATAGACTCAAAATGAGCACAGAGCTTGCCACATGTCCCAGGCCCAAAAAGGAATACAGTCAGCCATTGAAAATTCCAAACAAACACAAGGCTTCAACGTGTCATCTCGGTGCATAATTTCAAGATGGAAGCCTAAGGTGGAGACTCAAACTTGCGCCAACCCTCCACGTAGCTTGGTGTCAACATAGGTCAAATGGAAAGCGGGCCCAGAATGGCACTAATTCTAAAAGTGCAAGCGGAAGGCGCCACATGTCTTCATGGAGCACATTCAAAGGCACAACCCAAGGTGGAGACTCATAAGAGTGCAAGGCTTCCACGTTTCATCTCAGTACATCTTCAAAAATAAATCTAAAAGCAGGTCCTTAGACAAGCATTAAGTCTCCACGTGTCCCTAGTCAGATGTATGTCGCCACGCCAAGCAAAAAGAATTAGTCAAAAACATAAAGGGACAAAGCGAAGCCGCGGAAGGCTGCCGCGTGTCAGCCCGATTCAACTTCAAAAGCAAACAATCCAAGAATAGTCCCCAAAAGAGTGCCAACCCTCCACGTTGCCAATTTCCAAGTCAAAGTGGGAAGACAGGTCGCCAGAGGTAATTTTAACTTTTTGGCTCCGTTCCCAAGAGACATAAAGTATGAAAATGAGCTGCACCTCTGCCGATGCCCAAGGAGCCACGTGTCAGGCCTAAATTTCATGCGGGCTGATGGGCCTTAGAGTGACCTTTTTCTCAAATGGAAAATGCAGACTGACGGACCCAAAGATGAATTTTTGACAAAAAGTTATTGCGGGGCTATGCAAGGAAAATTTTGTATTTTTTTTATTTTTATGCCAAAAATCATAAAGCAAATTTTCGAGCCCGCGGACCCGTTATAATAATTGGTTTCTACCATTTTTGTATGGACCCGATTTAAATATTCAAATGAGCATATCTTCTGATCCAGTGCTCGAAATCTAACAAATTTGGCACCATTAGAGAGATCTCGACTTCATCTACATCATGGAGATCTGAAACATTAATTTTGACAAAGTTAGGTGGCGAAAATGGAAAAACATCTTCGTGTCATTAATACACGATATATTTACTCCAACAACTAGATCGGATTTGATCCAATCCATCGTTCCTCCTCCTTCAACGCACCAAACACGTATTCGAGGTAGATTTGATAGATTTTGGGTGGATTTGTAGAGGCATTAATGGCCGGTAGCTAAGCTTCAAATTATATTTCTTGCATCTCTTCTTCTTCTCTCTATGTTGCATCTATAAAAGAAGGAGCTGGGCTCATTCTAAAAGGTGGGACATTTCTATTTTGCACCCTTCCTCCTTCCTTTGTTTGCAAGTGAATTTGTGGAGCTTCAAGCCTCCCATTTGAGTTGTAATGCAAAGTTTCTTGCCTCTTTGCCTGCTGTAATGTATTGCATCGACTCTAGAGCAATAATACATGTCTTTGGGTGACTTCTAACCCTTTCATGTGTTCATTGTTGTCTCTCTGATCTTTCATTGCATTTTGGTTACCTGTGCATGGTGTTGTGTTGCATTCTTATGGTTTGTGTTAAGATGTAGAATGGGTGTCTAATATTTATTTGGTGTATCACCTCATTAGCTTAGGTTTATTTTATGTATCTTCTCAACCATGTATCCTTGGTAAGATAGAATAGGTTTTAGAGTAGATCCTCTGTAATTTACTTGTGTGCACATGAATAGAGGAATAGGAACTAACCTTAATCCAGAAAGCTCTCTCAACTTGCAAAGTCTCACACTTTGAGAGAACCTCCATGTTGTGCAATCACACTGAGGGTCTAAACTCATATAGTTGCAGCCATTCAGGGGTGTTGTGATTCTACACTAACAATAACATAATGGTGGAGTTTTAATTTATTTTACTATTTTGATCATCAAATCAATGATGAGGTCCCTTCGAATATAAGTTTTCTAGTAATACTTGTGTCGTTTATTACTTAACATGCTTAATGAGTGTTAAGAAAATCCCTAATGTGATTGGTTGACTAGGAATGAGGCATGTATGCATGACATTTTTTCACTTATAACTTTATCCAGTCATTGTTGCGTCAAATAAATCATTTGCTAGATAATTTTTGTGTCATATTATCAAGTGAATGCCATATATATAAACAATTTTTTATATATTTACATTGATATGCTAGTCTTAAAATGGGAGTCTTGGTCGCTACATCTAATGTGCATTAAGGAAATGGATGGTTAACATTTTTTGGTTATGGAAATAGATGGAAAACATCATTGGGAATTTTGATGAGGGAAACCCTAACCACTACCCTAATCACAAAGATGCATGAAATCAATATTATATTTAACCTTAAACATATTTTTTCTTATCTAGAACATGTGTAGAGTTTAAGATTCAAATAAATGTGCAAGTTTCCCTATCTACAAGAAGTGTCGAAGGAGACTATGTAACGTGACTAGTTAACTAGCCTCTCTATGAAAGACATCAATGGGTACCACTCAAAGACTAATTAGTGTTATCCACCATTTTTCAACCATGCCAGTGGGGTAATTACTATACCAATGATAACATTTCACACACACACACACACACACACACACAAACAAAGATTTCTATATTTACATTGATATACATAGTCTTAAAATGGGAGTCTTGGTGGCTACATCTAATGTGCATAAAGCAAATGGATGGTTGAGAATTTTTTATAATGGTAATTGATGGAAAACATCATTGGGAGTGTCGATGAGGGAAACCCTAACGACTACCATAATCACTAATATGCATGAAATTGATATTATATTGAATCTTAAACGTATTTTTTCTTATCTAGAACATGTGTAGAGTTTGAGATTCAAATAAATATGAAAGTTTCCCTATCTACAAGAAGTGTTGAAGGAGACTATGTAACATGACCAGTTAACTAACCTCTCTATGTAGTACATCAATGGGTGCCACTGAAAGACTAATTAGTGTTATCCATCATTTTTCAACCATGCCAGTAGGGTAATTACTATACCCATAATAAAATTTGACATCTTGGCTCAGATTTTACCTTCAATGAGACTATCAGAAAAGGATTTGGGTGAGTCTAATGAGGGATCCTTATGCAACATGGGGCTATATTATCTTTAATGCAATATCTACTTGACTAGGACCGATCCAACAACATATGTTATTTCATGGTCCACATGGAAAAAACAACTAAGTACTACATCACCTTTTCTTCGTCGTTCATTCATGTTTATTATGGATTGAGGTCTCGTAGATCCGAGATCAAGGAAATACAACCATTATCAAATATTTTTTCATTCATTCACGGACTACATTACTTTCCTTCACCTTATTTTTCTTAGATATTTCGTTATATGAATACTTTCATAATTTGGTGAAATATTATTTATTTTTCTCTCCAATTTTATACTACCATTATTCTTGGATGGGAAATCATTCATGTATTATTTTACAGGATGAGGTGGAGGGCATGGTGAACAGTGACAAAACGGTGACATATTCAAATATTTACAAGATTATCTATTAATAGGAGTTGTTAAAAGAGATGTTGCAAATGCATCCATCTGGTCCCCTCTTCTCTTGGGCCTGCATCTACATCTAATACACATGTTTAAAGATATCATCTATATTTTTTTATTATTGGGGAAGATAATATGTGTGTGTGTTTGTGCGCATGCGCATGCATGTGTGCATATATATATATATATGATTGTGTATTTATATACATATATTTTTGTGTGTTTATGTGTATATATCGACATTTAATGCCTTTTTAATACAATTTTTATGTGAATTATTAGGTCACCAAATATTTACACATGTTATATTATGAAAATTTCACCTAAATTTTATTACTAATATTTAGAGTTATCAAATTTTTTGGTACTTGGAGACATTTTGTCTTCAATAAGATGAAAAAAATCCATGAATTTCACGGTCCACCCCTAAGTTTTAAAAAAAAATCTTCCTCAAATTTAATCAATACGACTTCATTGATACTTCTTTTGATAATGACCTCTCCATATTATAGTAAAATGGAGTTCCCTAAATGGAAAATGAGAACAAAGGACAATACTTTTCATTTTAATCGAGGAACACATAAAACATTTTAAGGAATGAAATATGAAAGAACTTTACTCTTGAGTCTTATTGTTCCTTTACCCCCTGGTCAAAGTATACTTATCTATTTGCCAAGTATACTGGATTATAAGTTTATTCATGAAATTCCTCAAATAAGTCTTGTAAGAAATTTACGTGTGTAAAATGGATCTAATATCTAGGTCCCCCACATAAAACCAAGTGGTACTAAATAAGGCATTATTTTATTCATCACGATTGGAAATCACATATTCAATGGTGAATTGAGTTGAGCCTATCTCTTTGATTTGTTTATTATCTTTTCCTTCATTTTTTTGATGGTGGGCTTCAATATTATCCCATGAATTTTTACATATGTGATCCTCGTGGATCCATTTTATACCACATTTTTTGAAAAACTAATGTTGTTTATCATTTTACTTTTGCCTACTTCTACTAATATTTCTTCCACCTTGATCCTTATTCCTCCTTTTGATATTTTTAATTCCTTCATTTTTGGAAGACGAGGCCTTGGAGGAATAACCCTTGAAATAATTTACTTTTGGAATTGAAAAAAAACTTACGTAGTCTTGTTTAGAAAATAATACACAAATTTACTTTTTAATTAACATGGAAAAATGATTTCTACGTATGGATCAATTTTCTCCCAAAATCCTTTTCTCTTTCAAAAATATTTTCTACTAGTTGATCAAATGTGAGAATCTTCAATTAATTACTAATTTTTAAATACTCAAAGTAGGTTGAACAGTTTAAATTCTAGCTTATGAATTCCCATTATGAGAGATAATCATATAAGTCCTTTAACATATTGAACTCTTCCCGTGAATAGGCATACCTCTAAACGTGAAAAAACACAATTACATCCAATGAGCCCATCATTAAGTCCAATTCTTTTAAATTATTTTGCTTCTAAATATTTTCCTATTTTGCATCGGTAGGTAGTGTCTCCATCGTAAATGTTGAACCATATATCATTGAAGATGAGTTATTTTTCCAGTTGTTAATACCACTCTAACCAATTATGTTTCATTGTGTTTACAACCTAATCAATCTATGATATAAAATGTAAACAATATAAATAAGATGTAAGTGTTTTGTATAGGATATTATTTTGATCTAACAATTTAAAATTAACCATACATAATAAAAATAATTTATTAATACATACAAAAATGATAAATAATAAAACAATTTCTCAAATACACAACAAGAGATGAAGACTTAGCTATAATTGTCAGAACATAGGAGACATGGATTTATAAATAAGTGGAAATAACATATATAAGAAACTATAGATGTTTTTATCCATGTTAGAACTGGAAAATGCGCCAATGTATGGTTGTAAGAATTTTCTATAGCCCATCCATGGAACTCTATAGTCTTGAATAGATGTATGATCTTGGATCCATTCACATTCAGCCTCTACAACTTCCTTTGTTCTTTGTTTATCTGGAAATGTATTTTATCATATGAATATCTTGCTCAATCAACCATAAGTTGAATTATAATCACCTATAACAAAGTAGAAACCTAGAATACCCTTCATCAAAGAATTAAATAATGAAAATAAGGAATCATGTGTATGACAAGGATGAAATACCTTTGATGCTCTACCCCATCGAACTAATCCAATTGTTGCACTACATATTTGGCGGGCCAAGAATGTGTTTAAATGGCATGTACTCCTAAGTCTTCCCTTCTACAAGGGTATTGGCGCAACGAATACGAGGCACACATGAACTGACACACAATATATTGATTTAAAGCGGCTACAATGAGCGCTAAGGTTGCATATCCAAATGGTAGTAATCCCTACACTATGTCAACCTAGGGTTTCTAAGGCTTACATTAAAGATAGAGGAGAGTACCCTCCTAGGTTATCGGTAAATGGTGGAGAGATATGGATCAATGAGGGATAATTCAAGCATGTATAGTCCATATTACTGCAACATTATTGAAACAAAGGAAAGGAAAGATAATGATTTGATCATATAAGAGCAATATGCAAACTAACACCGATGTTCATACAATGTAAGATAACATAAAGCAATGGGAAAGGGAAATGAGCTAATCTATGAAAAATGACAAAGAGAGTTAGAGAACTTACTTGTAGGGTTGTGTCTGATGCATCTATCTCTCCACATAATTAACACACTGAGAGAGAATCATTATTGGGTGGATAAGGGAATTGTTGACATTTCTCACACATCAACCCTGATGTGCGAGAGGTCAACTCAAAAAATTTGTTTCTTAGAATGGAAGGATTCAAATAAGCTTATCAAATAGTGGTAATATGCTCAATAATGTATTAAGCCAAGATTCCTAGACAAAAAATCACCAAATTGTTATCCTAAAATACCCCCAGGGTTATTTTGGCTTTGACGAGGTTAAAAATGGATTTAGTCATTTTAAATGGGAAAAAACGTTGAAACGATCATCAAATTCCACCTCTCTAAAGCACTGGGCATTGGAATTTAAAAACCTGAGGGAGGATCAGCTAATCCATTAGAGGGTTATATTTAAAAGGCTGAGTGATATTCATTTGGTTGTCAATTTCAACGATAAGAATCAGACAGGGGCCACGTGGCAGAAGACAAATGGTTAAGGAAAAGACACACATCATCATTCTGGCTCTCCTCAAATGTTTTACACTACGCAGACATCAAAGCCCCAGAACAAGCAACATTCCATAATCTTCTAGGTCTGAGGTGAAGCACAAATTCAAAAGGTCAGCAAAAAATCCAAGACTAAAAGGAAGGACACATGTCATCTTTCCAACACTCTTTGAGGCATATGGATTCCGTGGACCTCAAGTCTGCAGAATAAGCCAAGTTTCATAAGGGTTTTGTGTTCGAGAAAGTTTGAAAGGTCAATGGTACAAGAGGCCGAAGCTGGTGGTGGATACATGACACAAGCTCAAGGCTGAAAATAAAGCACACTGCAGAATCCAAAGAAATGTGGAGCCTTCTTACTAGTCCACATTTCGCACTTTGACATGGTGCTAGAAAAGAAAATTATGACACAAAAATGTTCTAAAGATGTGTGGAATGTTCTCATTGGTTTACACTTCACACTCTAAAAATGTTTTTATAAATGATTTCGTTAATTGTGAAGATACATGGAGCTTTCTCATTGGTTGGTGCTTCGCGATGGATAATGGAGGTTTCATAGAGCTTGACACTGTAAAATCCAAATCATACATGGCATTTTCTTATTGGCTTACACATTCATAATGGAACATTCCTTTGTGTAAAGCCACATAACACAAAGAGGCAATCCCCGATCCAATAAAATGTTGCTACGTGTCACTCTCCTATTCATCACGACATGCAAATTTTCAAATGGCCATAAATTTCTCTCTTAGCTCCAAATCACGTAATATCAATCGCTTTGGAAATATCTCCTCGAGCCCTTCAATTTGGCATCCTTTGATTTAGAAATTGATGACAATTTATGGGGGGAATAAGAAAAATAATATCAACCCAGGTATTTTCAAATCTCAACATAACTCAGAGTCATGAAGAACTCAACCGTGAAGACCATAAGTCCATACAGAGTGCATGGAAAAATACATATTTTATTCTTTCACAAGGATAAGTATAGATTTGGATTATTTTTTAATCAAATTTGTGCAAGGGTGATTGACTTAAACTGCTGCTAGGGTTTTTTTTTTTACATGTAAGCTTGCATTGAAATTATCTCCAAGTCGGTCTAGACTGATTTTGTAATTGAAGGTGTTGAGTAGTTCAGCTCCACCTCATTTTTCTTATATATACTAGTGCTTTTGAAGCATTAAGAGAGTTTGGTTATTGTAACTAATTATTGCAAAAAAAATTCCAATAAGTGCAATATTGTGCATTCAGGTAGTTAATTCTTGTGAATTTTCCCTGAATTTATTAAGTTAATTTCTTATGCTATCTACCCTCATTACAGGAAATCTATCATTGTGTGGGATAAATATATAGTGGTATAGTGAGATAAATATATAGTATAAAATGAAACCATCATATTAGTAGTGTGGTATAATATATTTTAGCTACATGGCCTAATATTTTATCCCTAAAAACCTTCTGGAAATACTTGGAGTGAAGTTTCTCATGCTACTTAGACATGACTCTATGGCATTTTTATGCTACGAAATGGAGTAATCTAGACTCTTTGACGTGGTTAAGTTCTTCACACCTATAGTTGTGGCTACACTAAATGATAAGAAATTTATTTAGGAAGATTTAGGAGAGCCTTGAGTGCTTTTAGAGCGATGTTTACAATAATATCTTGAAAGAGTGTCAAGTGAGTATGGATTTTACCCCATATTTAGGAGTGTGTGATCTCAATATGAATTTATTCAGCATACTAATCGTTTACCCTAAATTAAAGCTCTAGGTTGTTTTAACTAGGTGTATGATAACTTAGAGGTTATTGTTGATTTAAGGAAAATATGACAATAAAATATCTAATCATACTTACAACACATATCATATAAGAAATATTTCAACACACCACTTAACCTAATATACAACCAAAATTACAAACAAGATATATAGAGGCATTGAGCTTATTTTTTGAGGTTTTCGAAAATATTTGGGAGTGTTAAAATGAGAAATTAGGAGATCTAAACATGGGAAACCTTTGCAAACTAGACTGGAAGTAGAAAATACATGGGTTATGACCATTTTGTATGGTCTAACACCTCATGTATGGTCTTGGAAAACTGGTTTTAATATGATCCTGTAAATTTATGGGTTGTTTGATTTTCTAGAATTGTCTTTCGTTGTCAAACCCTAGTTATCCCACATATAACAAGGCTCTCTGTGTGAATTGGTCATCATATCAAACCATAGCCATGGATTAAGATTCTTGCAAAACAAACAATAGAAGGGTTTTGGGTACCCCTGTGCACCATCGACATTGACACTACTCTGAAGATTCATAAAACCACATGTTGTTCTTCATATGGAGCATGTGATATATAAATAGATCAATCAAATTTAATAATTTCTTTGATCATAATTTTTTTGACTTGGATCTTGCTAAAAAAATTAGAGACATGATGTTTGGATGCTTTTAGATGAGAGATATGACTATTTTGATGTGGATTTTCAAACCTAATGTGAGCGTTTCCCAAATAACTATAAACATGAAATTATGAGATTTAGGGAGCTTAAGATGCATTTTGTGAGTGTAAGAAGCGAGTATTTTAGTTCATTTCCTTAGGAGTTATAGGTTAGAAATTGAGGTAACTTGTTTATATGGGGTTTTGTATATGATTTATCTAATAAATGACGACTAAGAGGAAGTACACGACCCAAAGAAAGATTTAATTTTGAATTTTTTTTGAAAGACACGTTAGTCCAAGACCATACAAAAGGATCACAACCATATGGTGCGGTCCTGAACAGATTGTATGGTCTTGGATATGAGCATTTAATAGGCTAAATGAATTTTAGGGTTGGTAAGTTGATGTTTATCTATATATTTTATGCATTGAATAAGTACAAAGCGGGAAAATAGAGGTTTTATTTATCATAGCAATAGTGTGTACTCAAGTCAAGGTTACCAATACGCAAATAAAAAAATTTGAGTGCATACTTTTCCCCACATTAAATGTGAAATTAAAAATTACATGCTGAGAGGAAATTGTACATGAGTGTGTAAACATGCTTGGCATTTTCTTGAATGTTTGTTTTGCATTTTCATCATTATTCCTAGTGGTTGCATGCTCCATAATGAAACCCAGAATATATATTATAGTCAATATCTATGATAGATAATTGAATGTGATATAAACTTGTAACAAATGAGATTTGTAACATATGTAAAGTGGAAAGATGTAAACAATGAAAAAATGCACTTGTTTTTCCATTCTTTTCTTATGCTTGAAGATTTATATTTCTAAAATTTGTTAAAGTATCAAGCATGATGATCAATTCCTAATAATGTTGAAGAGAAACCAAATTATTAGGTATATGCAACTCGATATAGAAATGTGTAAATATAATGAAGAAGGAAGAGGTATAAATGTACCCATGTGAAAGGAATAACACTGTGTATTGAAATTATTCGATATATCTGATGTCTTCCCCTTAAAGTGAAATAAGATAGGAAACCTACCCATAAATACCCTAGATGATTTTTTTCCTTCCATAACTCCGCATATCACATTGTTGCAAACAAATCTAGACCTGATCTTATAAATAAAGGCATATAATATAAAGGAGTATGGGAGCCCCCAAACTCTCCCCATCTGCCAAACATCTGAGTATGTAAAACAAACACTGAAATATGATGAAAATGTGCTAACAATGTTGAAAAAGGAAGGAAACACATGCCCCCAAGCTTACTGAAACAAAAACCAAAACTAAGTGTTGATTTTGGAGAAGGAATGATTGATTTCATGCCCCGTGTATTGATTTGAACATGAAAAATTATAGAGAACCTGTTTATACAGGTAAAAATATGAAACTACCAAGACATTGAACTGAACT
The DNA here is from genome assembly GCA_019776745.2 of Taxus chinensis. Classification (NCBI taxonomy): domain Eukaryota; kingdom Viridiplantae; phylum Streptophyta; class Pinopsida; order Cupressales; family Taxaceae; genus Taxus; species Taxus chinensis. The sequence continues at coordinate 284,338,270 of CM034146.1, forward strand.
TCCCCCAGTGATACATATGGGGGCCATGATAGCACTGTAAGATCTTGACCTAGTTGTATGGTTTTGAACATGTGTTGTTTTACCAAAAATCTATGTATTTGCATTTCTGGGTGCTTGTACTCTATTTGTACCTACATTCTTCCCCAAAATTATATTTGTATCGATTGAAAGTGTAAAATAATACCATAAAGATTCCTCCTCTTTTGAGGCAGGTGTGAAATCCATGTTTGACCATGTGGCTCAACAAAAGTAGGTATATATTGTTGAAAGGATATGTCTGAGAAGGTTTGTAGAGTGTTGAAGACGTGGTAACCTTAGAGAACATGTACTGTAAAAGGAAAGGTGTTTATGTATGGTGGAAATCATGACACACAACAAAAACAATGCTAGAAACAAATACATATAGTAGTGACAAAAGATAAAAGTAGAAACAACGATGCAGTAGAAACATAAACAATATAAATTTATCCAAAGGAAATCAATGATGTAAAAGAGAATGAAGAATAATTTTTAGGCATGTAAACATGGGACACCCATGGTGTCATAAAACATCAAGGAAAATAGTCCTGCAAACAATAATAAGAAATTATAAATAAGATAAGTATGATGCCACATACACGGGACACCCATGATTTCACAAGAGAATTAAGACACATAGGTCACAAGAAATAAAAACACTCAAACAGTAATACAAAAGTACATGTATACCTGAAAGAAATATGTCAAAACATGATGATATGATGTAGTAACAATCATAGGTGAGATATATATGAAACAAGAGATGTCAATGTTGCATAAAACACATGTATTAGTCTAAAAAATAAATTACACAATGTATATAATTGAGTGTAAATGAGGAAGTGTAAAATGAACTATAATAGAATAATAACACCTATAAAATGTGAAAGGATTCCCCTAACTGATAAGAGTGTAAGTAAACATGAGTGCTTTCATAATCATAAATTAATTGCTTTGTCATGCATCCAACTTAATATATCAAGTGAACGTGGTGGTTAGAAAATGTGTTGTAGAAACAATCAACAGTGTAGGGGACGACATTCCCTCCTCTTTAATTGGGAGGTTCACTTATTATACCAAAAACTTGAGTCTCTAAAATATTTACAAATGTACAAAAAATTAATTTTTGATGAGGATATTGGTTAACATGAATGGGGTGAGTGCACAAAGTAGGGGGGCAAAAGTGGACAAAAACCCAAAACTAGACGAGATGCGTACACGTTTTGCTAAAAAGCGTTCATGTTTTAATTTTTTTGGCTCAGCAATCACCAAACCTATAATTCATACGCATTTCAAAGAAATCAAAACGCATACGCGTTATAACGCGTACACGTTATGAGTAGTATGGACCATGTATATGTGTTTTGGTGGTTTATACTTACAAAAATAAATGTTTAAGTATAAGAAATAATAAAAGTATAAGAAATCATAAATTTATTTTAGTAAATATAAGAAATTAGGGTCACTTTGCACCTTATGGAAGTGGTCTCGTAGCTCCAACAGTTATAATCTAGAAGATAGTTCTTCAAAACCTACTCTCGTCGGTACTTACTTATTTTTAGGATTTCAGGGAACGACCTAATAACGGGCGTTTCTCCCGGTCAAATTTACATCCTTGTATCTACAGGGAGATGTGGCACCTTTTGGTTGGACGTGGCTCAGCTGGGTACTTAGAAAAATTCATGAAAAGCCTCAACTCAAAATGTGTCCACATGGAGGCACGACGCTCATTTGAAGATCTACTTTTTAGTTTTGCCTTGGAGTAGCGTTGGGATGACACGTGGAGGTTTTTGCTACTTGGCCCAGACTTAGAAAATTTTTCATACAGTTGGAGTAGTTTGGTAGAACAGGACACGTGGCAAGCTCACACTCATTTAGGGTCTCCGCTTTGGGCACCATCTTGAAGTTGCACCATGGAGACACGTGGAGGAACCGTGCATGTTCAGGTACCGGCCCTTGAGTTTCATTTTATAGAAGCGCCAGGATGAAACGTGGAGGTCTCTGCTTGCTTTGCATTTTACTTAGATTTCTCAATGGCCAAAAGGAGACTGCCTTAGAGCATGACATGTGGTGCCTTCCACTGATCTTCAAGTATTCAGTTAAACCTTATTGGAGCAGGACACATGGAGAGCCTGTGCTTATTCAAGGTATCAAATTTTTGGGACTTCCTTAAGGTGCGCCATGGTGACATGTGGCAGTTTGAAAAGTCAAAAAGGTAGGGAGGTGGACCATCAAAGGCAACTTGGATTTTTTGCCTCCTTAAGGATTAAAATTTCAAAATGGCCTGCAAGCCCGATGAGGGAAAAGGTCAATGTTTTTCCCCGGTCAATGGTGGAGGTGCGGGCTCTCAGGGGAAATTTGGAAAATTTTCCTTTCAAGAGAGAAGAGTCAAAAGTAAAAAAGAAGTGCGGCACCACTCCAATCACATTTGGACACGTGTCAGGCTCGTTTCCCGAGGGCAAAGCTATGGGGAAAATTTGGAAAATTTTCTTTTTTCCAAAAAGTGAGTAAAATGGTAGAATTTGAGCATGGTTCCACTCCAATCATATTTAGACATGTGTCAGGCTCGTTTCCTGAGGGTAGAGGTGTGAAGAAAAATGGAATTTTTTTCCATTTTTCCAAAAAATTGTAAAAAGTCAAGGGAAGCCCCTAGGTTTGTTCTAAAGCCTGAATCTGCGACGTGGACGGCTCAAATTCAAAGTAAAGATAAACAGCTGCTATCAGTCTAAATCTGATTTCCCCCCCTTTTTCTGTGAAACACGTCTAGAAGTGTGAGTGTCCATGATTTCTTAGTCTTTTCTTCACGTCAAGCAGAGAAGAAAGTTAGTGTTGATATCTAAAGTTTGGTGGGAAGATCTGGAGGACGTCTCTTGCCATTAAAATGGTCTGAATTTCATGCCCGATTGGATTTTCCATTTTTCCTCTCCCGAGCACACAAGGGCCTAGATTTGACTGATTAGGGGTGGAATTGGTTGGCAAATTGAAGGAAGAGTGATCTACTAGAGCAAGGAGTTGAATGCAGGAGGCATTCGATGAAATCTACCCCCTCGAGCACCTAGAGACTTTTGTAGATCTGATTCTGTGAATCATGAAAGAATCATGGCGAGCACTGGTGCATTAAACGTTTTTGTCTTTTGAGGAGAGGAGGCTCTATTGTAAATGCTATAAATGGAACAAATTTTTCGTGTAAATGGTTGGAGTGTGAGGGGTCTGGACTAATTTTTCTAATCAAAAGCTTGATAGAGCCCATCCCTTTTGAGAAACTATTCAAGAAGCTTGTATATCTCTTTTGTATTAAAATTTGATCATGTCAAGGTGGTTACAAGTGTACATCCATTGACAAGCTCTAAGACTGTTCTAGAAACTTTCCCCTGCTGATAGATTTAATCGAATTTGAGTTATTTCTGTGTTGTCTTGAGCAAAATGTGTTGATTTTACTTTTGAATGTATGCAAATAGTTTTTCTTCTTTCTATTGCAATCTTGTGTTGAAATCTGATTCAATCACATAGGCCTCGATTCTTATGATAGTTTAGTGGCATCTGCAATTCCATTTCTCAGAAGATCTTTTCTCTCATTTGTTGACAGAGATTGTCTGTAAGCCTTCGGGTGTACCTTAGGCATGATTTGTCTTAGACCTTGATGCTTTGTTGGGTTTTTCGAATTAAGCTTTCATGATAGAATCTCATAGATTGTGTGAAAGAGTGCTAATTTGGGCCACCATTGAAGCATATATTCTAGTTGAAGAAACATTTTAGCTATTCTGTGGAATTTTGGTGGTCTAACTTTCCGGTTTGTAAAGTTCTTCAAGGATCTGGTGAATCTAAGCTTACCAAAACAACTAAGCTTACCAATCCTATCCTTGTTTGTCATGTGTGTATACCAATGCACAATCCTCTTCACCTAAACATGCAGAAGCAAACAGGGTCTCAAATGTCTTTAGTAACCTTTTCCTTGTTGTGAAATATCTCCATGATCTAGAAGTGACAAGTCATGAGAGTTAGATCTGGTGTGTTGATCATATTTTCTCAAGGTCTTCTCTATAGAGTTTATGCAAAAGAAGGATTTATCATTGTTCTTCAATAATAGAGGTTACAAAATAGGTTCGCTTACCTTGGTTGAAAGGAACAACCTAAAAATAGTGAGGATAGATCAAATCCTCTTGAAGGTGCTATCCATCTCCACAAATCCAAGTAACAAAGGGATAGTTACATTTCTGCTCGGCTACAAAATGACATATATTTGTGATCTAGCTGCCTCTAAGCCCCCTGTTGAATCTGTGTTGCTACTTGGCTTGAAAAGGAGAACAAATTTGGATACCAACACATCCGCATATGAAAATTTGTTGGAATAATAAACCCTACAACGGTCTCTATAAGATGTACAATGATGAATTTGACCCATTTCTGCATCAACTTGAGCCACTAATTCCTCGAATGTGTTTATAAGAGAGCCACGTTAGGGGTTTGTAGAATGTGAATAACTCATTGTTTTGATTAAATCCTCAATTTCAATCTTGTTTTCCACTATATGGGCTGCTAAATTTTCTTAACTTCTTGGGGGATGTTGAACAACTGTAGGAGGGCTAGGATAGATCACAGGAATTGCAGGGTTTGGTTATGGTTGATTGTGTTGACATGGAGATGTAACAATTAAAAAAATATGTATTCAATTCAAATTCTACTGTATAATTACCTAATTTCAATGCAATTTCAAGAAAATAATTGTGCCTACCTCTTCTCCATGGCACCATCGTCGATTTTGATCTTTGTGGTGATACTCAGACAATTGTTTGAGAAAGATCCAGCTAAAAAATGAAACGCGAGGGAATGGTTTTGTTGTAAATTTCACATTTGGGGGGAATTAAAATGAATAGGGATCATTCTATTTTTTGTTTATAGCTTAACATAATGCATACGTTTTATAGGTTCGTGAATTACCAAACCAAGGAAATTATAACTCGATTGCATTATTAGTGAATGCATACATGTTTTGTTCATTGTTTTTTTGTTCACTTTTTGGCCCCCCAACTTGGTGTACTTACCCTGATCAAGGACATCATTATACACCTTAGTTTCTGTTAGAGTAGGTATTTACCTTAGCTTATGTTCACCTAGGTACTTTATTTACCTTTATTGTATTTATCCTCCCCCGGTTATGTGTGTGGATATTTCTTTTATTTATTTATATATTAGGAGATATTATCTAGTTAGGTATAGTTCTTTCCTTGATCTATGGTATTGACTAGATCCTTGATGTATAGTTCTCTCATAAATCTATGGACTTGACTAGTTCTTTGATGACTAGTTTTTTCCATGATTTATTGCTTGATCTACGACCTTGACTGGTTCTTAGATTGTTATTCCTTGCATATATAAGCAAGGCCCATTCTCATTGTATTTCATTGAGTTCCATAATAATATATGATATTGTTTCTCATTTGTTTGCAAAGGTTTTATGTAAAGTTATTCTGGTGAATTACTTTCATCTTATTGATCGTGGTGTTTGATTAGCATCTGTGTTCTTGGATTGGTACGATCTGGTTATCATTCCTTTCAATTTCTTCAAAAGAAACCAAGCCAAAGGGAACTTAACATTTTTCTTTATCTTTTGTTGTCACGTGGGTCACGCATCTACGGAGTTGTTAGATGATCCCGTGTAACATGGGAATGTCCCCAAGGTGTGGGACCTTGGATCCTTGGGATGAACCTTCAAGGAATTAAAAATTCCTTCTAAACTATGTGCATATGATTGAAGATCAAGGTGTATAACTACAATTCTTAAGATACACTACTCTATCTTGTTCTTGTGGAAAATGGATCAAAAGGTAACTGAAACACATAAATGAGGTGATGCACCAAAAATTTAAGGAACAAATATATTTGCTTCACATGCACAAAGTATTACAACAGAATAACCTATAACATGCACAACTTCTTATTCTCTTGTTAGTCAAGACTTAATGATTGTAAAACTTAAAATAACATAAGGGATTTTATATCGTCCCCAATTGAAATGGATAAATTTGTATAGAAAAACATGCAACTTAACTGAGTAAAGATAGTTAATATGAAGGAAAGATAAATCACCACATTTAAGAAACTAAATGCATTCACAAGTATTGAATGGATTATTGAAATGCACAAAAAATCAAGTAGTCGAAGGAAAAATAGTGTTATGTACATTACTGAGGAAAAATATTGTACATGAAACTCAAAAATTGACAGAGCTTCCTTGCAATAAGATCCAATTTTTTCTTAATACATAATTCATTCTTGTATTTATATATTAGGAGGGTTGAGAAATTATAGCTACTTCTCTTAATCATTACATGCTAAAAATATAATGCACTTGCACTAGGAAATAATATCCCACAAAATAACAAAGTAGTTGTGCAGGTTTGACTGGGTCAAACCTATAACTCGAATCGGTGTTGCAACTTGAGGACTTTGGAAAAATGGCTGCCATGTTTAGCTAAGGATGGGATCACCCTTTCCTTTGTCTGATTCCTCTTTCTTTTTCTTCAACAACTACCTTGTTCTTGTATTCATGAAATTGTTTAATGATTCCTTGAATTTCCTCATTTTATTGTCCACATGCGTAACAATTCAGGGCCTTGGCTAATTTGGCTGCTTTAACCAATTTCCCTGGTAAATTTATGGTATGATTTATAAGTTTATTGAGTTGACTCAAAAAATTATGATATGACATTAACCTATTAATAGAATTGAGCCCATATAATTTGGTTACATTATTGTCCTCATTGACTAGGATCTTGAATTGAGTGATAATTTGTTCAACTGAAAGTGCATCAAAATTTTATCCAGAAATCGGTAATGTATCCTATCAAAATCATTCATAATATCATTAAGGCCATCAATTGCCTCAATCATCTTCTCATCTATCTTAGTCATAGTTTCTTGCAACATCCGGACCCTGAACTCCATAGCTTCATTATATTCAAACAATTTTAAGACACCATCAATCATCCCTTCTTTTAGAAGTATAACCGACTTCACATTTTCTACCTCTTTCCAATTCTCAAGAGTGAGTTCCAAATTGTCATTTTCCTCGGCGATAAATTCACTCATCTTGGAGACAATATCCTTCTCAGAGTTCAATTCATTGTAAAGATCATCAACGTCCTTGATCACTTTCTCTCCCTCCTGGATCAAAGTTTCAATCCAAGATCCTACTGTGCAACCTTGTTTTCTTATCTTCTTTATTACAGAGAATGAGGTGTCATAAAATCTTGGAGATATGACAAGGGCAGTAGTGTGAGAAGGATTTGTGATCTTTGTTAGAGTAATAGTCAATTGTTCTACCTTGTTTTTGAGCTCATCCTTATTCACTTTATCCTTATCAAAATTTTCCAAAAGGTTACCCAAAGCATCTTGAACATCCTGTTTGGCACCTTTATGGGTGGCCTTCCCAAGGGAAAACCATGAGATTTGGTAATCTGTTGCACAAATAGTTTCCTTGGTTAAATCTCTCTCCAGTTTGATCAACTGATAAGTTGGAAATGACCCTTGGTCTCTTTTCTTGTCTCTAGGGAGGCATATCCAAAATATTAAATGTTGAATTTTCTCACACCCGTGTGAGAGGTCAACTCAAAAAAAAAAATCTCAGATTGGAGGGGTTGGTCTAAGTGGTCTAACTAAAGGGAAAAGGGTTTGAACTGTTGTTGTGTTAGTTTTGGAATGCCAACCTTCCAACTAAGATGTCTTTCCAAGTGTCATCTCTGTCATGATCGTTCATCAGCCCCTAAGGATTTGATGCAAAATCCTCACACATACAAGAAAGAAAACAAAGTTTGAAGATGGAAATCCCATAACGAAGAAAGGTATAGTCCATTTCAAAAAAATTGAACTAGGTTGCTTCTTTTCTTTTATTCACAGTTTCATATTTAATCAAGGCACTTTTTATTTATCAATTATGATTAAGTGAAATTTTCTTAGTGTGGTTGAGTTGCAAAGAATTAATTTAACATCGTGTTAATGAAAATAAATTCAAAAGGAAGTATTTACAGCTCATCACAGCAAGATACTTTCATTTATTTCACAATTTAAAGGTACAATGGACCCACACAAGCCGTGAGGAATAACTCTGATAATTCAATACATGAAAAGAAAGTGTATGTGTTTAGATTTATGAATAAAAGAGAAGGGAAAATCCATCATTGCCTGTTTCAGATGGATTTTCTCAAAGTATTTAGCTTCCAACTTTCTCTTCTAGTACTCATTTTCTGTCCTCAATAGGTACTTGAAAAAACATGAAAAATTTGTAGAGCTTCGTATTTTCCGTTCTATTGTATTCACAATTTCAAAAAAATAGATTTTATTGAACATGTACTTGAAAATCAGAAATTTCAGAAGGAAATATAGGATCAAAACATCATCATTCAGAATAATATCATAGGAAGAAATAAAAAAAATAACAAAAGAAAGGCCTATGGCTTTCACTTTTTCTAACTAGTTTTTTCTAAGTATGTAGGTACATCTATTGTAAGCTAGTTAAACACTTCAAGTACAGAACTAAAATCATGCTACAGGGGATCAAGAGTGAAGACTCATCTGAAAGAGAGTTACTCATACATTCACAGTAAATTGCTTGGAGTAGTTAAGAGAAAACAACTAAGTAAAGTACAACCATCAACACAGATACAAAGCTACAAGTATAATGAAATATTTATATTTTCCAACACAAGAGCATATTTATGCCTTTCTAGGTCACAATAAAGTTGTGTCATGCCTCAAATTTTCATCAAGGTAAGAAACAACTCATATCAGGATCCTTTTATCAAACTTTAATCAATCACATGTATTGCAAAGGACAATGAGATAAAGATCTATTAAGATAATACAGGGTCCCAATATAATCATGGCATCCATATAGGCTACAGTTATTAAATGTATCACATGCTATAAAAATGAAAGTAGAAGTACATATCTTCATGATTGTTTTCACACATTCATGGCTACTCAATTAGCCAAAATTTCCAAGAAGATACCAAACTGAAGATATGCATCAAGTGTTTAGGCACAATTTTCAAATGCACAAGCTTAATCTTTCAGATCTTACACTGTACATAGTTTAATTATTTTTTAAGGCTTGTTATCTGGTTAATGAGAAATCAAATGTGGATGGAGTTGTCTTTGACATTGGATTATGGGCACATATGCTATAAAAATCAAAGTATAACCCAACCACTCAAGATATTTTTGTTTGTAAAGCCAAAAATATGAGCTCGAATTCTCAAACTCCGGAGCATAAGTAGAGTTACTACCATAAAATAAAATTTGGAAGGGTATATGAAGTTCATATTTGAAATGAATGACACAAATTCATCATCGTGCAAGTTTAGAAGCTTCAAATATCTTAAATATTATTTCCAGAAATGATCAATAAGAGAAACAGATGATTCCAACAGAGAGGAGCTTCTACATAAGCTTCCATTTTGAAAGGAGAATACTTTTCCTTCAAGAAGATCATAGCAATGCCATTTCATATTTTCAGTCTCCAAAAACTGGAAGATCCATTCAAAGAAAACTCATCAAAAAGTAGGATATTAATCTCTACTTTCTAACCAAGCTATCAATAATGACAGCAAGCCATTACAAATAAATGACATTTTTAAACGAAAAATGGGATGAGTTATGTTGGCAACAATTTAGAGACTAGAACAAGTCTAAAGAAAGTAAATCCGAGAAAATAAAACTGGTAAGTTTGGTACAAATTCAAAAGAGGCATGTCCATTTAAGTCACCTAAGACTATAGATTTTACAGAAAAGCATAGCAGGTGATACAATGATTAAACACAAAGAGAGAAGCTAAGAATATAATTATCAATCAAGCTACAAATAGCCAACATTTTCCAATAGGAAAGGAGCCCTCAAAATTTCATTTTCAGAATTTAAGGGTTTTCTTTTTGTAATCAGGTTACAACTGCCAAGTAAGATCTGAGTGAGTCATGAACAAGCAACCAGGCTCACAGTCACTACACACAAGAGCCTTTTCAGTATAACATATCCAAGATTAAACATAAGTCACCATACTATGGATACTCATCTTGTTAATTGATACACATGAAGCTTGAAATGAGTAAATCTTTAAAAAGTTGGGAATAAGATCTATGTAAATGTATAGCCCCATCAGGTAAGGACACAACTAGCCATTAAACGAGCAAGTTACATAGAAAATGTAATGACCTAACAAGAAAAGTTATACAAATTATTGGTCAGGTTTACAAGTGAAGTCTCTTTAGCTTGATAATGGGAGAAATAACGACCATGAATGAAAGGTCCATAAAAGCAACACATTGACCTAGAAAATGTCAAGTCTTTCCTAATAGCACCAGTCGGAAAAGAAAAGGTGAGCCACATTATGGAGTCAAATCAGAAAAGGTAAAATTACATGTCGAGCTCTTGAATGGCCAACAAAATTCAAAACCTATTCTAGTTCAAATTAGAACAAAGATGGATTATTTCAGTGGAAATGTCGTGCCATGGACATAACATAGGGGAATTCAAACAAGTGAAGATAATACGAGCTAACCTAAAAGCAAAACTCTAACCTCCCAGCTAATAGTGGGCATTAAAGATAAAAGCAAGGGGAAACCCATCACAATGGAGGCGCAGTCGAAGGGATAACTTTCCTAGGTTCAAGGAATCATTCACAAGCTCACACAGGATTGAAATCACAACAACAGTGGCATGAATGGGTAGAAATGCATAGGCCCAAAATGCAAAGAAATCAATTCAAAAATGTAAAGATATCACTTGTCAAGCTATGAGAAATAATGGTGACTTGAACTAGGATTCACAAGGCAAAAACAACAAATAAATCTCACAGGTTTGAGTATTTCAAAAAGCTCAAATAACCCAGCCCAAAACCAATGTGAACCCTAAATAAAATCTGATAGAACTATTAGTTTAAAGCTTAACCCAAGTCGTACATAACCAAGATTAACAAAATGATAGAGTGCACAAATCCTAAGGGTACCCAAATCAAAAATGAGCTCAAATTTATAGAAAATCAAACACCCAGTTCATGAATACGTTCAAAAATAAGATGAAAATAGTGGCTTACCTCATTGTAACATCCATCATGGATGAGTCCCAATGAAGAGATCATTTTCAAAAACCCCAAAATACGGCCATGAAAGATATAGAGAATAAATTGATAACTTTGCAAAATCTAGGATAATAGAAAAGAGTTGACACCCAGGTTTGAGCAAGTTCAAAAATGCAGAATCATGGCTGCCAAGTAGAAAAATAGAGCATAGATCTAACACACTGAATTGGTTTTTTACAAAGTTAAATCACATTCGTTGAGCCTATTCCAAATAACGCGGTGACCATGCCTAGTTGCAACTACAAAATGCTCATCTCATGCAGAACTAGAAAGATACAGAGTGCTCCTTCAACTTAGAATAGCCACCAAAGGTTCTAGAAGTATCCAACAAAGCAAGAGTAAAGATGAAAATTCCATAATGTTTTAGGGTTTGAATACCCTAGGTTTACCATCTAGACCCAAGTGTAGCCAACCTAACTATGGTCAAGTTGACTATACCTTTTCCAGGGTGGAGGATTTTATTTCTTTTGCAGAAAATTTCAACTTCATAGGAGGAAAGTTTAATCAAAGGAAAAGTAAGGATTTTTATTATATGATAGGGTCAGAAGTGACCAAAGCCAAAATTATTAGCCACAATAGCCATGCATGTGCCACAAAGACACAGGTAAGCCAATCAATCACGCATGTTTTTCCAGATAAGACAAATACCCAATTCTCTTGTATTTTTTCCAAGCTACCTTAATTCATGCAAAATCTCATACCTTTTGGAGATGCACAATTAAAGGAGTCAACTCTATTTCATCGAAGATATATGCAAGCTCATAAAGTTATTTTTATCTTTTATTTATTGTAACTGATTCATGCAAGTGGGCTGGAGTACATATAAAATTAATTTTGGAGTGATATCAAAGTTAGCTAGAATTAGGTATTGCTATTTGTGGAGGGTTAGGTGAAATTTTGTTATTTATTCACGCTTTTTGAAGCATTCAGGGGAATTTTTGATGTAACAGAGTGCTAGATTTTTTTTTTCCATATTTACCCTTTTATGAGAAATAACATATTGGCCTTTCCATAATTTTGTAGTGGTGTGTATTAAGATAATTGTTTCTTGTGAATTTCATTCCGTGAATTATTAATTTTTTATTAAGCTATCTACCTTGCTGCAGATTAGGTGTTGTAATTCATTTTAGTGTGCAATATTTGTGTTTGTTATTGTGATAAATCCCTTAGCATTACCAATATATACCTTGAGATTTACAGCCACCCCCTGGATCATGTTCGTCTCATACTTTTCTCATCAAATTGTGTATGTTCTCTTGTGAGAAAGCCTTCAAATCCCCTTGGTGTATCACCTTTTTATAATTTAGAATTCACTTTCTCACCCTTAACCCCACAGATCTAGTTTAGGGATACTCCAAAAAGGGAACCAACCCTTAGTAATACGGAGATTCACCTCAAATCTGGGAGACCCACATCCCATGAGGTGTTTCAACTGTTTATCGGTATAACTGAGGGAAAATAAAAGAAACACAAATTTGTCACCCCTAAAAATAGGTGCACTTATGCTAGATAACACTAAAATCAAAAACATCAAAAATTGGAACCTTCTTATTCTTCTTGGGAGTTTCTCTGTTTAATCATTCATGAATAAAAGAAGAAAATTTAGTAGATGACATGGGTATTGTCACTGTGGAAATGGGTTCTATTTGTGTTACTAAAGTACTTTTTTCAGTCACTACAAGGGGAAATGATGTGGTAACAATAGAAGGTGGAGTGGAGAGGATGACCACATGCATGGATATAATGGGACTAGAAACAGAATGAATAAGAGTTCCAAAATTAGATCCTAAAACTCCAGACGAAAGATGTGGGAGGGAAGAAAATATCTGAGCCATGGAAGGTGATGAAATGAGAAGTGTAAGAGAAATGGAAGATGTGGTAAAGGGAAGGGTGAAAGGTGGAGTGGAAGGAGGAACTGAAAATGGTGAAGAGGAAAGAGTTGGGGAAGATGGTGTCTGAAATGCTTGTGAAGTTGTAGGAGAAACACTTAGGTCAGTGACCTCTAGAGATGGCACTTTGGCAGATGCAACTCATGTTTTGGAAACTCTAGAAGATCTTGAAGCTTTGTAGATGAAAGATATCTTACAAAGTTTTGAAGTAGGTTTTGGAGTGGCTCTTCTTACCTTTAAAGGGGTGGCATGGCCCACCAATGATTATACCTAAATAGTTTCCTCAGTGAGATGCTCTGACACATTTTTCATGATCCCCAATGACAGCAGCCAATGGCAAGTCCAATTGAGAATATGACCCACTCTTTCATTTGTACTACTAAATTATTCAAGTGACCTGTCAATCCATGGAAATGGTTGATTTCTAACACTATTCTGATCATAAGAGGGGTCTGAAACCTGTTCATGATCTTGGAGACCTTTGGGGATGATTACAATTTTGTATTGGGATACCTCCTGAAGAGTTAAACTTTCGAAGTCCCTTTCCCCTATCATGATTTCATCCCTGTAGTCGATCCAAATATCCTCCAATTGCGCCACCTAAATGTTGGTCGTTCCTTGTTTGTCAAATTTGTCTGAATAATCAAAACAAGTGCGTAGGTGAAAGGTCTTCAAAGTCACCTTCTGCATTTCCCCCTCAACATTCTTTTCCTTATATGTAGAGGCACATGTGTATCTTTCCATAGTGATGGGAAACTGGGCTCCCATCTTGTGTCTGTTGTGTTAAATTTTATGATAATGTAGCAACTATTGAACCATCTCCATTAACAACGACTTTTCTGTGGGGCACCTGGGTAACTTGTGAGGAGCACCTAAGAATCTAGGAACCTTGATATATGTGAATTCTTGGAATTGTAAATATATACCTCCCCATTCTCTGACTTCCTTCCAGGAATAATTGGAAATTCTTCGTTTATAGAAGTTTTTGTCGAAGAAGTATAAAATGATAGCAAAGAAAGCATCATTCAACCTTCGAATATGTCTAGGCCCCTCTTTCATTGTGAGCTAAGGATATAATTCATAAATCTAAGAAGCACTTCCTGATCCTAATGGAAACAATTTTGTATAATTTCTCATTCCTACAACTACAAATAAAAGGTAGGAAGTCATAATGAAATTCCCAGAAGTTAGGAAATATGACAATTGAAAGAAAATGGCATTACTGATGTCTTGTCCCCATCAGATAAGGTGGTTATTTTTTCAGATAGTGGAAATGTACAGATACATCCATTCCTGAAAATATTTGGAAGAAGGAAGTCACGTGAATTGACTCAATAGTGTGATAATATCATTTACCTACTGAATAAAAGTTTGACCGCAAAACAGTCTTAAGGAACCTATATAGTGAACTCTTGAATTTTATCAAATAACTCTTATTGATAACTCTTGTACTCGAACAAGTGTGACCCTAATGTAGAGAGTAGATACTATCTGTTTGGTTTTCATGGAGGTCTTTGTTTATTTTCCTTTTAAATCCTCCAAAACATCATGTCCAACAATTATTTCTCCAAATTCCCCCTCATTCTATAGAGTGCAAAGAACATCATCGCCCTTTGCAATACAATGCATTGCACAAATTTTTATATCTAGAATGCAATTCTTTCTGAACAAAAAAATTATCATTCCTGTAATTCCCACATCTTACACACACAAAAACAACAGTAAAAAATACCAAGATAATTTTTTTTACATACATTGCTCACTTCACAACGCCATAAGGGCTCCATGTAAAGAAAACTCAAAGACGCATATGACACTTACAAGTCATCGACTCACATAGACACATGCCAACACCATATACATGTCGATGCCACACTTTTCCCAATGAATGAATCCTAGAAATGACTCAGCCACAAGAAAAGGACTCAAGGATTGGAAAACACACAACACATCATTTCTTTAATTGCATCTTAGTTATGATTAACATTCCAAGAAAATTATTGTGTAAGGATAATTTTCTCCTTTTTTCCACCTACAGGGTCTTAAGTTCATTCCACATTTAATTTATAGTTCGACCATTTTAAGTTGGCTTTTTATCCTTTACAAAAAATTCCATAACTTACATACTTATTTGGCATAATTTAAATTTCGTATAAATTACTTAATTATTTTGTTTTTATGCTAAGAATCTACTTTTCAAACATTTATTCAATGTCTACATTTTACCCTTGCAACTCCAGTGAATCTGACTTGATGTCCAAAAAGCAATATTAGGATTTAAGTGGGGTGGTTTAGATTAAAGATACCTTTTTCCCATAAACATTCTTCGATCAAGGTATCTTTATTTCTCGATTCAACATTCCCACATCAAGAAATTGTATTTAGATTATATATATATATATATATATATATATATATATATATATATCTTGTTTTTCTTGAAGTTTGATCACACCAAGGCAATTCATATTCTTTGTAACTCATGAAAATGATTAATTAAGTTATAAGGACTCCAAGAGTGACCTTAATCCTAACCTCAAATCTCGTTTTAAGCTTATATGATATACTCTTACATCACACAATGGTCTCATTAATAGCATTGTTTTGTAATAGGAGTTACAAAAGTACTGTCTAATATCTAGAAGAAGTGCAAGATTGTAACTTTTAGAACTACACATGAACCACAATATTTGTTTTCAAAGTAATATCCCATGGTTTCACATTTCACGACTCTACAAGAGAAATTTATTTTATTCTTAATGTCATAAAAGCCATAACAAGGGAGTATGGAACCGAGTTTTCAGTTTCTTGGTTTCTCTTAAGTCACCATCTTTCAAATCAATTTCATTTGCGAGTTACTTACCATTTTCTCACAACAGATAACCTCCTAATCAACTGAGGTTTGGTTTAATTCTAATGTGCACTTAGGACTTTACGCCCTATTATAGATAAGATTTAGGTGTAGAAACATATTTACCCTATAAATCCTCTGTAAAATACAAAGGCAATATATTTTCATTAGCCAAGGTAACATGTCTAGATATAAGGATCTAAAGAGATCATTAATAAAGAGTTTAAGTCATAGTACAACTATTTCATTAGGTCCATTTGCGTCATCTAGATCCCACAAGGAATTCAATCGATGATGAAGAAAATTTCTAGATCTAACTTTGCAAGACTTGGTAGATGGCTAGGATACTAAGGAGGTGTTAGTTCTACTTACTCCATATAAATTGTTTCCAGGTCGTTCCTAACCATCGGGTTCACGAAGATAATGCTAAACATACCGACCATGAGGACAACTCAAATTTGGGCTCTTACTTACTTAATCACGAAGGTACCATAGAGTGTAGAATTTAAGTTCATTCCACGGTTTCAATATATTTTGTGCTAAGAAGGATCATACGAGAAGGATGACATCGAGTGTAGAGATTGAAGTTTATCCTAAGGTTTTAGTTTCCCACACTAAAAGGATTCACGAAAGAAAGGTAGTTATACATGATTCTTATACTAGGGTTGAGTGTTTCTGTAATGCACGCTAAAAAAACCCACTTGAGACCCAAAAACAACCTAGGATTAGTTAGGAAAATTATGGAATAATTTTTTTTGTTTAAAAGAGTCTACAACCAGGTTACAAGGCAACAATTGTCACTAACAAGTTCCAGAACACTTCTAGATTCACTAGAACATAATTTTCTGTCATTAACAATTATTAGGGGTCATAAGGTCCAAAATCTCGGGTTAGAAGGTTCAAAAAGGGTCATAGGGTAATTCCTCACCATACCCACTCTCTAACAGGATTAAAGATTCAACTAGGTTTTTCCCAAATTTAATTCATTCAAAAATTCCCTAAATTATTTCCATTGGATAGGAAAATTACAAGGCAATAGCTATTACTAACAAGTTCCAGAACACTTCTAGATTCACTAGAACATACTTTTCTTTCATTAACAATTACTAGGGGTCGTAAGGTCCAAAATCTCGGGTTAGAAGGTTAAAAAAGGGTCAAAGGGTAATTCCTCACCATACCCACTCTCTAACAGGCTTAAAGATTCAACTAGGTTTTTCCTAAATTTAATGAATTCAAAAATTCCCTTAATTATTCCCATTGGTGTAAAATTAAATCACCTTTCCATTGATATAAGGAATTCCTCCTAACTCCTCATATTTTTTGAGTTATGGGCCGACGGGCCTTAGGGTGAAAATGTTTCGCAAGAGCAGGCTTGTAGGCCCATGGGTGGAAATTTGCGGGTCGGCGGGCCACGAGGGACTTTTGGAAAAATTCCCACATGGGGGAGAAAACCAATTTTGCACCCGCGCACCCGCGGGTCCACAAGGAACACGTGGCACCTCCTAAGCCAGCACGGGGAAAACGAGGCGGCAAGAACATTTTAGAAAATTTCCCGCTTGGGGCGAGAAGTCCACTTTGTGGCCACGCTCCCTCGAGTCCAAAAGGGACAAGTGGCATCTCCTAAGACAACCCAAGGAAGGTGAGGTGGTGGGGAGAAAAATTAGGTTGACACCCTGAAGGGCTAAGATGGTAGCCCCCACCCGCGCCTCCGTCGACACCTCGCGATGCCACGTAGCATCTTCTTATTGGCAGCAGGGAAAAGTTGGAAAAGTTTCCCAATATTTCCTAAATGCAAAAAGGAAAAAAGGGACCCAATCCACCACCGACACCTCGTGACTCCACATGGCATCACTTGATTTGTTGCGGCCGTTGGGGAAAATTTTGAAAGTTTTCCCAAAATTTTCTGGGAGCGCTAAGTCAAAAAGCCCCTCCACCAACGCCTTGTGGTGACACGTGGCAGCCTCTGATTAGCTGTGGGCTAGCTGGTCAGTGGGGAAACTTAGGAAAATTTTCCCTAAACTTTTTCCCAAGTACTTAAGGGAAAAATTCAGGCCCGCGGGCCCGCCAATGAAACTTTTCCCCAATTTTTGACACTAAGGAAGAAAAATTTAGGAGGCCATAACTTTTGATAGAGGGCTCAATTTTGGGAAAACGAAGACTTTCTAGAAATCTCCCGATCTCCTTTTTACTCAAGAATCATTAATTTTTAGTTTTGATAAATTCTAAGGGGTTCAATTTTAAGAAAACTATTTGCAGGCTTTTACAATACGAATTGGTAAATTTTAACTTATAATATTTGTTCAAGTTGATCTTCTTCCTCTCTCAACTTGTCAAACAGACATGGGGAATTGTTCTTAGATGGATTTAAGGAGGATTTCAAGAATCAATGTGTCTAATTGATTTGCAATTTGAGCATTTCCGTTTCTTGACAAAAAAATGACTGCAAAATGGTTTGAGCCCGATTTTGCTAAGTTTTCTATGAAATTCCTTAAATGTTTTTGTCCAATTAGATTCGTTTAGGGCTTACTACTTCAATTTAATTGTTTAATTTGTTATTTCCTTATTGCAGTTTCAAATTGTGCATTTTAGGTAAAGTATTGGCCAATTTTGAAAATGCAAAACAAAGATCAACTTTTAAAGGATCTATTTGCCATTTTCTTCTTCTGAGTATTAGAATTCATTCCAATTCAAATCTAATATGCTTATGTGATTCAAATCACAATATTCAAAACCCAAATGTAACTCTGATTTCCAATTTTACACATTTCCAAAAGACAGAGTTTTGTATTTTCTCAAATGCATTTCTTCCTTTCAAACAGAGATTTCAAATACATTTCAAAACAGATTTCAAACAATAGTAAATTTTTTGTAAAGGTAGAACAACATATATATTCAGTTAGAATGATTTCTTTCACAACTTCTTCATTTACAATGATCAAATACAACTTACAAGGGTATGATCTTTATTTTCATTGATTCAAAAACAGAGAACAAAGTGCATCAATTTCACACTTTGAATTACAACTTTCATAACCAATACAAACCATCTTTCCATCATGAATACATTACATTATCATCCACTTCAAGTGGGAAAAAGGATTTACAAAATAACTCTCATAAGGGACTATCAAGACTATCTTTTTCCTTTGCTCCAGAATGCTACATGCAGATCCATCATACTCCAATTTTGATCACAACAAATGCAGGGGGAAAGGCAACGCTCTCCACCTAACCAAGACATCCAATGAAGAGGAGAAGCCATCCCTCTTCATTGGCCCCCTAGCCCCAACCATAATGCAATAAAATATGTGACCCAACTCATGGCAACAACAGGCTTCCACAATCACACAGGAAGTGTAATCACAATAAAACATAGTTCAAACAGAATGTAGTTTACAACTACATTAAAACATGACACACACATTACTAAGGCTTCATCAAGCTAGCCAAAGGAGCAAGAAACTATGGGGGGTGCTGCTTATGCCTCCCAAAGGGGAAATGGGTATCACCACCTGAGAACAAACCACCGAAATATGTATGTATATATCATTTCAAATCCCTGTCATGCCCTTATGCCTCCCCCAAGTACCCCTTATTCCTCACATTTCCTTATGTTTCCCCAACCTCTTATGGCACCCCATAACGAGTAAATAAATGAAAGCCATTTCTTTGTAAGGTGGAACCCAAATCCCAAGTCCCTCCACCGTTATACCTCCCTGAACACACTTGTGCCTCCCACAAAATAACCCCATAGTCTTCTCCTACACCATTCTTGGGCCATCTACCCAACAGCCCACAAGCATGCCAAAATATTCACACATTAACATTTTCATAAACCAAAAGAGAAGCATTCCAAGAGCCAAGCTCTTACCTCTCCATGATGGAGTTGTTCCAAGTTCCAAAATAGTAGAATTTATCCCAATGCAAGCAATCTAAAACAGCTAAACACAAGCATACAACAATCTTCCGAGAACTATTCCGAAAGATTTCATCCAGTTTTGGACCCAATGGAGCCCTCCCTTTAAACACTGTGTTGTGAGAAGACTTTGGAAGTTGGTAATGCCTCATGTTATTTGGAGGATATGGAAAGATAGAAATGATATCATCTTTAGAAATAGTAAATAGTAGTGCAAGCTCAACATTGTTAAAATCTCTAATGTTGTCAAAGAAAACATTGTAAGATTTAAACCTCCTAAGAACAAGAGTTACCCTAAAAATGAAGAGCATATCTTGTCCCAATGGAAGATTGGAGCTGACAGTATTCAGAATGGCACCAGTAGTAACATTGATAGATCTTTGATATATTGGAACCCTCCTGATCTTAATTGGCATAAGCTGAACTTTGATGGGGCCTCTAAGGGCAATCTAGGGATAACTACTGGGGGAGGAGTGATTCAGGATCACAGAGGTAATCCTATAGCTGCTTATGCTGGTAAAATGGGGATACAAATGAATCATTATGCTGAAGCATTGGCCACTCTATGGGGTCTTAGAATTGCTCAGACTCATAATGTTCAAAACATTATTATGGAAGGAGACTCATTGAATATTATCAACCATCTAAATCAGTCTTCACCACCAAGCTGGAACATCAAGGATTTCATCATGGAATCCATAAGTATCTGCCAAACCTTCAACAATATCCGGATCAAGCATACATACAGGGAGGGAAACAAAGTGGCCGATGCATTGGCTAATTATGGCATAAATATTAATTTTAATATTTGGGATAATGGTAATTGCATCCCTGAGCAGGTTCAAAACAACATTCATGCGGATAATTATAGATGCTCAAATACGGAGTAAGGATAATGATCTTTTAGACTGGGATTTTGTGGAGATTAATTTCACACATGCGGGGCATCTCATATATAAAGAAGCTCTTAAGCAGATCTTTGAGGGCACTCAAGTACGTAGTAAGGAAAATGATGACTTAAAGTGGGATTTTGAGGAGTTAAAAGTTCACACATGCGGGAAATCATAGATACAAAGTAGCTTTCATGTAGTCACTTGCAGGAACTCCCATGTAAGGCATGGCTGCATTAATTATCATTACTCCCAGCATGTGAGAGAGCTCCTTAAAAACAGAGAAAGATAGTTTGTTAACTGCATTCCATCCAACAGTTCGTAAAAGGGTTTAGAAGAAAGTAGTATCAAACAGTCTAGAAAGGATAAAATGGGAGGAGCACCTTGTCAGATTGAGCCCAGCAGAGACCCTGATTGGAAGAGTAACAAGGTGCTTTGGAATCTTCTTAAGCAGGGAGGAATCACAAACTTTATTGATAGGATCTAGGGGCACGATCAGAACATATCTATTCAGTTTGCGATGGAGTGGAAGGATCGGAAAGTTGAATATGGTTGGAAAAAAATCTCTATTAATGAGGAATACATTACTGAAGCTACAAGCCTTGGGATGGATGGATTCCATTTTTACAACAAGAGGATCGATAAAGTGGTTGAGGAAAATAATTTTGTTGCTGGTAATGAGGAGCCGATCTTCGTTACTGCAGGTTTGAAGGTAAGCTCCATACCCTTGCCATTTGATGAAATAACTCGCATGATGGTTCGTTACATCTCTCTAGAGGGTAGGTATGTCACAGTGCCCACAAAACATCTAGTTTTCCTCAAACATTTCCATAGGAATATCACGGTTTGTTTCCCACATTACCTTTTTTCTCTCTCGAACGCTCCATTTTGGAGTTCCAGAAACATACTCGTGCAGTCCCTCTACATCAAGATTTAATTTTCTTGTTGCACAAGCTTTGTGTCTTAAATTTTCCCATCCTCCCTTCTTCCCCCATCTCTCCTCCTGTGCTTCCCACCACCATTACCCCCGCTCACACCCCCATTCCTTCCATCATGGCTCCCACCCCCACTCCCGTCCCTTCCATCTTGACTCCCACCCCCATCACCTCTACCACGGCCAAACCTAAAAATAGGTCTAAAAAAAACCCAAGCTGGATATCCCTGTTTTAGGGAGAATTCTTCGCAGCACTCAGGAATTGGAGGATGTTCAAAACCTCCTTCATATTAGTAGAGCATGTCATCAAGAGGCTTCACACTCAGAGAGTACTACCCAAAGGTTGGATGCCTTAGAAAAATATATGTTCAGCCTGAAAGAAGAAGTGCAGAACTTGACTAAGCAAAAAGGTAAAAGGAAGAGGGAAGAGGATTCTGATCTTGACAATACACAAATTGAGGACATCTATAAAAATTTAAACTCCCTGGACAACTGTCTGGGGAAAGATAAGGATCTCCATGATCACAACATGGAAATTTTTAATGCAATTGGTGACTTCCTTGAACAACATGTTCGCAGTGTCTCTGTTCTTAGTGAGATCCCAGAAACTCTGTGGGGTACGGATAAAGAAAGAAGTCAGACCATTAAAAATTTGGATGCTAAGGATCCCACTCACATGACGACGTTGTCTTTTTTTACCTCTTTGTAAACTGTCAAATCCAGAATCAACAGAGCCACCAAGAAGTAGAGATGTTCTTCGCTGCGATGCTGACTTCCATCATGTTTTTTGCTGTTTTGTTGTTGTTTTTTGGCTTCTTTGTTACATTGTTCACTCTGTTTTTCTGTTATGTTGTAACTCTTTTTGCATTACCTGTGGATTCAATGCCTATTCTAGATTCTGATCCTTCTGTTTTGTGGAACTTCTTAGTATATTATCTAGCTCTTAGGCCATCATTGTAATCAGGGTATAGTCCCTTCAAAACTATTTACCAATAATAAAAAAAATAATCTTCCAAGAACTTCTTCAGGTAAGAGCTCCAAAACAACAAAAGAATTCACCCAAAAATGAAGTCTCCAAAATGAAGCAACCCCAAAACAAGGCAAGCCATTCAAATTTTATAGAAGAGGGAAGAGAAGAGGATGAGGTGGATCCATGTAGGATGCCACATCACACATCCTCAACCCCAACCCCAAAGTCAACTTCATTCTCCAATGCACAATAAATAGGTGGGTGAATAATATGACAGTTTACTTACACACTCAAATCCAACCCACACCCCAAAGGACTTAAATTAAATCAAGAAAGAAAAGTATAATTTAAACCTACAATTTGACTTCTCAAAAAGCATTATAAAATTCTAATCTCAACTCTCCAACCATAGGTATGGTTGGTAATTAAATTTAAGAGGTATGGGACAAGTTTAACCTGTCCCACAAGCCTCCAAAATCAGCCTCCAAGGACAATTTCGAATTTCCAAGAAGGTGGAGTGTTTCACACTCAAAAGTTAACTTACACATCACTTACACATCCCTTACAACACTTTAATTCAAGACCAAAAACTCTATTAATTACTTTCTTATGACATATTTGATTTATTTATTTTAACAATATGATAACTCACAAAATTTACACACCATTTAATAATTAATGAAAGGGGTAAAAGCACCACAAAATAAACACATGCAAACATAAACAAAGGGACCAAAATAAAAGAAATACATAAAACCCCTTGGTCACATTTAAAGGTGATCCCCCCATGGGAATCCCTAACACACACAAACACGCACAAACGAATACTAGTTGCCATGGTGACCTTGTTGAATTCATCTGGAATTCCAATGTGGTTGGTCTCCAATCCCCCGATGTTTGTTGTGATATTTTAACCTGCAAAACACAATTACCTCCTTCGGCCTTGTGGCCATATCAGAACATCCAAAGTAATATAATATAATTACCAAAATCATCTAGATATATGAATCACAACAACATCAAAGAAATCTAGCAATATCATTTGCAATTTTACTCAACAATTATATCATCATCCAATAATTTCCATTTCTAGGTCTACTCACAATATCCAAATATCACAAGTCTGCACAACATCCATAATATAACCATGTCAAATAGTATACCATTATCAATATCCAAAATGCCTCTAATAATCATCATGCATCACAACTGAATCAAGTCAACAATAATCCATGATCTACATCTATCATCATACTATAATAAGGTCCATAATCATGTCTATAATATAATCAGTAGTATCATGATTAGTATCAAAAGGTGTCAAAGGGAAGTGGGCACTACATCCCCCTCCCCTTAGAATCAACTTCCTCCTGGAAGTCACTGGAAAAAATGTGGAAACTGAACTCGTAGCAAGGTAGCATCCTCCCATGTAGCTGCAGTCTCATCATATCTGTCCCACTACACCCGAACCTAATCAACCTCTCTGCCTCAAAGGCCCAGGGTCCTACAATCTAGGATGTGAACGGGCTCCACCATCACCTACCCCTGATCCTGCACCCGCAATGATGTCCAATGTAACACATGAGAAGGATCTGTAACATATCTCCTAAGAACTGAAACATGAAACACATCATGTATGTGAGACAAGCTAGGTGGTAATGCTAGATGGTAGGCCAAAGGGCTGATACACTCCAAGATCTCAAAAGGACCAACGAATCTAGGAGCTAACTTAGAACCTTTTCCATAACAGATAGGGCTCTTATGTGGCCTGACACAAAGGAACACCTTCATGCCCACATCAAAACTACGGTCGGTCCTATGCTGATCTGCATACTTCTTCTTCTTGTCCTGAGCCTCTTGCAGTCTCTGTCTGATCAAAACCACCTGCTGCTCCATGTCTTGTAACAAAGCTGGTCCAAGAGAAACCCTGTCCTCTAACCTGTCCCAACTAAGAGGTGTCCTGCACTCTCTGCCATACAAATCTTGAAAAGGAGCCATGCCTATAGAACTCTGAAAACTATTATTGTAGGTAAACTCCACCAAGTATAGGTACTCCTCCCATCTTGACTATTGATCCATCACATACATCCTGAGCATGTCCTCTAAAATCTGATTCACCTGCTCTGTTTTTCCATCTCTCTCAGGGTGATATACTATGCTAAAATTAATCTTCCTCCTGAGGGCATGTTGCATGGTAGTCCAAAAATGGGAAGTATACAAAGGATCGCAGTCACTAATGATCTTCTGCGGATTCCTGTACAACCTAACAATCTCATCCAATTATACCCGTGCCACTACACTAGCTATATAAGTGGTATGTACCGGGGAATAGTGAGCCACTTTTGTTAATTTATCAACCGTGACCATGATGGCGTCGTGGTGATATCTCGACATCGGTAGCCCAACAATGAAATCCATGGAAATGGTGTCCCACTTCCATTCTGATATAGCGTGAGGAAAGAGAAGGACAGCTAGATGTTGATGTTTGGCATTTAATTTTTGGCACTCTAAACATTGTGACATGAACTGAGCCACGTCTCTATGAAGTCCTCTCCAATGATACAATTGTCTGAAGGTGGCGTGCATCTTCTTCACCCTGGATTGGCTGAATAGTGAGCACAATGTGCCTCTGCCAAGATTTCCTACCTCAAGCCTCCATCTCTAGGAACAGAAATCCGGCCTCTGTGCCTAAGAAGGCCATCTACCTCTAGGGAAAAACCATTAAACTTCCCCTCGAGGGGTCTCTGAGACTCTATCTTTGCTCAAATTGCAATGTAGAAGTTATCAAGAGGAAGCTGCTGAGGAATCCTGCTCCGTAAATCCATGCTCACTTAGGTGGCCATAGCCACATGTCTCCATCTATTGAGAGCGTCTTCCACAACATTCTCCTTTCCTTTCACATGTTCTATCTCTATATCATACTGATAAATAAACTCCATCCAATGCCATTGACGAGCGTTGAGATTGGGTTGCATGAAGAGGTGGCGAAGACTCAAGTGATCTGTCCTGAGTGTGAATCTCTAACCAAGAAGAAAGTGCCTCCATTGAACTAAAGTGTGCACAACTGCCACAAGCTCAAGATCATGAGTCAGATAATTAAGCTCGTAATATTTGAGTTTGCGAGACTCAAAAGCCACTACTCTGCCCTCCTGCATCAACACACCTCCAAGCCCTGCTAAAGAAGCATCCGTGTAAAAAAAAAACTCACCCTGTGGATCTGACACTGCAAGGATAGGTGTTGTAGTGAGACATTTATTCAGTGTACTAACGGCCTGCTCACACCTTTCCAACCAAAAAAACTTATTCCCTTTCCTCTAAAGGGAAGTGTTGGGGTGTGCAATCCGAGAGAAGTCCTGAACAAATCTCTGGTAGTATCCTACTAATCCCATAAAGCTACACACCTTAGTCACAGTAGTGGGTGCTGACCAATCCATAATAGCTCTAATCTTGGAAGGATTGACAGTGATACCTTCCCCAGAAATGATATAATCCAAATACTGCACCTCCGTCTGAAAGAATGCACACTTCTCCAAGTTCCCGTAAAGTTGCTGCTCCCAAAGGCACTGAAGCACCTCGCGAAGGTTCCCCTCATGCCCTTCACGTGTACATGAGTAAATCAAAATTTCATCAAGAAAGATGAGCACGAAGTGATCTAAGAAGGTCCCAAATACACCATTCATCAAACTCATAAAAACTGCAAGGGAATTAGTCAAACTAAAAGGCATCACTGTGAACTCATAGTGGCCATATCTCGTATGGAAGGTGGTCTTATAAATGTCCACCTCCGAAATCCTCAGCTGATGGTAACCTAACTTAAGGTCTATCTTAGAGAAATTTGTGGCTCCCTTCATCTGATCAAATAAATCATCAATGCGCGGAAGGGGATAACGATTCTTGATCGTTACTTTGTTCAGTTGGTGGTAATCAATACACAACTGCAAGGATCCATCGCTCTTCTTCACAAAAATCACTGGTGCACCCCAAGGGGATACACTAGGATGGATAATGCCTTTCTCCAAAAGGCCCTCAAGCTGCAACTTGAGCTCACAGAGCTCTGGTGTGGTCATCTCATAAGGTGCTCGTGAGATAGGCTCTGCTCCAGGAACCAGATCTATGTGAAAATCAATCTCACGTGGGGGTGGTAGCCCCAGTAGCTCCCCTGGAAAGACATCTACAAATTATCTCAAAATGGGGTGATCATCTAGCGATGGTCCACTAAACCCATCCTCTGATCGGTCACTGACTGTAACCACATAAATCTGACAAACCCGTCACACACACCACTTAAGCTGCATAGTAGAGATGGTGTTAATAGAAATGAGTCTCCTGAATCTTGAAATTACCAACTCAACTCCCAAATCATCAGCGCAAGATATAATCTTGTGGTAAAAATCCATCCTGGCCCTGTGTGTAGACAACTAATCCATACCCAAGATGACTCCATAAGAGCCTTAAGGAAGGATACAAAGATCCGAGGTAGTGGTGAAAGGTCCCAAATCTACCACACACTCCTTAACTAAGGAGTCTATAGAGCTCTTGGCTCCAAAAGCCATCTCAACATCCCAACTATGACCCTGCCTCACTGCCACCAGCTTACATCACTCTACTAAAGATGGTTCAATAAAAGAATCAGAAGTACTCGAATCAAACAAAATGGAGTTAGGAATACCACTAATGTTACATGCAGTCTCAATAACTGTACTCTGATGCTTTTCCTGGTGGTTCTCGACCACTACATACATCCTATGAATGCGCCCCATATCACCAATAGTAGGCTCTGAGATTTGTTCCTTACCCTTGTTATTAGGGTTCTATGGGCAGTCTCTCCAAAAATGTCTAGTAATACCACAACCAAAACAACCGCTTGATCCTCTCCCTTGTATAGCAGTTTTGGCCGGTACTCTGGAGGTCTGTGGTGTGGATCCTGATGATCCGACTGTGGTCTACTAAGGTCTCTGCTGGCGAGCTCCTACTGAGTGAGCTCTCTGGGCACCCTATGTCCTGATGGGACCCCTAGGAGGAGGCCCCATACTCTAACCTCTATGTGCATCAAATCTCTGTGGAGGTCTATAAGGTGGGTGGGACTAGTGCTGCTGCTACTATGGTCTAAAAGGTGACTATGGTGAGCCTCGTCCACCACAAGGAAGAGGTACTGACCCACTCGATCTGTCGTCCTGAATATGTTGTATGCGGCTCTGGACTCGGTCTCTATCCTGCTGGGTCTTTCCCCAAGTCTCCTCTACTATATAGGCATTCTCAATGGTCTCAGCTAATGTTTGTGGAAAATGGATCCTTACTTCACCTCCAATGTCTAGGTTTAAGACCCAGATGAACCTGTGAATCCACACATGCTCATCCTACATGTAACCAACATAGTGGAGTAGATCCAAAATCTACTCTCATACTCAGCCACCGTAAGAGATGCTTGTCAGAGGTCATGGAACTCATCTATCCGTTGTTGAATGAGTCTCTGTGACAAGTATCTATTCTTGAAACACTCCTAAAATAGCTCCCAGGTAATTTTCTCAGAATTAACATGGAGCTTATGCTCCTCTTTCCTCCACCAGACACCAGCTCTATCCTTTAGTAGATGGATCGCAACATGAGCTTTCATGTTGCTAGAACAAGGATAGAGTTTGAAGCATCCGCTCAAGCTCACCAACCAGGGCTCTACCTGAAATCCACCTATGTCACCAAAATAATGTGACGGTCGAAGCTTCAGGATCTCCCTGATATGATCTGCAATTGTGGTCTGACGACCTCTAGGCCTCTCTGTATGCTCATCCCTAAGCCTAGGGCTCCGAGACCTCTCTCTATGTCATGAAACTCGGTCACCCTGTCCCCTTTGTGGTGACTCTAATCTAGCTAAATCTACATGGGAGTTCTCTCCTCCATGCTCCTTACTAGGTCGAGGATATACCTGACCCTCAAAGGAAGGGACTCTATCTTGTCTGGTTGTATGTCCTCTTACTGATCCTCCCCGTAGAGCGGCATTAACATCCTCAAGAGTCTGACTAAATCTATGGGGTAGGATGGTTGCTACAACATGATCTGGTGGTGGTAAGTCTGGGTCTATGTGAAAGGACCCCTCATCCCTTCTACGCCTTCTCTGCAAAGACCAAGGCGAGAGTTATTTCATCTTTTTAAGTTTTTATTTAGTTTCCATGTTTAGCTAAAATATGTAATTTCTAAAGCTAAATTGTTTTCTAGATTTAAAAGTGTGCTAGGTTTAAGGTTAATGTATCAAGAATTCTACTGTGCCCAATGGTCCTAATATTTTGAACCACTACTCTAATACCAAGTGTAACGCCTGCTAAAAAAACCCAGTTAAGACCCAAGAACAACCTAGGATTACTTAGGAAAATTATGGAATAAATTTTTTGGTGTAAAAGAGTCTACAACTAGGTTATAAGGCAATAAATGTCACTAATAAGTTTCTAGAACACTTCTAGATTCACTATAACATACCTTTCTTTCATTAACAATTATTAGGGGTCATAAGCTCCAAAATCTTGGGTTAGAAGGTTCAAAAAGGGTCAGAGGGTAATTCCTCACCAAACCCACTCTCTAACATGGCTTAAATATTCAACTAGGTTTTTTTGAAATTCAATGCACATTCAAAAATTCACTTAATTATTCCCATTGGATAGAAAATTTCCCCACCTTTCCATTGATATAAGGAAGTCCTAACTCCTCATATTTTTTGAGTTATGGGCTGATGGGCCTTGGTGTGAAAATTTTCCCCAAGAGCAGGCCTGCGGGCCCAAGGGTGGAAATTTTCCCCAAGGGAAGGTCGGCGGGCCGCGGGGGGACTTTTGGAAAAATTCCCACATGGGGGCGAAAACCAATTTTGCACCCACACACCCGCGGGTCCACAAGGGACACGTGGCGCCTCCCAAGCCAGCGCGGGGAAAACGGGGTGGCGGGAACATTTTAGAAAATTTCCTGCATGGGGCAAGAAGTCCACTTTGCACCCGTGCTCCTGCGAGTTCGCAAGGGACACATGGCGTCTCCTAAGCCAATGCGGGGAAGGCGGGACGGTGGGGAGAAAAATTAGGTTAACACCCCGAAGGGCTAAGAGGGTAGCCCCCACCCGTGCCTCTGCCGGCACCTCACGATGCCATGTGGCATCTCCTGATTAGCTGTAGGCTGGAGGGGTGGCAGCGAAAAGTTGGAAAAGTTTCCTAAAATCTCCCAATCACAAAAAGGAAAAAAGGGACCTAATCCACCACCGAAACCTCGTGATGCCACGTGGCATCACTTGATTTGTTGAGGCTAGCGCAGAAAATTTGGAAAGTTTTCCCAAAATTTTCTAGGAGCGCTAAGTCAAAAAGCCCATCTTCCTAATGCCTCGTGGTGACATGTGGCAGCCTCTGATTCAATGGTTAGCAAGTCAGTGTTTAAATTTAGGAAAAATGTCCTCAAAAATTTTTCCTAAGTGCTAAGTCTAAAAGGTGGTCCGCCCTTCTGCCGACACCCCCTGGTGCCATGTGGTAGGATCTAATTGGCTGTGGGATGGTAGGCGCGGTGGGGAAAATTAGAAAAAATTTTCCCAAAATTTTTCCCAAGTACTTAAGGGAAAAATTCAGGCCCGCGGGCCCGCCAATGAAAATTTTCCCCAATTTTTGACACCAAGGAAGAAAAACTTCAGGAGGCCATAAATTTTGATAGAGGGCTCAGTTTTGGGCAAATGAGGACTTTCTTGAAATATCTTGACGTCCTCTTTACTCATAAATCATTAATTTTTATTTTTGATAAAGTCTAAGGGGTCAATTTAAAGAAAAATATCTGCAGGCTTTTATAATACGAACTAGTAAATTTTTAACTTATAAGATTTGTTCAATTTGATCTTCTTAATCTCTCATCTTGTCAAATAGACATGGGGAATTGTTCTTAGATGGATTTAAGGAGGATTTCAAGAATCAATGTGTCTAATTGATTTACAATTTGAGCATTTCCGTTTCTTGACAGAAAAACGACTGCAAAATGGTTTGAGCCCGATTTTGCTAAGTTTTCTATGAAATTCCTTAAAAAAAATTGTCCAATTAGATTCGTTTAGGGATTACTACTTCAATTTAATTGTTTAATTTGTTATTTCCTTGTTGTGGGTTCAAACTGTGCATTTTAGGTAAAGTATTTGCCAGTTTTGAAATTGTAAAACAGAGATCAACTTTTAAAGGATCTATTTTCCATTTTCTTCATCCAAATATTATAATTCATTCTAATTCAAATCTAATACGTTTATGTGATTCAAATAAAACTATTCAAAACCCAAATACAACTCTGATTTCCAATTTTACACATTTCCAAAAGATAGAGTTTTGTATTTTCTCACACGCATTTCTTCCTTTCAAACAAATATTTCAAATACAAAAAAATTTTCAAACAATAGTAACTTCTTTTCTACAGGTAGAACACCATATATATTTAGTTAGAATGATTTCTTTCGCAACTTTTTCATTTATAATGATCAAATACAACTTACAAGGATACAATCTTTCTTTTCTTTCATTCAAAAACAGATAACAAAGTGCATCACTTTCACACTTCGAATTACAACTTTCATAACCAATACAAACCATCTTTCCATCATGAATATATTACATAATCATCCACTTTAAGTGGGAAAAAGTATTTACAAAAATAACTCTCACAAGGGACTGTCAAAACTGTCTTTTTCCTTTGCTCCAGAATGCTACATGCAGATCCATCATACTCTAATTTTGATCACAACAAATGCAAGGGGAAAGGCAACGCTCTCCACCCAACCAAGACATCCAATGAAGAGGAGAAGCCATCCGTCTTCATTGGCCCCCGATCCCCAACCACAATGCAATAAAATATGTGATCTAACTCATGGAACCAACAGGCTTCCACAAACACATAGGCAACATAATCACAATAAAACACAGTTCAAACATAATGTAGTTTACAACTACATTAAAACATGGCTCACACATTACTGAGGCTTCATTAAGCAAGCCAAAGGAGCAAGAAACTATGGGGGATGTTGTTTATGCCTCCTAAAGGGGAAATAGGTATCACCACCTAAGAACAAACCACCGAAATATGTATGTATATATCATTTCAAATCCCTGTCATTCCTTTATGCCTCCCCATGTACCCCTTATTCCTCACATTTTCTTATGTCTCCCCTACCTCTTATGACACCCCATAACGAGTAAAGAAATGCAAGTGATTTCTTTGGAAGGTGGAACCCAAATCCCAACTCCCTCCACCCTTATACCTCCCTGAACACACTTGTGCCTCCCACAAAATAACCCCATAGTCTTCTCCTACACCATTCCTAGGCCATCTACCCAACAACCCACAAGCATGCTAAAACATTCACACATTAACATTTTCATAAACCAAAAGAGAAGCATTTCAAGAGCCAAGCCCTTACCTCTCCATGATGGAGTTGTTCCAAGTTCCAAAACAGTAGACTTTATTCCAATGCAAGCAATCCAAAACAACCAAACACAAGCATGTAACAATCTTCCAAGAACTTCTTCAGGCAAGAGCTCCAAAACAACAAAAGAATTCACCCAAAAATGAAGTCTCCAAAATGAAGCAACCCCAAAACAAGACAAGCCATTCGAATTTCATAGAAGAGGGAAGAGAAGAGGATGAGGTGGATCCATGTAGGATGCCACATCACACATCCTCAACCCCAACCCCAAAGTCAACTTCATTCTCCAATGCACAATAAATAGGTGGGTGAATAATATGACAGTTTACTTACACACTCAAATCCAACCCACACCCCAAAGGACTGAAATTAAATCAAGAAAGAAAAGTGCAATTAAAACCTACAATTTGCCTTCTCAAAAAGCATTATAAAATTCTAATCTCAACTCTCCAACCGTAGGTATGGTTGGTAATTAAATTTAAGAGGTATGGGGCAAGTTTAACCTGTCCCACAAACCTCCAAAATCAGCCTCTAAGGACAATTTCGAATTTCCAAGAAGGTGGAGTGTTTCGCACTCAAAAGTTAACTTACACATCACTTACACATCCCTTACAACACTTTAATTCAAGACCAAAAACTCTATTAATTACTTTTTTATGACATATTTTATTTATTTATTTTAACAATATGATAACTCACAAAATTTACACACCATTTAATAATTAATGAAAGGGGTAAAAGCACCACAAAATAAACACATGCAAACATAAACAAAGGGACCAAAATAAAATAAATACATAAAACCCCTTGGTCACATTTAAAGGTGATCCCCCCCCCATGGGAATCCCTAACACACACAAACACGCACAAACAAATACTAGTTGCCATGGTGACCTTGTTGAATTCATCTAGAATTCCAATGTGGTTGGTCTCCAATCCCCTGATGTTTGTTGTGATATTTTAACCTGCAAAACACAATTACCTCCTTTGGCCTCATGGCCATATCAAAACATCCAAAGTAATATAATATAATTACCAAAATCATCTAGATATATGAATCACAACAACATCAAAGCAATCTAGCAATATCATTTGCAATTTTACTCAACAATTATATCATCATCCAATAATTTCCATTTCTAGGTCTACTCACAATATCCAAATATCACAAGTCCGCACAACATCCATAATATAACCATGTCAAAAAGTATACCATTATCAATATCCAAAATGCCTCTAATAATAATCATGACTCACAACTGAATCAAGTCAACAATAATCCATGATCTACATATATCGTCATACTATAATAAGGTCCATAATAATGTCTATAATATAATCAGTGGTATCATGATTAGTATCAAAAGGTGTCAAAGGGAAGTGGGCACTACAGTTTCAATTAAATCTCTTTATTAGATTACAAGGTAAGAATACAACACACTAATTAATTAATCGTTTATTGAACATTGAAAATGCACTATAAGATATTAACTTCAAATTCATTTACTATATATATATATATATATATATATATATATATATATATATATATATATATATATAAAACCTTTTTACCATACGTAATTGTGAATAAACTTGAACCTATGATTAAATGCACATTTCCTTAGATATCCCTAAAACTAGCATCTCATACCTATTAGCAAGTTTCAAATATAAATTTTCTGTAACATGAGACTACATTATGCATATATTCATTTTACAATGACCTATATAACTTACAATAATAAATAATGAATTACACATCACCTTTTTGCCATCTTTCTTACATCCTGTAAAACCATGTGAGCATGAAATCAGTGATAACTCGCTGTCATAGAATCCACCTTAATCTAACATAATTAATGTATTTAGTTTTCCATTTACATATAAAAATAATTATAATTTGCATTCAAAAGAAAAGGTTGAGAAACATGTATTCATTTCATTTCATTTACTTCATTTCGTAACTATAGAGAGAGAAACACCCATTTGTCAAAAGTTCCATTTCACACTACAAGTCACACTATAGAGTTTCAAACAGTTATTTACATGTGTTAAAAAGTTTCTACGGTGGTTTGGCAACCTGATAGGGGTCCTACAACTTTCTTTTTTGCAATTTCCTACTAGCTACAAAAACTTTCAAATCAAGCTCGGAGGCTAAGAATACACTTTCAAACGTTGTCTTCTGATGAGTAAACACACCACGGTTAAATTTCTACGTGTCCACTTATATACCAAGAGTTCATAGGAACTGACAAAATTTGAGTCTAGCGAATGGTTTACGATTGGTGGCTAGTTTTCTAGGGCTATCAGTCGTAATTGGCCTAGTTGCAAATGATTAAAAGTAAGCTTGAGTGATAAAAAAACCATGTCCAAAACTAGCATTCGATGGATGAACATGCCATGATAAATTTTTTATGAGTTCCCCCATATATGGCGAATTCATCAGAGTCATCGGAAATGAAAAACTAGGACATGGTTTTCAAATGCCAACATAATTTCTGAAGCCACTGGTCTTAATTGGTCTAGTTTAACCTAGTCAAACTGCGACTAGAGGCCTACAAAATGGCTTTGCTAAACTATACAGAAAAGTTTTTTTCCCTAAACTGAAAGTTCCATACAATTGTCTAGTAAAAACACTAGAGTTCTGTGAAGACGAATAAGCATTTTGGTGCTCGGGGTTCAAATGGCGGTTCAAAATGAAAGCCAACTTTTCAGTTTTAGTAGCTTCCTACAACTGTAAAATAGTGAAAACATTATTCGTAGAAGGGTGTCAAAAGATCACAAATGATCATTTGGGGTCAATCCAAAGAATGAGGTGACTCCTCACATAACAAGGTACACGAATGAAGATTAACATCCCATTTATGAAGTTATGAAGGTTACTTGGCAAGTCTCTGAAAATCATAAATTTATCTATTTTTATAAGGAAATGGTGAACATATTAACCAGGAATTCAACTTTAACTCATTAATAAAAGAGGTACTGTAGCTATCTAGTTTGGTTGGGACATTGCTAGATCCTCTTGAAGTGAGGGTTTAATTTTGTTATTTACCAAGGAATAACATGTCGTGTAAGTTATGTTATGACGTTTTATTGTTTTAAAACCAGTTTATTTAATACAATCAAATGTACGAAAATCCTTTAGTTTAAAATTTTATTCCGTTGCAAAAGAAAACCTAAATACTAGAAATTATGAGAGATGAGGGGTGATGAACCATGCCTCGAGGAAAAAATCCAGTTGAAACCATAGGATTTTGTTGAACATCTCACTTGGGCATTTCATCAAACAATTCACGAGCATCCACAACTCCACCCTTTTTCATACACGTCAGTCGTAACATTTATAATTATACATCTAAAACTATTCCTCTATTCTTTATACTTTGAAGGATGTCCATACTCTATTCCACATCTCGCATCTGGCACAAGACAGGAGATGCTAGCAAAGGTTATGGAATCTGACTTTAGATCTTCTAGTTACAGTTGCTCAGAAGTTTCTATAGCCTTTTCAACAAACCCATTTTGTGTATATCCTACAGTAGTTGCAGTCCACAAGCCCACATTTCTCTCAAGAATTTTTTTGGCTAAAAGTTTACATGCCATTCGTATGCTTCCACATATTGTAGGCAGATCTGCCAGGGCACTTACAACTACAAAATATGACGAAAATCCCATTTTGGCGCAGGCTAGGAGTATGTGGAAAAGGGCGAAATGACCAGGTTGGAGGCCTGTATGTTGCATATGTGAAACATTGTGGTTGTCTTAAGAGGAAAACCCATGTATTCTATGCACAAAACACCCCATGGTAAGCTAGCACAAAATCAATTTCATTACCGAAAGAGCTAAGGTAAGAAGTTAGTCATAGAGAAAAGACAAAGCCAAAGCAGTTGATTTTTTCAAAAACTAGCAGAAATTAATATAGATCTTAGTACTAACAAAAAATTCATGGCCGACTGTATCAAAAAAACATGATCTTCGAGGCAACAAAAGTGATGGCATAGAGCATTAACAACCAAACATTTGTTAATATTTCTCCATCAAATGCTTACTGGACGTCTAAACCCTGTCTTGGAGGTAACATTTGACATAAGATGGGAGAATGCAACAAGTGTAAGAGGCTCTACAGCTATGAGTGTATTTTCTTGAAAGTTTCAAAGCATTGTTATCCCAAACCTATTTTTCTGAGAAAACTGACCCAAAATAGTCATGTGACCAACACAAAACTAGCACCCGGGGAGACAGTTCCCATTTCTCGTGCATGCGCCCACGGTTTTGCAGACATATTTGCCAAGGCACTACATTGGGTAACTACAACTATTCAAACAAATCTAAATGTAAAACGTGCTCTTTGGTTTTACGTGGTAACTAGCTGGAGGACACAAAACAAACATGAATTACTGAGAAGGGAAGTGACAGGCCTGCCTTCCTTCCACCTGCCCACACAACTACACCTTTCTACCTCCTCCCACGTCCCTTCCCACACCTGCCTCCACCTACTCGCCATAAAACTCCAACTACCTTCTTAAATCCCTTCCACCGAGACTAGACATAAACCTTTTTTATTAAATGTGAAGGGCACTACATCTCCCTCCCTTTATAAGAGCATCATCCTCAATGCGACACAACATCGAAGCTTGAAGGGGAGACGTAGACAGAAATTCAATAATGACACATGTCATTTAACAGAAAAACTTGTTGGTACAACATGACCATAAGGAAATAAACTAATTATTTTAAAATATCCTAAATTTTAATGTTCTGTGAAGATTGGTAGTTCTATTTTTCTTATTTACTTAGTATTTTCCTTTAAAGTATTTATTAATCTCAACTCTCAGTATTCCATTGTCTAAGATTTTAGTTTTTTTATGTTCGTGGGTGCCCAATAGAACTGACATCACAATACTACATCAAGTCCAAACACAACACTAATGGTCCTCAGGACATAACTCCACATACTTCCATGACTGTATTGCAACAGAAGAACTCAACTGACCCACGAAAAGAACATACAGAGCCCTCCTAACATAGTAATTGTCACACATGCACCTGACACCATAGTATCCATGACATACATAAAATACTACAACATGGAATTCCCAACAGATACACATATAGAGGTTTCACGCAACTTGGGACAATAAATATAGTTACATAGTGTCAAAAATGGGTCAAAGCATACCCTTAATGAGGAGCATCAATCCTCAACATCACAAAACATGACAAGACTCACATGAGTACACACAAATAAAAGAACCAACACCATACACCTCCAAAAACATAACCAAACAACTCCATATACCTCCCAAAGCATAACAAAACAACTACATGTGCCTCCCAAAGCATCACAAAGTAACTCCGTATATTTTCCAAAGCATCAATCACACCCACACAAATCTCTTATGCCTCTCTCAAGTCTTTTATGGCTCCCTCAAGTCTTTTATGCCTCCCTCAAGTCTCTTATGCCTCCCTCAAGTCTCTTATGCCACCCTCAAGTAATAAAATAAAGTTAAATTTTCCTTTTCGCTCCCCAGAAGAGGTCGGTCACCCTATGGCCCTAGGCGCATAGAGTCTATATACCTCTAACCCAAGTGAAATAATAACTTGTGGTTCAACAACCCGCTAGTTATAGTTAACTTCTTGGGGTGTACCCCCATACAACGAAGCGCATCCATAGGTTCCACCACTCCATGGTGAATCCCATGACCCTATTCCAACACATTACGACATTAGAATCAGGATAACAATCCATATCAAATGCTAAGTGGAAAAAATCCCAAGCCTTGGGCTAGGTTATAAAAATTTTAAACTTAAAAATAAAAATTTAAATCTAAGCAAAAAAAATGGTCAAATAGCCATAGTCATCGCAAAAATATGCCTCTTTAGTGCATCAACCAAATAAATGCCCAAAATATAAGTACATGTCAATCAATAAAAATTTTGGTTCTAGCAAGAAAAGGGAAAATTTTCAACTTACTGATAAAATACGTGTATATAAATAACACATTACAATAACTACATGGCCTTATACGGCCACTAGGGGGTACTCAACAGGTTACTGGCACTCAGAACATCGATCCTCAACTCATAAAATAACATATAAAATAATATAACTGTCATCATCTCTATATGAATCTTCCCACCACCACATCGATAAGGCTCAACATAGTCAAAATCACATAGGTTGAGTCCATACGATAACCATATCGGGAGACAGAAAAGAGTACAAGTCACCATCTACTAAGCCTAAGGTGTCCACAAAACACAATATGCATGACACCCGTTGAGCAAGTGTCACACATACCAAATGAACAAAAGTGGGTTTTCAGCCTATGTAAGGCTCCAGTTCCTATCTCGTACTCGGCTCGAGTGACAGGTCAACAATACACATTTTATCACTCCAAACATACATAGTTTACTGATTTCCCTTAGGGTCGGTTAGTGTAGGGTCCACAACATAACATTAACTACATCACTAACACAATGGTGATTTACACACATTAACCATAGTGTCTTATGCATGGTATATATATATGGTATAACACAATCATTACTTTTATGGGTTACAAAACATCACTTTACCACATTCTGCACCCAAAGTGCAATCACTATACATTAGGGATCATACACCCACCATATGCCCCCGAATCACGACATTAACCATCACATTTTTTTCATGAATTATACATATGAGGAACACAATGTATAACCTTACAACATATAGTCAATTCCAATT
The DNA here is from genome assembly GCA_019776745.2 of Taxus chinensis. NCBI lineage: Eukaryota > Viridiplantae > Streptophyta > Pinopsida > Cupressales > Taxaceae > Taxus > Taxus chinensis. Next base: position 284,377,017 of record CM034146.1, read on the forward strand.
ACAACATGGTGACACACACGATTCATCACAACACAGTGATGACATCACAATAAAATACAATTCACTTTACAACAATTTTGTCATGCAATACCTCAATACACCTTCATATCACATAATGCCCAAAATGCTCCAATACTCGGCAATCCACAATAACATGCTTTTTCACACACAATAAGGTGGTACATCACACATGGACTCTTCGTAGAAGCTATAAAAAGGAGAGAGAATAATCTCATCACAATCACATCAACATGGTAACAAATATGCACTAAGTAGCATACAAAACATGTGCATTCAAAATATAACAATTACGACATGGTTCACATCACGCTTAAATCAAATTATTCTTCCAATATCCACCACCATCATGCAACACCATCACAAATCCAATCTTCTCCAGAGGTTCGAGAGCATGAACCTCTACTCTGATACCAAATGTAACACCCACATTTTACACACACAAAAACAACAGTAAAAAAACCAGGATAAATTTTTTTGACTTACATTGCTCACTTCACAACACCATAAGGGCTCCATGTAAAGAAAAATCAAAGATGCATATGAAACTTACAAGTCATCGACTCACATAGACACATGACAACACCATAGACATGTTGATGCCGCAATTTTCCCAATGAATGACTCTTAGCAATGACTTAGCCACAAGAAAAGAACTCAAGGATTGACAAACTCACAACACATCATTTCTTTAATTGCATCTTAGTTACGATTAACATTCCAAGAAAATTATTGTGCAAGGATAATTTTCTCCTTTTTTCCACCTACAGATTCTTAAGTTCATTCCACATTTAATTTATAGTTCAACCATTTTAAGTTGGCTTTTTATCCTTTACAAAATTCCATAACTTACATACTTATTGGGCATTATTCAAATTGCATATAAAGTACTTAATTATGATCTTGTTCTTATGATAAGAATATGATTTTCAAACATTTATTCAATGTCTACATTTTACCCTTTCAACTCCAGTGAATCTGACTTGATGTCCAAAAAGCAATATTAGGATTTAAGGGGGGGTGGTTTAGATTCAAGATAAATTTTTCCCATAAACATTCTTCAATCCTGGTATTTTTATTTCCTAATTCAATATTCCCACAACAAGAAATTTTATTTAGGTTTTAGATATATATCTTTTGTTTTTCTCAAATTTTGATCACACCAAGGCAATTCATATTCTTTGTAACTCATGAAAATGTGTAATTAAGTTATAAGGACGTCAAGAGTGACCTTAATCCTAACCTCGAATCTTATTTTTAGCTTATATGATATACTCTTACATTGCACAATGGTCTCATTGGTAGCATTGTTTTGTAATACAAGGAGTTACGAAAGTACTGTCTAACATCTAGAGGAAACAGTGTTCCATCCAGTGCTTATAAATGGAAAGCTCCTGAATCAAGTATATAAGTCACAACATATGGTCCCAACCAATGAACTTGGAACTTTCAAGGATGGTGCAAAAACTTTGAATCATATAGAAGGACCATTTGTCCAACTTCAATCTGCTTATTTTTAATATGTCTATCATGTCATGCCTTCTACTTGACCTTTTCTGTCTTCTAGTTCTAACAAGCTATAATACACTTTTCATCCAACTGCATTAGTTTATCAATGCACTCTTTAATTTATTTCTCATCATATAATCCCCCTGTGCATGCAATATGTAGAGAGGGTAACATGAATTCCACCGATAAGACATCCTCCAAGCCAAACACCAATTGAAAGGGTGTGGCCTTGTTCAATATTTTATAAGTTGTTATGTATATCTATAGTACAATAGAGACTTTATAATCCTAGTATTTCCTTACAACATCACAAATCTTAGTCAATGTGTGTCCCAATATCTTATTGAAAGCCTCAACAGTGCCATTGGCATGTGGGTGATAGGGTGTTGTTTTATGGTGTGCCACCATGAATTCTGCCAATAGTATCCTAATGGTCTCATTAAGAAAATGAGTGCCCATATCACTCGTCGGACTCAATGGACATCCATACCTACTGATTATGTTCTCCCATAAGAACCTTGCTACCGTGGCTGCCATGTAATCCTTTGTAGGTGCTGATTCTACCCACCTTGTAAGATAATTTGTACAAGTTATAATATAACATGATCTAGTTATGCGCACAAGTGGGGAAATAGGACCCACAAACTCAATTTCCCACTTTTTAAAAGGTTCTACACTAGCAATAGGCCTCAAATACATTTCATCTTGATGCCCAAGATTCCCAAGGCTTTGATAATGGTCACATGCCTTACAATATTTGATACAATCCTTATAAATTGTTTCCCACCAAAGGCCTGCCAATAGAATCTTGTGCGAGGTAGTATTTCCTACATAATTTCCACCTACAATTCCACCATGAGCTTCCTCCATAATGGAAGTACACTCATGATCAAGTACACATTGGCGTAAAACCTCATCCTGGCCTAACCTGTATAAATATCCACTAATTAACATGTAGGGCACGATGCGTATAACAAGTTTCTTCTTCTCCAAAGCCTTCATTCCCTCAAGTGCCACACTAGTACACAAAAACACAACAATGTCTTCTAAGTCAGAGGGCATGTAGTTCAATATGAAAAGATGGGCATCTGACATTGTATCCTCAATGCTTTGCGTGTCCTCACCTGAGTTAATCCTTGATAAATGATCTGGTCTTGAGTTACTCTTTCCTGGCTTCACCAAAACTGTAAAGTCAAATTATTGGAACAAGAGAATCCACCTGCATATGTGCCCTTGTAAAATGGGCTTATTGATTATATACTTAAGTGTCATGTGATTTGTGTAAAATATGAACATAGTTTCTAAAAAGTATTACCTAAAATTGTGTAACGCATAAATAATGGACAATGTTTCGTGCTCCGTAGTTGTATAATTTTGTTTAGTCGGGGTCAACTTCTTGCTTACAAAGAAAATAGTATGATCAACAATACCCTTTCTAGGCTGGGATAACACTACGCCAATGGCCATGTCAGAGGTGTCTACATGCACATGGAATGGTTTGGTCCATGAAGGAAAGTGTATAATAGGTGCATAAGTAAGCCTTTCCTTCAATGTCTGAAACGCGCACCGTTGCGCCTCACCCCAATGGAACATTCCCTTACTCTTCAACAATTCCTCTAAGGGTGTGACTATCCTAGCATAACCCTTGATAAATTTCCTGTAATAACCTATGTGCCCCAAGAATACAAACACCTTGCTCTGGTTAGTAGGTTTCTCTAAGCCCAAAATGACAACAACCTTAGTAGGATCTACCAACAAGCCTTCTTTACATATGATATGTCCCAACATAGTTCCAAAGGGTGTAGTAAAGACATGCTTCTCAATGTTTAGGGAGATGCTTAATTTCCGAAACCTCTCAAACATAAGTCTTAAATTATCACAATGATCTTTTACTAGCCCATAAACAGTCCAATCATCCAAGTAAACTTACAAAAACTTATGAATGAAGTCCTAAAATGCTTGGACAACAATGCGCGAAAAGACTGTAGGTGAATTTTTCAATCCAAAAGGCATAACTGTGTATAGAAAAATTCCCCACTCAATGGTGAAAGTTGTCTTCTCTTGATCTTATTTAGCAATCTGCACCTGATGATATCCAGAAAATCCATCTGTGAAGGAGTAGATTTCGCGCCCTAGAACGCCTTCCAAAATCTCCTCTGTAAATGGTGCGAGAAAGGGATCTATTACACAAGCATCATTCAATTCCCTATAATCCACATAGATCCTTATCCTTCCATATTTTTTTATGCTTTTCACCATAGGGCTAACCAAATCTGACTCCTTAATGGGTTCAATGATTCCATACTTCAACATCTTATCAATCTATTCCTTTACCTTGACGCGTAGATTATGATTCATCCTATAAGGCCTCTTCGTAACCAGGGGCACACCTTCCTTTAAATTTATCCTTATCTCACCCAAAGAGTGATGTACCCTTTTCAACTCATGATAACCTCTAGGAAATAAGTCTTGGAATTCACGCAACAACTCAATTATTTTTGCATCCTCTGAGTCAGACCAATAATCACCAATAATGGCCTCCTTAGGTTATGCATCTGTCCCAATGTTGACCTTCTTCATTTTGATAGCCTCATGATAAGCACACACCTTTTCATCTGCAATGTCTAAGACCTCACACGTACCTATAGTGTGGTCAACCTCCAAATTATCTACTTCCTCATCATTACTCATATAAACCATTTTACCTTTCTCTTTTTACAACCAGGCACGCCCAAGCTGTTCTTCGTCTGTCTCTTCTTCTTCAAAGCGCGCCTCAAGATCTGACTCTCCCAGTAATTCCTAAATAAGCTCATCAGCCTTTACACTATCTCCCATATTCATGCATTTCATAATTTGTAATGCCTCATTCACTGGTGGTTTAGTAGAAATGTCTCTCTCTCCGCTCTTGTCTCCTCGTGCGCAAATCTGAGGATATCCCGAGTATCATGCCACTCAGGGTCACTCTCAGCTCCCTCTATAGGTCATGCCCCCTCTTCCTCCCCCTCCACATCATCTCTCATATCCTCCTTAGAGTCAAATTCTAAATCCATTGGCTCATCCTCCTTCCCACTTTGAGTAGGAGTTGCCCCAATCTTAAGTAAGGATGCTCGAGGGTCACCATCTGCCCGTCGAGCCTAGAATAAACACCTAATTGCAATAGGCACACTAGGAGTAACCAATTTCTAACCAGGATCCCCTCTAGGAACCCTCCGAGCCTCTTGAATAGTCCTATAAACAGGCTCCACTGGAGGAAGCATGATAGGGTATGGAAGACTGAACTCCTGAGGCACCCAGTCAAATGGGTGAATCTCTAATCGCCCAACTCTGTCAACTAGCTGGATCGTGGAAGAGAAAGATACCATCATCATAGCCTCCTCACCCCATACCCCTTTCATATCCTTTTAGGGTGTGGAAGTCATGTCTGTTGTAGTCAAGGAGGCCACTGACTGATGTGGTGTCTAGAGCACTGACATACCTATCCATCTAGCTGCCCAAACAACCCCTGGGTCTGATACCAATACCCCCTTCCATAGGGGACGAAACGCTCATAAACCCAACTCATAACTAGAGTAGGGTGGCTCAAAGACTATCCCTGAAATCTAACTCTGTACAAATCATGGTACGTAGTCCCCAGAATATCATCTCCCCAATCATACTTATGGCCATGAGCCTCGATCTATACAATTATGGGGGCCTAATACTATAAAAGTGTATCTCCTCCCTTTTCCCCGAATAGTCTCGAGGACAGGATACCCATGATGGCTCTCCGAAGGATAGGAATGAGAGCAGTAGCAATGGACCAAACCTTCATTCCCTTCTTCGAGCCAGATGATACAACGACATCTCCCATATATGTGGCCCACTGCATCATCACGGACCTAGACCCCATTGTCTCCAATGTCAGTCTTCTCCCAAGTACCAGGAGTCCAAAGATGTGGTATACATCCTCCAGAGTGATAGTCCACTCACCCCTAACACCTGGAAACCAGAAGGTGTTCCGATCTACATCCCAGTAAGAGAATAGGTCTAATGTGACTGGTAGGAGAAACATGGGGCACCCGTGCTATCCGCCAGATGTCTACTTGCTATAGAAGATCTGTATCATCTTGGGTCAGCTGGTTTAGAATCCCAGGGAGCCAATCACACTCCCTCTCTCTTCTCTAGTGTATGTACTTCACCATCTTCTGCATTCACCAAGACATGAGAAAAGAGCAAGTTAATAATGTACATCACATAATAAGCTCATCAAAAACATAGAAAAACATTGTAAACATAAAAAAAATCAATTTAAGGTGCATTTTAGACATTTTGTTTTGAACCACTGCCTAATGCAGGGTGGTGGTTCCATGACCGCCTCCCTATCTTGGGTGGCAATCTTGACCCGATTTCTCAAAACGCGCCCTTAACCCCAAAAATGCCCAAAAACAAGAAAATTGACCATTTCTAGAAAAATAAAAAAATGCCCTATGGGCGCCCCCCCAAAGGACTCATTTGAAAGAAGAAAATTTGAAAATGTCCCCCCCTAGTTGATATTTTCAACATTTTAACATCTAGGGCACAAAAAGACAAAAGAGGAAATAACTAAGCTGGGAACGTGCCAGTTGATTTCTCACTCATGGAGGCATGATTACTATCTCGTGATGGTCGTTTATGTTGTATCCACGTCATAAATGGTTAACATATGTCCAGAGCTTTGAATTCACCAAATCAACAATGCACAAATGAATTGAAAAAAGGGTTTATTTCGATATATATATATATATATATATATATATATATATAATTTTAAGCTCATTTTGAGTGTCTGTGTTTACAGGTTTGGAACGTTGGTGCATGTATACTTCTACATCCTCGTGCAGATGGTAAGTCCTCTTGTTGTTTTGGTTTAGTGTTTATTTTCCAATATTTTATCTATCTACACTTGATTCTCTTCTTCTTCTTACAGGAAGCGGGAGCTTAGACGGTGACGTTTCAAAACATGGGCATGTCAGGTATAGCTTCTAACTCCCCATTTTGGGAACGCCATACTCAAATTTTAAGTTTTATGCCTTTTCATGGCTAAGATGATTCTCCGAGGGGACAATATGTATGCACCCAAAATTACACGTGCTACATTATCGGGAAAATCGTTACAAGAATACCCAATGATGATTCAAAATCCTTTCAAGAAGGTGTTCAAGCTCTAAAACCCATTCACAGTATAAATTTGTAGCCTAGATAGCTAAACTTTACTTTTCCATGCATTTTTCCATCTCCCCGCCTCTTTCTGTGCTTGTTTTGGACTTCAGTGCCAAGACCACCGCCCTATCTAGGCAGTGGTTTGCAAACCACTGCCCAGTCAGGGCGGTGGTCCTGCTCGCTTTTTCCAGATTCTGCATGCATATTTTAAACATGCGACGGTTCACTTAAGTTTTCTTTGTGCCTACATCCGTGAGTCGAATTGGCTAAAAATAGCTTTGTTTACTTGGTTCTCCTTGCTCCTTTTATTTTTAATAAGATTTAATTAGTTGGAACTACTTTCTTCTTGCCTTGTGCATGAAGTAACCTCCTAGCCGCCATTCCTATATATTCCATGCTTGTACTCAAGAAAATGGCCTAAGAATGTTGTGTATCTTGTATTATTATGCTATCATAATCTTTCTAGGAATTACATAGCCAAGCTCAGATCTCTTGTGCTATCTCTCTTCTCCTTGCATTGCGTCCATATTTCTTTCAAGTTGCCATTATGCAAGTGCCATCCTCTTGTTGTTGTTCTTTTCATTCCCAATCCTTTGGACTCAGATGAACACTCAGAGAACAAAAGGAAAGAACTGAGGGGAAAGATACTGATACTACTGTATTTGCCAAGGTTCTTGCCCTTCCAAGTTGGAGTTGTTTCTTTGTTTTCTTTGTTTATCAAATTGTCAATTACGAATTGTTAATTTCAATTGCATATCAAATAAAGTAGAGAAACAATTCATTCCTATTAGCTAGATAATTTCAAGTAGATCAAATCAATAGGAATTTGTCTCTTCAACATTACCAAGGAAGTTGTGGGGAACAATAGCTTTGTTAGGGTTATGATTTGTTCTTCACTTCTAAGGTAGGGTTGGAAGGATTTTGATTGAATTAGAATAGCTTTTAGATTTAGATTCACACATCTACACAAATAGTTAGCTACATCCGGCTAATTGTTTGTATTTAATTTGTTTATTATATTAGATGCATTGTTTGAAAAGTTAGAAAAGAACAAAAACATTTACTTTCCATAGATTAACTTGTTTTTATTGCTTTGTTCTGGTATATTGAGAAAACACCAAAAACATAGGTTAGATTTCCTTTGATAGATAGTTTTTCTACTGAAATCAAATCAATTCATCTTGCATGGCAATCAACCGTCCACAACAGGAAAAGACTTATAGTTGTGATCCCCTAGTCCCACAACTCAATGGGCCAGATATAATAACTGACATTGATGCAAGATTGTGTTTAACAGTCTTATGCACACTTGCAACATACACTAAGAAAATAGGACAGTTAGATACACTAAATATCGTTGCTAATTAGGCCTACAACGTTTAGACTACTCCTAGAAATAAGGTTTGATTGCATGCATGACCATACAAAGGCCTCAACCTCAATGATTCTTTAGTTGTGATCCACAGGTCCAGCAACCCAACGGGCCTACCGGTTAGTTAGATATTGACACTAGCTTATGCACATTGGTATTCATATCTTCACCACTTCCACCCGATATTATTACACAGCTTTCACTGTTGAACATAACAATCGATCAGGCTAAGACTTTCTAGACAAGACCAGAAAATCACCCATAGTTCCTGTAGCTCCGCTACAGCTCTTGTACCCACTTCCATGACCTTGTCTGGAAAACCATACGAGAAATCTGTAGGTTACTTTCCACGTATTCCACAACCATTCAATAGGATCTCGAAAGAGCTAGACATCGATTGGAGTCTCCGAGTAGCTATTATAACAGACAGTACCATCACACCCCTTCAGGTTAGGAGAGCATTCTTCACCTTAGATTTGTAGATTCCAGTATTGCATGTTGAAGACATAAGGTTTCCAAATTAGCTTGATCACCACCATACATTTCAATTCTACACCAGCTATCTCGGCACAACCTCCAAAGGTCGGGTGTGAAGAAGGTCACGTGTTGATTTTCTATCGTATAGTTAGACAAGAAGAGAATAATACAGATGAAGGGTCCGATGTGGGATTACCATAGAAATATGTGTGTGTGGAGGTGAATCGACCTATAGGGCATGAGAGTATTAAGCATGGGAAGGAGGCTGCACATGAAGAAATAAAGATGTTCGGTAGAGACCATGAGTGCTCAAATAAATGTACAGACTTGCAAGAGGAGATCATAGAGATGAAAGAATAAGAAAAGAAAGAACGTGTGCACAGGAAAGAGATGCACACAAAATGCATAAGATATACGTGGGAAAACATATTAAAGGATCACAAAGATTAGAGCACGCGGGGAAATGGGAGCACCACTACAAGAGGACAAAACAATCCTGGGAGATTGTAAGAGTGTGGATGAAAAAGGGTTTACCCAGTAAAGATATATCATGAGATGTTGAGAAGAGGCATGTAGAGAGGCACCCAAGAGAAGAAGATAACATGAACCAAGGAAGGTGTGATATAATTTCAGAGAAAATGTAGGAGAATACAAAGGAGGAGACCAAGATCGAGAGAGGCCTAAAAAGGTATAATCCAAAATAATTTACCCTTAAGGAAATAAATGCATAACAACTAAAGGATGTTGTTGAAGTGCACATGGAAGGAGGCACACAAGGATGATAAGAGATCGATGGAGATATCAATAAGTTGTCTTGTAGAGAGGCTCTAGAAATCTTGTGCATAGGTAGCGGTGCCAGAGGAAGAGAAAGAATACAAGGAAAAGATAACACATCAAAATTTCCATAAAAAGAGGGAGAAAGAGGTCAAGACCATCAACCGGAGTATGGTCTAATATATCTTGAGGGAGGAGGAAGATAAGAATCCCCCCAAAAGTCTATAGGCAAGAGAGATTCATATTCGCAACAAGGTTGTGTTAGGAGTAATGGGTAAAGAGATATTTGTGGAAAGGGTCACAATGGGAAGGTTACCAAGGGGAAAAGGAGGGGCATGGAGTCAAGACATGCTGAAGAATCCTAAGAGAGGAATGGTGAGAAGGAAAAGTATCTTATAGAATGAGAAAGCACAAAAATAAAGAGGCACGATGGAAGGGCGAAATAGAAGGGAAGGGACTCAATGGAAAGGAACGCCGCAAAAGAAAACATGAGCGCAAATAAATCTGCATGGAAAAATGGAGGCAAGGGAAGAATCATGAAGGATCAAGAAGGAGGATCCATTTGGAGGAAACATAAGAGCTATAGCGAGAAGGAGCTCACAAGTGTGTGTGAGATAGCACTGAAAAGACATCTAAAGGTGACAAAAATATTGGAAGAAGTGCTAAAAGAAACACAAGAGGAGGATGGCTTGATAAAGGAGGGAGCTAGGATTAGTCGTCCAAAGAGTGGTTTAACCGTTCACTATAACTTCTTGAGGAATACTTCAAGTCTTAAATACCCTAGATGTTTGATACAGGGGCATCCTGAGACTTAGCCAAAAAATGCACTAGAAGGGAAAGATGCGCACAAAATATGAAGAACACATGAGAGAAAATAAAGGAGTAGCACAATGAGGTCCACATGAAAATTGGATAAGGTGTTGTCTAGAGGACATGCAAGTGGAACAACCACAAGACAAGGGTTTCCAAAGTGTACATGAAACAAGGTACACCTAGAGAGAAATAAAAGGCACATAGGAAAAGAAATGAAGAGTACCAAAGATTGGTAGACTGTGAATCAATGAGGTAACCACTAAAGAGAAATGAGCACACAAAAGGTGCAAGACAGAATTATATAAGCGAAAGGATCATGGAAGCACTTGAGAAGCACGATAGCAGGATTCTTTGAGGACTAGTAGAACGTTGATTGATGACACAACCAATTGGGAGAAAGAGAGGAGATGCACGACAGAATCAAGAGACTGCCAAGAGAGAGGGAGAGATGGTTGTAGGGAAGCAACGATGAGAGAATAAAAGAGGACTGGTAGATCGATGACCAATGAGACAACTAGTTGAAGAAAGAAGAGGACACAAGAAGTAGGCCAACGAACAGGAGGATCATTAGAAGAAGCGACAAAGACAAAAAGGGAAGTGATTGGGAGTCACGAGTTCTAAACGCATACACAAAAGAGTTGCGAATAAGGCAAAAGATGGAGAATGAGAATGGGTGCGTAGGTCATGAGAAGGTTGAAGGAATAGGCTAGATGAAGGAGAAGAGGTAAGACACACAAAAGAAATTTATTCATGGTGGCAATAAAATGCAAGGGGCATAAGGCTGCACAGGAGAGCAGATTGTCTGAAGACTATAAGTTGAAAAGTGACAAAGGAAATGTGATAGAAGAGAGCACGAATGTAATGAAGAAAGAACACAGAAGTTTGTGAGAATAATAAAAGAGCAGACAACACAGAGAAATGAAGCCCGAGGTGAAAAGATATGACGACTACTGGTAGGAAAAGGACAAAGAATAAACTTGGAAGGTCATGTGGTTGATAGCGAAAATGATGACATGAAGATGGATAAGGGGATATAACCACCAAGAGACGTGGCACGCAGAGATTGGCCATAATCGAATTACATGGATAAGGTCAATAAAAATTCTAGATTCAAATTTAAAACCCAAGCAAGAAGAATGGAGGAGCCAGCTCATAAGAGAGAGAAATGAGAAAGAAGGTGCACACAGCTATAAAAGGCCAAAGCGACCACCAAGCTAAAATTAGTTGATTTGATGGGAAAGTGAGTCAACAAGGTGTGGTCCAAATAGGCACCAAAGGGGTTGAAGAGATTCAGTTGGCCCGAGGGACCGAGAAGAGGTCGGGATCGACTTGTGAAGCTAAGGCAATAGAGTGGAGAAGCTTGGTTGGCCCTAGGAGGCGCCAATCTTTTTAACCCCATAGAGGGATTTGTATGTTCTATTAGAGGGAAATCATGGATGTATATGTCATATGCCCATTAAAGAAACTAAATACCAAGAAAACATAAACAATTTTCTACTCCGATGTGTAACTCTGGAGGTGGCCTCAGGGAGAACTTGGTAGAGGCCTTGACCTCGTCATAGAAGCACCCCAAAGGATGAAAGTCATTGGAAGCCTCTAAAAGATTTGTGAATTTTTGTAAATGCTCTTCATTTCTTATCACGAAACTTAAAACTCCACACTAAAATAAGATACTAAATGTAGTATTGAAATGTGTATTCAAACAAAATAAATTAAAGCCATTAAAAACCTCAATTATTTATGCAACTTGAATTTTATATTTATTTTTTCAGTTTTTTGCATTCAACTCAATTGATCATTGTACTATATAAATAAACGATAATAAAATTTTCAAATCAATCATAAATATGAGAAGAAATGTCGAATTTCCTGCCGAAGGCAGGTATATTGCCTTCACCTTTGCAATTAAACATTTGCATGTTTCCAATCAAATTGTGACATCTGTATTAAAATGGGGCTGGACTATAGTTTTTGGTTTTGATTTTTTTGTTGTGGCAAGATTTGATTGGTGGTTGGCTTTATGTGCACTGTTCATTGAAAAAACGTAGGAGTTATGGGACATTAATGCATTGACTCTCATGCACAGAGCAGGTCGCTTCTGACAGCTTTGAGTGGCTCGAGGAAAACGCCTGTTTGTTTCTTGTACGCCGTGTAATTTCTCATTTGCATCTGCGCGCCAGGAAGTGGAGGACTCTGAAGAGCAAGGTGAGTTTTCATGGCGAGGCGGTTTAATCTGTCTGTTCTCATGTTTTTGTCTGTTGTTTATGTTTTAGTTGGAGTTGTTATTGGCAAATAGAACTATAACAATGGAAATCTGTGTCTGGTGCCGTAATGTATTTGCTAGAACTATTAGCATAACCTCTTTAAAGATACTATTTTCTGAGAGAGATTAGGACAACAGATTTTGAACGTTTTTTTACAGATTAGGACACTGCGAGTGGTCTTAGCTTCACAAATATCAAGCTGCATGGCAGGCCTCGCAACTGCGCAAACAGATGTGAAGTTAGTCTCAAAATGAAGACCAGTCAATCACCCTTAAATCGTGTCTAAGAGAATAACTGCTAATATGCAAAAAAATGATGATACGTTTCAGTAGATATGCCTGATAGACAACTTGATACACAAAGCGCTGACTGTCACAGCGAATATTTAAATTGTTGCAATGCTTACAAAGATTTTGAACGTTTTTTTACAGATTAGGACACTGCGAGTGGTCTTAGCTTCACAAATATCAAGCTGCATGGCAGGCCTTGCAACTGCCCAAACAAATGTGAAGTTAGTCTCAAAATCAAGACCAGTCAATCACCCTTAAATCGTGTCTAAAGAGAATAACAGATTTTAATATTTTTTACAATTAGGACACTGTGAGTGGTCTTGGCTTGACAAATATCAAGCTGCATGGCAGGCCTCAACTGCGCAAACAGATGTGAAGTTAGTCTCAAAATGCAAGACCAGTCAATCACCCTTAAATCGTGTCTAAGAGAATAACTGCTAATATGCAAAAAAATGATGATACGTTTCAGTAGATATGCCTGATAGACAACTTGATACACAAAGCGCTGACTGTCACAGCGAATATTTAAATTGTTGCAATGCTTGCAAAGATTTTGAACATTTTTTTTACAGATTAGGACACTGCGAGTGGTCTTAGCTTCAGAAATATCAAGCTGCATGGCAGGCCTGGCAACTGGCCAAACAAATGTGAAGTTAGTCTCAAAATCAAGACCAGTTGGGAAGGTCAACCACCCTTAAATCGTGTCTAATGAGAGAGATTAGGACAACAGATTTTGAACGTTTTTTTACAGATTAGGACACTGCGAGTGGTCTTGGCTTGACAAATATCAAGCTGCATGGCAGGCCTCGCAACTGCGCAAACAGATGTGAAGTTAGTCTCAAAATGAAGACCAGTCAATCACCCTTAAATCGTGTCTAAGAGAATAACTGCTAATATGCAAAAAAATGATGATACGTTTCAGTAGATATGCCTGATAGACAACTTGATACACAAAGCGCTGACTATCACAGTGAATATTTAAATTGTTGCAATGCTTACAAAGATTTTGAACGTTTTCTTACAGATTAGGACACTGCGAGTGGTCTTAGCTTCACAAATATCAAGCTGCATGTCAGGCCTGGCAACTGCCCAAACAAATGTGAAGTTAGTCTCAAAATCAAGACCAGTCTTAAATCGTGTCTAAGAGAATAACTGGCAATATAAAAAAAATGATGATACGTTTCAGTAGATATGCCTGATAGACAAATACACAAAGCACTGACTGTCACAGCGAATATGTAAATTGTTGCAATGCTTGCAAAAGCGAGTTTTGTGGTCGTCTATTTAAGAGTGTTGCAATAGACAAGCGATGTATGAGAGGTCTATAGTTGACAGATGGCAATCCAGAAATAGCAACACCCTGTACATTTGACAGGAAAAACCAATCCCGGCATCAGTCAAAAAGGGCCACCAAATGAGCAGTGGATTAAAATTTCAAAGGAATGAGTTAACACGAGTAAGTGATATGTGCACTGCACCGAATATTGAAATATCTTGATACACCTTTTGACAAAAACGACCTGAACGAGCAATCCTGATGAGCGCGCGATTGTTGGGAAGGTCGTAGTTTATCGCATGGAAACCTGAATAAAGGGTTAAATGTCATTAATGTATCAAGAACAGGGCCATCTTCTCTGAAAAGAATAAGTTCCATAACAAAAACAATCAAGCATTTTACATGCCATACCTTTGTTTTCGTGTTGCAAAATATGACAGCTTGAGTGATGGTAAGAGTATCATAAAAATCAGATAAGGTGTCAAACTTCCATTCTTTGCTTTCAACAGCAACAAAAAAATGTTTGGTGGCCTGTAATTCACAATATATTGCATGACTATGATTGATTCAGAAGCAATGCAAGGAAAAATCAAAATCATATAAAGCATGTCAAACTAATCAATCAATAGCATTGCAGTAAATTCAGTCTCATTCATACCTCTAGCGTCAATTCATCACATTTGACAAGGAACCGAACAGGAACAGTCATGAATTTGTTTGTCATCTCCAAAATCTCATGTGGTAGAGTTGCAGATATCAGCATCACCTGTTAGATGACAACACAATCACATTGATGCTTGAACTAGGAGTGAATTCAATTGTAAATGTATAGCTACGTTGTTTAGTATTAGAATATTAATGGCGCTGTGTACAGTACGGACTGCATAATCTGTCATGCGCATGATTCAGATTTCATCGTTTCATTGAAAAGAAAGAAAAAAAATAGACCGAGAAATCACCATAACTTCTGAAGACGAATAATAAATTATGGAACATATATCATACAAAAGCACTTACCAATGAGTTTTTCATATTTCTTGTACACTTCTCTACAAAACTCTGACTTTGTTTTTGTCTAACTCTACTCCAACTGTGTTAAGCGCATAATCTGTCAAACGCATAGTTCAGACCTCAT
Source organism: Taxus chinensis (assembly GCA_019776745.2). NCBI lineage: Eukaryota > Viridiplantae > Streptophyta > Pinopsida > Cupressales > Taxaceae > Taxus > Taxus chinensis. Next base: position 284,392,123 of record CM034146.1, read on the forward strand.
CATTTCATTGAAAAGAAAGCGAAAAAAAAATGAAGAAATCAGCGCACTTTCTGAAGAGGAATAATAAATTATGAAACATACATCGTAAAATACAGTTACCAATGAGTTTTTGAGCACCGACATTAGCTCCAATATTCTAGGTGCATGCTACAGTGGGCATGAGCTTAATGGAGAGTTTAGGACCTCAGATGCAGATGTGGCTCTGCAGATGCAAAGAAGATGGGTGTGCGATACAAAGAAAATAGATCTACAAAACTGGAACAGATGTGATTAGATACAAAATGCGGGGGTTCCCCGGACAGTCCCGGTTCCAAGAGAATGTTAACTCCCTTGGAGGATGTCAACCCCCATGTCTAGAAAGATAACAATAAATGATAAAAATACAAGACAAATCAATAACGTGCTTCACTCTATCTGTGCATTGAACTCTCTGATAATTTATTTAATTAAGAACCACATCTTAGATAGCGTATTCATTCAGACATTGTTCGCAAACCCTGCATAGAAAAGCTTCATCGCAGCACTGCGCTGCTTGAATTTGATTGTAAACCTGGTCACTTTTTTTTGGCTTTACCATCCTTTCAATTTATGGCTTCTATGAAACTAGACCATGGGAAAGATATCTTCAGTTTGCAGTTCTGATATTGCTTTTGCACATCATGGCTAACGCTTTGTTTTTGTTGATCAATAGAATAGCTACTTGACATAGAACAGAACTAACAAAATGAAGGCTGCATGTGGGTAGAAATCATGGTTCTCTTGTATCGTATAAATGCAATGCACAAGATTAACGCATTGATTGTCATGTGCAGGTTGACTCGCTTTTCGCAGTTTCGAGTGGCTTAGGGGAAACGCATGTTTGTTTCTTGCACACTTTGTAATTTCTCTTTTTCGTCTGCCCGCCAGGAGGCCAAGGACTTTGAAAAGAAAGGTAAGTTTTCATGGCAACACATTTTTAGATCTGGGTTTACATGTTTTTGCCTCCTCTTTATCTTTTACTTCGAGCAGTTATTGTATTGATTGACAGTGTTGAAGCTCAACGCAAGGAAACAGTCAAAGACACAAATCTTGTTCAGAGACAATAACCGTTCCAAATAAAAGACAGACAATAGTTTCTTGAAATTCAGACTGCAGAGTTAATCTCATCGCCAAAACTATAATAATGCTAATCTGTGTCTCCTGCAACACTTTTGTCACACTAGACAATGTCTATTGCTTTGTTTTAGCTACTCTTTGTCTGTTATTTTGACTAGTTATTGTATTCGTTAACATTGTGAGAGTTCCACACAAAGAAAGAGTTGAAGAGACAAACCTTGGTCAAACACAATAAGTACTCAAGAGTAAAAGATAAAGAGCAGAAAAAAACAAAGTGCTGGCCACTATCTATTGTAAATGAGTTCAGTTCTCATATTATGTCCCTTGCAAGCCAGACCTCTAGACTCTTGGATTTATCATTTTTTCATATTTGGATATCGCTTTCTGAGGACCTGACCTGGCCAATTTTTAATGACAGATTATGTTTTAAAACTGCTTAGTTTATTGGTATCCTCATTCTATCTTGAAATTTCCTGTGACAGTTACTGCTTTCTGTGTCGCATTGTCTATCAGGCATATCTACTGAAATGTATCATCGTTTTTCGTATATTAGCAGATACTCTTGATTTTGTATAACTTGTTCATCTTAAAGTGAATATTAAGGACATTAAACATTAAATTCTGGATATGTCATCTGTCAACTATGGACCTCTTATACCAACAAGAATTGCTTGTCTATTGCAACACTCTTAAATAGACGACCACAAAACTTGCTTTTGTAAGCATTGCAACAATTTAAATATTCGCTGTGGCAGTCAGCGCTTTGTGTATCGTGTTGTCTATGACGCATATCTACTGAAACATTATTGTATTCATTGAGAGTTTCCTGCCGAAGGCAGGTATATTGCCTTCACTTTTGCAATTAAACATTTGCATCTTTCCAATCAAATTGTGACATCTGTATTAAAATGGGGCTGGACTATAGTTTTTGCATTTGATTTTTTTGTTGTGGCAACATTTGATTGGTCGTTGGCTTTATTTGCACTGTTCATTGAAAAAAACGTAGGAGTTATGGGACATTAATGCATTGACTCTCATGCACAGAGCAGGTCGCTTCTGACAGCTTTGAGTGGCTCGAGGAAAACGCCTGTTTGTTTCTTGTACGCCGTGTAATTTCTCATTTGCATCTGCGCGCCAGGAAGTGGAGGACTCTGAAGAGCAAGGTGAGTTTTCATGGCAAGGCGGTTTAATCTGTCTGTTCTCATGTTTTTGTCTGCTGTTTATGTTTTAGTTCGAGTTGTTATTGGCAAATAGAACTATAACAATGGAAATCTGTGTCTGGTGCTGTAATGTATTTGCTAGAACTATTAGCATAACCTCTTTAAGGATACTATTTTCTGAGAGAGATTATTGACAAGAGATTTTGGACGTTTGTTTACAGATTAGGACACTGCGAGTGGTCTATAGTTTGACAAATATCAAGCTGCATGGCAGGCCTCGCAACTGCGCAAACAGATGTGAAGTTAGTCTCGAAATGAAGACTAGTCAATCACCCTTAAATCGTGTCTAAGAGAATAACTGCTAATATGGAATAACAAACAGATGCGAAAGAAGTCTCAAAATGAAGACCAGTCAATCACCCTTAAATCATGTTTAACAAATAACTGCTAATATGCAAACCTATGATGATACGTTTCATTAGATATGCCTGATAGACAACTTGATACACAAAGCGCTGAATGTCACAGCGAATATTTAAATTGTTGCAAAGCTTGCAAAGATTTTGAATTTTTTTTTAACAGATTAGGAACTTCGAGTGGTCTTAGCTTCAGAAATATCAAGCTGCATGGCAGGCATTTGGCAAGCCAAACAAATGTGAAGTTAGTCTCATTTTTCAAGACCAGTCAACCAAAATCGTGTCTAATGAGAGAGATTAGGACAACACAATCGCATTGAACGTTTTTTTACAGATTAGGACACTGCGAGTGGTCTTGGCTTGACAAATATTAAGCTGCATGTACAGGCCTCGCATAACTGTCATACCCGTTCAGATTTCAATTTCATTGAAAATGAAAGCAATCAAAATAGAGCTAAGAAATCACTGCATAACTTCTGAAGACGAATAATAAATTATGGAACATATATCATACAAAAGCACTTACCAATGAGTTTTTCATATTTCTTGTACACTTCTCTACAAAACTCTATGACTTTGTTTTTGATCTAACTCTACTCCAACTGTGTTAAGCTTCATAATCTATCAAACGCATAGTTTAGGCCTCATCATTTCAAATTGAAAAGAAAGCTCAAAAAAAAGACCAAGAAACCCATCACAAGTTCTGAAGAGGAATAATAAATTATGAAACAACATCGTAAAATACAGTTACCAATGAGTTTTTGAGACCGACATTAGCTCCAATATTCTAGGACATGCTACAGTTGGGCATAAGCTTAATGGAGGGTTTAGGACCTCAGATGCAGATGTGGCTCTACAGACGCAAATAAGATGGGTTTGTGATACAAAGAAAATAGATCTACAAAAGTGATGGTAAGATGTGATTAGATACAAAATCACGATAAGGTTCCCGGACAGTCCCGGTTCCAAGAGCAATGTTAAAATGCTTGGAGGATGTCAACCCCCATGTCTAGAAAGATAACATTAAATGATAAAATACAAGATAAATCAATAACGTGCTTCACTCTATCTGTGCATTGAACTCTCTGATAATCTATTTAATTAAGAACCATTCATCTTAGATAGCGTATTCATTCAGACATTGTTCACAAACCCTGCACAGGATACAGCTGCATGAATTTGTTTGTCAGTTTTAATCTCATGTGGTAGTTGCAGATATCAGCATCGCCATCATGCAACACAACGCTTTGTTTTTGCTGGTCTCTATCTTTTATTTTTTCAGTGGATCTTGTATTGATTAACACTGTCAGAGCTGCTTTGCTGCTGTTCCGCTCTTGTCTCTGAACAAGATTTCTTTTTTGCTATTTCTTTGCGTTGAACTTTGAGATTGTTGATCAATAGAATAGCTACTCGACATAGAACAGAACTAACAAAATGAAGGCTGCATGTGGGTACAAATCATGGTTTCTTGTATCGTATAAATGCAATGCACAAGATTAATAGCATTGACTGTCATGTGCAGCACTCGCTTTTGGCACTTCTGAGTGGCTCAAGGGAAACGCATGTTTGTTTCTTGGACGCTGTGTAATTTCTCTTTTTCGTCTGCCCGCCAGGAGGACCAAGGACTTACCAAAAGCAAGGTAAGTTTTCATGGCGAGACAATTATAGATCTGGGTTTACATGTTTTTGCCTGTTGTTTATCTTTTACTTCGAGCAGTTATTGTATTGATTGACAGTGTTGAAGTTCAACACAAGGAAACAGTCAGAGACACAAATCTTGTTCAGAGACAATAACCATTCCAAATAAAAGACAGACAATAGTTTCTCGAAATTCAGACTGCAGAGTTAATCTCATCGCTAGAACTATAATAATGCTAATTGTGTCTACTGCCGCTTATACAGTTACCAAAGTTTTTGCACCGACATTAGCTCCAATGCTACAAGAACAAGTTTTCTGGTTAGGTGCATCCTACATTTCCATATTCTTATCATTAATAAAAATCAGGCGCATTATTAAATTTCGTTAAAAGAAAGGGAATGGATACCAGCCCTCAGTCCCACCATGCTTGTTACATATTTCTTGTACGCAAAGAAGACTAGATACAATGCATAAGATCCTCATTATTGTTGTGCTATTGACCTTTAAACTTGCCAATTGCATCTTGTTAAGTCCCTGTTTCAGGTATTTCATAACTGTTTGCTTTCGGATTGATTTTGTTTTCTTCCATGCTGGGCGCTTGTGCTATGTGCACTGCAATGTTTGCAGCAAAAAATCGCACTAGACAATGTCTATCGCTTTGTTTTAGCTACTCTTTGTGCATTTTATTTTGACTAGTTATTGTATTCGTTAACATTGTAGAGTTCCACACAAAGAAAGAGTTGAAGAGACAAACCTTGGTCAGACACAATAACACTCAAGAGTAAAAGATAAAGCTTCAGAAAAAAAACAAAGTGCTGGCCACTATCTATTGTAAATGAGTTCAGTTCTCATATTATGTCCCTTGCAAGCCAGACCTCTTTCTTGGATTTATCATTTTTTCATATTTGGATATCGCTTTCTGAGGACCTGACCTGGCCAATTTTTAATGACAGATTATGTTTTAAAACTGCTTAGTTTATTGGTATCCTCATTCTATCTTGAAATTTGTTGTGACAGTTACTGCTTTGTGTATCGCGTTGTCTATCAGGCATATCTACTGAAATGTATCATCGTTGCTTGTATATTAGCAATACTCTTGATTTTGTATAGCTTGTTCGTTAAAGTGAATATTAAGGACATTAAACATTAAATTCTGGATATGTCATCTGTCAACTATGGACCTCTTATACCAACAAGAATTGCTTGTCTATTGCAACACTCTTAAATAGACGACCACAAAAGGCTTTTGTAAGCATTGCAACAATTTAAATATTCACTGTGGCAGTCACAATTTGTGTATCGAGTTGTCTATTACATGTACTGAAACGTATCATCTTTTTTGTATATTAGCAGTTATTGTCTTAGACATGTTTAAGGCTGATTGACTGGTCTTGATTTGGAGACTAACTTCACATTTGTTTGGGCAGTTGCAACCCTGTTATGCAGCTTGATATTTGTGAAGCTAAGACTCGCAGTGTTAATCTGTAAAAAAACGTTCAATAATCTGTTGTGTCTCTCTGTCAGCAATAGTATCTTTAAGGAGCTTATGGCAATAGTTCTGGCAAATAGATTATAGCATTGCCCACAGATTTCCATTGTTATAGTTCTATTTGCCAATAAGCACTCGAACTAAGAGATAAACCAGGCAAAAAAATGAGAACAGAGCTTAAAGCTTGCCATGGAAACTCCTTGCTCTTCACACTGCTAAGCCTACTGGCACACAGATGGAAATGAGAAATTACACAGCGTGTAAGAAACAAACTGCCGTTTTCCTTGTAGATGACTCAAAACTGTCAATTATGACCTGCTCTGTACAAGCCAGTCAATGCATTAATGTTTCATAACTTCTCCATTAATGAAACAGCTTTCTGGGGAATAAGGGCAAACTTAATTCCTTAGACATGGTTTAAGGGTGACTGACTAGTCTTGATTTTGATCACTAACTTCACATTTGTTTGGGCAGTTCCAAGGCCTAGTTGCAGCTTGGTATTTGTGAAGCTAAGACCACTCACAGTCCTAATCTACTAAAAAACGTTCAAAATCTATTGTCCTAATCTCTCTCAGAAAATATTATCTTTAAGGAGGTTATGGTAATGGTTCATGGCAAATAGATTACGGTTCTGGCCACAGATTTGCATTGCTATAATTCTATTTGCCAATAACCATTCGAACTAAATGATAAACATACCAAAAAACATGAGAACAAAGAGCTTAAATCGCCTTGCCATAAAAACTCACCTTGCTCTTCAGAGTCCTTCGCCTACTGGCACACAGATGCAAATGAGAAATTACACAGCGTGTAAGAAACAAACAGGCTTTTTCCTTGAGTCATTCAAAACTGTCAAAAGCAACCTGATCTGTACATGACAGTCAATGCATTAACGTTTCATAACTGCTACGTTTTTTCAATCAACAATGCACATAAAGCCAACATGCTATGCTTCAAAGCACATGGCTTCCAACATATTTAGATGAAAGCTCAAAATGAAGATCCTTTGCTTTCAGCATTTGAATATTCTGTTATAACTATTCTGGTTTCTTCTTCCTATTTTCAATGCTCTGCTAAGTTTATTGAAATACATGTTTTCCTTCCATTGCTTCTGTGTTTGAATGGAGCGCAATATAGATTTGGTTCATTCTACATGCCTGTAGCTACAAATGGCTGGTTTTTCTTGTGTACTTCATTGCGCAACTTGGTTCATTGTGTGTACAGAGTTTGTTTTCGTCTCTACTTTGGTTTGCAACATTCACTAACTGCATAACATGTGTTGCCCGCATTTCAGATTCGTGACAAAAGCAAAATCACAGAACGAAAGACATATAACTGCTATTTGCTTCGATTGCTGCTGCTCCATTGCAAAAGGTATAAACATTACTCTTCTTTTCTATATTCTGTTCTGAAAAGTTTTTTTTAAAATAGAGATAGAACAAAAGCGAATGCAAAACAACATTCATGCCTGTGACAGTGGTTGATGTTGAGCAATATACGTTGTCAAACAAGACTGTACAAAACATAGACAATGTCTTGCATAGGTTCGACCTTTTCCGAGACCATGCTTTCAAGTATGGTGTCGGTGACTGCTTGTTTGATTCCTTTGCAGTACTGCTTCATTTCCGATACACATCGCTTGAACTTAGAATCGGTGCCATTGAACACTTCGAGACTTTGCTCTTTGCCTCCAATCCTGAAGCATTGGCTTCCCTACAGTTAGAACTAGATCCTGAAAGCCTTTTTCTTATGCATAGTGTTCACAGCTGGGAAACATACCTGCATCGCATGAAACTATCTGCAGTGTACTCGCCCGGAGCTACTGAACAAGGCCTGTGGGGCGATGTCTTCTGCATAAAATGGCTTTCCAAATGGCTGAACTTGCCAATATGGGTTTGGTCTGCAACAAGAGGCAGAAATTATCTCCAGTTCATCCCAAACAGCCAGATACTACCATATTGTATTCTTTTTCATGATTCCAATCCTCTTAGTGGCCATTATGAACCCTTATTCTGGAAAAAAAGTGCACCTTGCCCTCAACCAACAAACAATGCTCATCTAATGTCTCGTCAAAATTCTCTAGAAGTGCTTTGGAGCAATTTATCCAATCAGCTACAGCGACTATGCCTTGTTAGGCTACAGACAAATGACAATATCTGCGCTGATAGCCTTTTCAGCTGTTTTTGCCATATTCGCAACAACGAATTCGACCCTCGCTGCCTCCGCAGATATACTGCTCAGGCTTTTTGTAGTGCTATTCTTCGACAAGATCATGCAACTCTCCAGTTCCTCCATAGTTGGCTTCATCAGAACCCCATAACAAACATACCGCGCATTGGCACATGGCAAGGTCTTGTGATAAACATAGCCACTTTCCATGAGCACAACAATATACACACAGACGACTTCATTATCAATTGGTTATGTCTACTTTTTAAAATAAATATCCAATTGTGGGACTCGCATTCTCTTGAAGTTTGTAACATTTATTCTGGCAATGCACAACTTGGAAAAGCATATAATCTCATCCGATTTTTGCTTCACGAATCACAATTGCACTATGAACTATTGGCTACAAACCCTTGCTATGTTCCAATATCTGGCGCCATTTATACATCGGAATATACAACTGTCCACACGCATTCAGAAACTCAAAGCATAACTTCGCACATAAATGCGCAACCCGCTAAACACAGCCACAACGAGAAACCGTCGAACTTTTCGCTTCGCACAACAAAAAGAGAAATACGCAAACAGACACATGGCAATGCTGCAACAGATCACAATGCTATACATTCCCTGCCACCCGAAGTCGGTCCATGCCCCAATTACTTCAATGCCAAAACAGCTCTTTCATCCACTTCGCTTAAGCCTACTACGTCTGGCGTTGCCTCTGCTGAAACAGTCCAGCAAAAGGCAAAAGACTGTTTACATGTGCGAATGCCATCCACCATAAAACAATGCGGGTTAGCAATACCGAAACTGTCCGTGCGAAAGCTAAAAACAATTATACGTAAACATACACAAGAAACAAGCAACTCAGCACAATTCATTGCCCGTTTTCATGCCCAAACAAGTGACACGCCAATCCATACATGCAGTGTTTGCAATCAGCTGCACTTTAAGCACAATCTGATATATTTTACAAAACCGAAAAAGCAAACATATGCTCAATTGACATCAACAAAAACAATGCCAAACTCCAATACAATTTGTCGACCGTGTTCAACAAGCTTGTTGAATGCCAAATTGCCAAAATTGACATGCCCACAACGAATTGAACTGATTCCAATGCTTCCAGCTGTGGCGATGCTTTCTGAACTTGAAGAAAGGCTCGTGTCTCTGCGACTTGCATTTGGTCAGATACGATGCCTGAGCCATAAGCGTCCCCAATACACGTTAAAGGGAGCAATAATAAATGTTCCAACAAATATTGACATAATCCAACAAGCATTGCCAAGATACCCAGAAGAAACAAAAACAATTGCTGTTGCACTTAAACGACGGCTTCAATACACAAAAGCATATCATTCAGGTAATGTGCGCCCCATAATCATTATGCAAGCTCTTGAACAATTATGTGCAACAACATTATATGTTATGCATAAAATCAAAGTAAACCATGACTGGGATCAAACACTGTCTACAACAGCCAACTTTCAAACAATTAACAATGAAGAACATGAACATATCTCCTCCGAAAACAGCTCATCTGATGATGACATCGATGATGACAATGCACATGACACACTTATTCATGGTTTCACTGACTCGTCCGCTATCCACTGCCTTCAAGACAAGATCATAAACATTGCTCCTGCAGAAGGCTTCACACCATTGGGTATTTTTCAAGACAAGTTCTCAGAAGAGATGAATTTCCCGACTTTGTTTTTTGGGCAAGCTCGAAATGAAACAACAACAAAAACAATCACATATCAAAAAATAGCACAATGGGAGTTAATGCACTCAGATCGTAGATTTTCTTATCACATAACAAATATATTTTTCAAAGCAATTAAAATACTGATTGACCAAGTCAATCGTTCAATGTGGCTTAGAATCAGAAAGGGCCAGTTAAAAGGTCGAGTACTCTTTGCCAAAGATGTTAAATACAAACCGAACCTAGAAAACATCTTAAGATCTGACATCGGATACATCGATTTCAAAAAAATACGCATTTCCCCAGACTACATGCAACAAACGAGGAAAAACCTTTTTGCAATGATTCGGCAACTCGGCCCGCCTACGTTCTTTGCAACGTTCTCTAGCGCCGAGCATTGTTGGCAGCCACTAACCAACGCCCTCAATAATTTATACGCCCGATATCGGAACAATGTCCCTTCACAAAAGCCAACACATTCAGATTGCAACAACTCTAATTTTTTTGTTAAAAACGATCCCGTCACATGCACTCGTTACTATAAACATAGGCTCTATGCATTGAAGCAATTACTTTGCAAAGACAAATCCTTCTTTGGCCATATAGAAGATTTCTTTTGGGTCACGGAATTCCAAAATAGGGGGAATGCTCATAGCCATTGGCTCATTTGGACAAAAAATGCGCCGATCTTTGGAAACGACGCCAACGATATTATAGAGTCATACATTGACCAGTACATTACATGCGACACTACCTTGTTCCCTGAACATATTGCTCGATTGCAATGCCATCACCACACACAAAGCTGCAGAAAAAAACAATCCAAGTGCAGATACAATTTCCCTCAGCCTCCAATGTCTTGTACAAAAATACTTGAACCTGTAGAACAACCAACAGAATCTGCTATTGCAAATGCACGTTCGATTTTCTTACTTCTCGAGAGCAAACGATACAATCCTAGCATAACACACGAACTGTTCCTCCATGAGCTAGGTCTGGACGAAATAACATACATACAAGCAATACAGTCAACACTCAAACAACCAACATTGCTGCTCAAAAGAAAACCAGCTCAAGCATGGAATAATAGCTTCTCTAAGAAAATGCCAATGGTTTGGCAAGCAAACACCGATGCTCAGTACGTGCTAAACGCTTATGCAGCAGCATCATATTGCTGCTCTTACATGACCAAGATTGACCGAACAATGACAAAAGCATTCATCAGAATTCGCGAAGAACACCAAAAAATGCATTTGGATGCCATTCAAATGATACGAAGCTTGGGCAATGCAATGCTAAACACCCACCAAATGTCTGCACAACAAGCAGTCCACATAGTTCTTTCTATCCCTCTAAACAACACATCACGAAAATGTGTTTTCATAAACACTTCAAATCCCGAAGAGCGCACTTTTATTCTAAAACCTCCAACTATACTTGAGCAAGAACCAGATGAATCAACAAACATTATGTGCCGCTCTATCATAGACCACTACATAGCACGACCCCATTCTTTGCATTCCATTTGCTTGGCTGACTTTGTTTCCATTCACAATGGCAGCAAAAATAAAAAATCTCGAACCAAGCCACTCATCATCAGATCTGTCAACTATAGCAAATATCTTGACATAGAGAACTATTGCCGTGAGAAGCTTTTGCTTTACATCCCTTTTACAGAAAATGAACATAGGCTAAAAAACAAATTTGCAACTTGGAAAGATGCATATGCATTTCACAAACACACTATCCATTCCAATGAATCCAAATATCGCTACGCTACTAACAGCAAATGGGGTGACATGGACACAGCAATTCATGATGTGCAATTGTGTCTTGAATCCTCTGAGAAAATGACAAACATAACTACACATAAACAGCCACCCTTTGAAGACTATGACATACAGCATGATTTACCTTTTCACAATCGACATCAACATACGAACATTGCAAAGAAACAATTTCAACTAGCAAAACATCCTACTATCGAAGACAACAGAACATATTTCAAACAAATGCAACTTCTCAATAAAAAACAACAAACCATTTTGAAAGACATTTGCTTTAAGAAAAATAAAGACCCATCAATTCCTATCTACCTTTTTCTCACAGGAGGTGCTGGAACAGGTAAAACATTTGTTGCAAAATTGATATTTGAAACATTGACTCGTATTTACAATACCTCCATGCAAAGCGACCCATTGAAAATCAAAGGCTTGATCTTGGCATTTACAGGAAAAGCTGCTTACAATGCCAACGGAATAACACTCCATTCTGCTTTCCTCTTGCCTTTCAATCGATCTGAACTACACCCACTAAGCAGTGAACGTTTGGATTGCTTGGCAAAGCATTACCAGCAATTACAACTTGCTCTAATAGATGAAATATCTTTGGTCGGAGGTCAACTTCTATATTTCACAGACCAGCGCCTACGTCAAATAAAACACATGCCCACAAGTTGGTTTGGAGGGATTGACATGATCTTTTGCGGAGACTTCTACCAAGCACAACCAGTCAATGACTGTCTTGTGTTTAAAAACCCCAAGATTTCCAGAGAAATAATTGCCTATGACTTTTGGAATACACAAGTCAAAATATATGAATTGACTGAAACGATGCGTCAGAAAGATGCCGCCTTTGTCTCCGTGCTGAACAGAATTCGCACTGGACAACATTTAGACTCTGACCTTGCATACCTCAACCATAATTGTATTCGGCCAATCCCAGTTGATCCAACACTTCCGTTCCTTTTCTACAAAAACATAGATGTTATCCAACACAATAAAAAAATGCTTGCACTTGCTCCTGGCTCCAAAATTGTCATTGACTCCATCGATGAACAAGATACAACACTAGAACAAATGGAAAGTTACTCAAAAACAGTGGAATTGCCACAACATATAGAACTAAAAGTGAACATGCTAGTTGAACTTTTCGCAGGGAACTACGACATCCAAGACGGATTGGTCAATGGTTCTGACGGAGTTTTCAAAACATATACAACAACAGATGGCTTAGATGCAGTTTGGATAAAATTCAATGATGCTTCTATTGGAAAACAACAAAGATCAAAACATCCGCAATTAACAACACTGCCAACAGAACTAGATTGGACTCCTATTGTTCGAGTTGCTAGACCCTTGCATAGAACGTCATTGAAAACACCTGTCACAATAAGAAAGCAATTTCCTGTACAGCTTTGTTCAGCACGCACAATCCACAGAGCGCAAGGACTCACACTTGAACGACTTGCTTTCAGCCCCCTTGGCGTGTCATCCCATGGACTGGCATATACTGCTCTATCACGAGTCAGAACCATTTCCAGTCTTTACTTGCTGTCCCCGCTTACGAAAAAAAATTTCAGTATCAAACAGGCCATCAGCACAGAAATGGAACGACTCCGAAATGAAGCTAAATGGAATATTCAGCATGAATTGTCCACAGCTGATATTTCTTTATCTGTTATCATTGCTACGCTAAATACCCGAAGTCTTCATGCTCACAGAGAGGCCATTTTACATGATCATGAATTAATGCAATCTCAGATTCTTTGTTTACAAGAAACTCACATTGCTTCCGCCATTGCAATGGACTATTTAGACAGATACCGATGCTTATCTGCACACCATGTCCATGGTCTAGCAATTTTTATTGCAAACAATATACCTTTACTAGAAAAACATTGCTTTCACAACGCGCATGTTGAGTCGCTGGTGGCAAAGATATTACTGCAACAGCAATGCATATCTGTTGTCAATGTCTATGTTGCGCCAAATGCAAATCTGGAAAACATTTTCATTGTTCTTGACAATGTCTTCCGGTCCCTTGATTTAAGCATTCCCACCTACATTTTGGGAGACTTCAACATCGACATGCAAAACAAAAATAGGAAAACAGCAATGCTTGTAGCGTTTATGCAAAAAAACAATTTCAGTTTCCATATACAGCATTCAAGTGTCTTCACTAAAAACATGATCGACCATATATGGTCAAACACAATCCTTGAAACCTGTAATACATTCGAAAGATTTGCTTATTGGACTGACCACCCAGCAATTTTTGCTGTCTTCAAAAACACCAACAATAGCTCTCCACAATTGTAAGTGCACACATGCTATTCTACTGAATCAGCAAAACAAAAATCTATTCTCCTCATTCTTTCTTTGCTTTCTCTTTACGCTCTACAACAACCATTTACATATTTCAACACTTTGCAGATAGTTACAACAACAAAGACATGGAACAGAGCTGCAAGAACAAGAACATTGACAGCGACGATGTTTTGCAAGAATCCTCTAAACGGTAATCTTTTTCTAATGTTTGTTTACTTTTTTTTCATTATTCATTTACTATCAGACTTATTCTTTCAATAAAAACATCATAACCCCATTGTCAATGCAGTCCAAAAGCAGCAACACAGCAGCCATCGTCCATACTTGACATTTGTGCAGGCAAGCTGGCAACTGTATTTGAAGGTGATATACTCGTTGTCTATGGTCCAGCACATGCAACCAACATCTCGCCCTCGAAAGCAGAAATCCTGCATGCTGATTTGGTTGACAAAAATGGTCAAATGACAATCACTTTGAACATGAGCAACACCTTCGTGCACAAATTTGCTTCCACTGTGGTCGCTGGCTGCGGCCTGCGTATTACTGGTTTCGCTGTCAAAGAGAAGACAAAGTACGAGCGAGGAGATGCACCTTGTTCTTTGTCCGCAAATGCAACAACCACCATGGAAAACATACCCGCGGTTTGCAAAACACGAAGGCTCACACCTGACATGACAATAGAACAGCTTCTACATTCAAATGCAACATTCTCTGTTGGATCATTCGCCGCAATTGTAACAGGAATACACCACATCAATGACCTATTCACCCTCTATGTTAAAGATTCTGAAACTGAAACTGGAAAAGCAACGGTATTGACACACTTCCTTCTTTCATTTTTAATATACACTGCAGTGCATTATTCCCTTCGATTTTAACTGCGCAACATCCGTTGTCATTGCAGGTACATTTGGGAAACTTTCATGTTCCAATGTGTCATACAATAAGAGATGCCATTGCAGCAGGCAACATACCGCTATTGCTCTTCAAAAACTTCATCAGGCAAGGCATACAGGGTTCGCGTATTGTACGTGCAGGGCACTCATCATTTATCGACCCATTAAACGATGAATCCACAAAAACTTTTTTGCAATCTCTCATAAACACAAACAGAGAGGCAAGTAGACTGCAATTTCTATTTATAAAATTATCTTCCATTGACAAATTGAAATCTATCAATTATGTCAATTTCATCTTCCTTGCACAGATCACAGGTACACTTCGCACAAAGAACATATACCTTCCTCCTTTCCAGGCATTCTGTGTAGAATGTGACCGCCTCACAGAACCTGATCCAAATGAGCTGAAACAAATCTCGCTGTGCGCAACTTGCAATACATCAAAACCATACAAATATAAGCACTTTCTCCATTGCTCGTTGCAAACAACAGATGCCTCCTTGCACTGCACATTGCGAGAGCCATTGCTGCAAAAAACCTTTCCGCTCCTTTGTCAAACACAGTATGAAGAATATCAACAAGACATCTCAAAGACTGTATTTCTTCTCCGTCAATTTCAAATCAAAGGCACATTCACTTTGACAGTTGACAACTCGATATCCACAATCAAAGAAACATAGCTTCCTCTTATCTTTGGTAAGTATCTGCATTTTCCGTTTCTATGAATTACACATCAGTTTGCTTGTTTGTTTCCAGTCTAACATACTCTTTTTCTTGTTTCAGATTTATGGATCATTTTTGACTAGCTGCTGACATACACAAACAAATTTGATAACAGTCTCCACATATAAGCAGCAACAATCAACTAATGCTGTCTATGTTTTCGACAATAGCAACCAACAATTGGCTGCTATGCTTGTAGCATATTGTGCGCTTTGCTTTTCATTTAGCATTCTTGTAATTACACTACTAGCACACAATCAATAGAACTCTTTTTTGTCTATTTCCATTACTCTTTCCTTTCCTGGCAATTGGTTACATATCCAATCATCGGTACACTGTCGCGTACCATGTTTTTCAGAACATTTGGATACAAGCATCTACTATCTCCGTTTTTTTGCTTTTTTATGTTGAGACATTAATTCTTGTCGCCTATTTTTTACTATACTGCCTACAGCTGTTCACTACATATTGCAAATTTGTTCTATGCGTACTATGGCCTGTTCATTGGCTCGTTCCGAAACAGATTACGTAACCAGTTACAGAAACCATGCCTTGTCACGCTACCAGACCATGATTACTCCAGCAACATATGTTCTGTCTGTTTAAATCAATATATATGCAGGAGTGAAACCAGGTCGCAGAGTTTTGTACACAACTGTACAAGAAATATGAAACAGCCATAACCGGATCCAGAGTTACCATTCATTCCCTTTCTTTTAATCACATTTAACAATGTGCCTGATATTTATTCATGACAAGAATACGCAAATGTAGGATTGACTCTCATAGGCAACCACAAAACTTGCTCTTGTAAGCATTGCAACAACTTAAGTATGAAATCCAGAGCAAATTTTATCACTGGGGAACTTCTCATAGGTCACAGCAAACAAAGATTTGCATTCTTATACTTCTATTCGTTTTCTTTCTTCTTTAACACAGCCCCTGCACTGTGTACACTGCAATCTTTGCAACCCTGTTCTGGTACTACAAAGTGGCTACCACTTTCTTTTCAGTCATCTTTATCTTTTATTTTTCCTAGTTATTCTATTACTTGACAGTCTCAAAGTTCCACTCAGACAAACAGCGTAAGAAACAGACCTTGCTGAGACACCCCAACTAAAACATAAAGAACAGCAAAAAAACAAAGTGCTGGCCACCGTCTCTTGCAATAACGATGCCACACAAATACCAATCTGCATACCGCTACTGCTCAGAAACAGAATAGACAAAATCAATACTAAAACTGCACACTGCAAATGCCTTCTCCATGCTCTACTTTCAGACTCTATATAATCCTTACATGTTTATATGAATCAGATTAAATCATATGTATATGTTCCTCCTATTAAGATTTTAGGATCGGCCACTTATACCTTAAAGAAATAATAAACATATCATTATCATGATCTAGAAATATGAAAGAGTTATCCTTTGATTCTGATATCATTCTAATTTCTAACAAGCTTTTACTCTTTTCACCAATAATTACAACAGCTCAGCTGCTTGAAAGAAGTCATCGACGCAAAGCACAGAAAGACATAAACAAACTGACCGGTTGTGCGATCAAATACAAGTAACATGCTAGTGTGGCAAAGCTTGTCTACGCACTGTTTGTGAACCATGTGTGAATGAATGCACTCTGTAGAATGTCCAGTGCACATACCAACCAGCACATGGCAAATGCCACATCTATGGAAAATCCAACATACGCACTGTCCACAACAGCGCCACAAAGCAAACAAGGCACTACTGATTGCTGATAGTCTGTTTCATTGAAAAGGACATCGCAAGCAATGCATTCACTCAGACATGGTTCAAATATTTCATTCACATGTTCAAAGCTACATCTTTTCACACATGTCTCTCATGCTAACTGAAAAAAACTTTGCCATACTAGCATGCTATTTGTATTTAATTCTAAACCTGCTCGCCTTTTTTTTTGTCTACGCATGCTTTCCATCAATAACATTTTTGAGACTGCAACATGGACAAGGCATTTCCAGTATCCACTTCTAATATTGCTTTTCGCCACTATGCGTCTAAGTGCCTCTACTATGCATACTGAAATCTGTGCAGCACCGTTCTTGCAACAAATGCTGAACAACGCTTTGTTTTTCCCTGCTCTTTATCTTTTACTCTGACTAGTTATTGCCTCCAGGAAGAACAATGCTATAAACATTGCTTATAAATAATCGCCTTAAATCACAACTTGTTCACACAAATGTCCTCTTCTCACTGACACAAACAGATTTACTTTTAAGTCTCGTTAGAAACATGCTTCAGTAACCACTCATCCGTCATTGCCATAGAACTGACATGTACATATGTTAGGCTAAATATCTGGATTCAATACGCTACGTAATAGCATGTTAATTATGCCAATTGAACAAAACCAACAATTTCAGTCTGTGCTGGATCCAGCTATCTGCATTAAACACTCTTGTAACTAATCCTATGCAAAAATAAAACAAGCTTTCAAACATAGAAGACCCGTATCTAATTGACTACATTTTGGTTAAAAATATGTGTCGCTTTTCTACAGCTTTGCCTCATAAATCTAAAACTGAATATTAGCAAAGCCTTGTTACAGAAACTTTTTTCGGACACAGATTATGCCATCAGAATTTCAAGTTTTTTTTACAATGTATCCTGTATCATTCCTGCATATAAGCGAATGCCTAACTTCACTCAAGCCACCCCGAATACTGGCAAAAACTCATATCTACAGCCCATATTTGTTATACCAAATGTCTGTACTCAATATGCTGTATTGTAACTAACTTACAAATACAGTAGACCTATATCTAATTGATTACATTTTGCTTAACAAAATGTCTCATAATAATTTCTCCAGTCTTGACTTGTAAACATATATCTGACTATTATCATAACCTCCTTAAACATACTATTTCCCAAGACAGATTACGGCAACAGATTTCAATCGCTTCTTAACAGATTAGGGCGCTATCCACAGAAAAATTTGTATGCGCACACATTATTCTTGTTCATATTCATTTTAACATGAACAAGTTATACAAAATCAAGAGTAACCGCTAATATACAAAAAATGATGATACATATCAGTAGATATGCCTAATAGACAACATGATACACAAAGCAATAACTGTCACACTGAATTTCAAGATAGAATAAGGATACCGATAAACTAAGCAATTTTAAAACATAATCTCTCGTTATTGCTTAAAACAGCAAAAGCTCGCTACAAATTACAATGATATCTGAATCTTTCTTTACGAAATAACTGGCTGACCCTAAAACCCTAATAGCAGGAACATATACATATGATTTCATCCAGTGCATATAAACACGTAAGCATTATATTCAGTCTTGAACAAATAATAATTGAACTTTAACCATAAACTCCAATGGAGAGTAGAAAAACGACTCAAAATAATTTCAATGTCTTCTACTTAGTCGCTGTGAATTCAGACAACGCTAAAGCACACAGACAGATAAAAACTTATCTTTGCCATTATACTCTGTCCGTTCCCTGCAAACACAACTCCACAATCCCGCCATTGCCGCGCCATAACACCAAAAAACAAGCTTTCCGCCTCACAGCCAAAAAACGAGACACAGAATAACACGTATCTACCCTCTCCCAACACCTGTCATCACCCTTACGCCCTCTGCAAATCACAATAAATCCCATTACACTACAAGCATGCCACAATTACTCCCGCCTTAATATCTACCTAATCCACCGCAGCCTTCTCAAATATCACGATATATCCATATCACAATGAAAACAATAATAATGTTCCTCTTACATAACTTGCAAACAACAATAATATGTATCACAAATACCCTATTTACAATTCATACACCTTTATTCAAAAGCCTTTAATCATTTCAAATTCTATAAACAAACCTATCTCTTTATATTTTTTACAAATCCTAAAATCAATCCCGCACAACAAGTTCTCATGTTTCATTAATCATTATACTCTACAACAACCCTCGTTTCCAAACATGTTTCTTAAACATCGATCTACCACCCTAAATTTGATTCGAACATAGCTACCACTTTTCCCTTTCTAACCCTTCCTCGCAACAAATCACAGCGGCATTATCGATCACCACTTTCGCAATAGTATTAGCCATCTGCAACGACGAACCCTTTCCAACCCTTCCTCGCAACAAATCACAGCCACACTATCGATCAACAGTTTGCCAATACTTTTAGCCATCTGCCACAGCGAACCACCACTTCGATTGTCCAACGACTACTAGCAACACCGCAAGCGCACAAAGCTCCCCCTATCGAACACTAGCAACAATGTGGTCACACAACCATGCATTCACACAGCACCGCAACAAATACAATAGCAACAACAACAAAGCAATACAGGACCCCATCTTCAACAACCAACAAACGCTTTCATTGTATAGACAATACTTATGTAACTTATGTAAATCAATTAACATATATCGACAAAGACATATTCGCTACAGACTACCAAGATACTCCAACGGATTTCTACCAAAACCTGATTCCACTCCCCATCCAATGCCTCCTTCCAAAGTGTCACATTGTTATTCCCATACCGCCAAGATGTTTTCAGTCAACAACCAACCGCAGCATCCCGCGGCACGAACGTTGCGCTAGCCCCGTGTAGACAAATGTTTAGTGCCATACCCTCCCCTAGTGATTTCTTTCATTGCACTATCGGTAAACGAATTCCTTCCACAAGATACAGAAAACAATCAGCCCTCTCTCTTTCTTATGGCCCATGCTAACAAAATATACGATTAATTAATTGGGGTGAAACATATTAGACAAATCATGTGCCCGTACCAAAATTTCATGTTCAAAACACTCTCGCAAAAGTGTAACTGTAAATACTTAAAAATAGAATTGTTTGAAGTAAAATTGAGATTTTATTTAAAACTAATAAGACCGTTTAAAAGCATGTTATCCAACGGTCTACTCTATAAGTGCGAGACAGCTGTTCAAACAAAAAAGCAATGGGGCGCCGATAAGTGCAAGACAGCTGTTAAACCCTTAGGTGACAGCTGGACAAAGAAAGTCGGTGGAGCAGCTGGATAAAGCTCTTGCAAGTGAGCTTTTTCACTCATTTTTTCTTCCTCGTTTCGTCTTAAGCTTTTCCTGTTCTGGATTTTTTCCGTATGTCTCACGGCCGTGCTTTGCATTTTGTGATCATAGATTTGAGTTTTTCAGTGTCTAATTTACTGTGTTTTGAAGTATATTGTCTGTATTTTTTGAGTTTACTGTATGTCTTGAGTCCATTATGCCTTTATTTTTGTGCTTCAGGTGTCTTGAATCTCTTATGTTCGTTTTTTTGTGGTTTTAGTATTTTTATATTTTTGATTTGAGTTATTTTGCTCCCTATTTTTGTGATTTGAGATTTTGTTTGGCTCTTCTTTTTTATGTTTTTGTATGTATGGAAAGTGCTCTGTTCGAGGTAAGAATGGCTCTGGGAACAAATCATACTGGGTAGATAGCGGGGAGTGAATCGCGCTTAAGCAACAAGCATTAGCATTTCAAGGTAAGTGTTATTCTATTATTAGTCTTTCTTGCATATTAGTGATGTGTGTTTGAGATTTTTCAGCTCATTTTGGACCATATGATTTGCATTAGTTTGCTGCTTTGTTTTAATCCAGGACAGGGTTTAGGTTTTTTCTCTGTGTATTCATTGTTGTAGGTTATAATATAGAGATACTTCAACCTTTAAAGGGTTTTGAGTAAATGCACAAGGTGTGGTTTATCTCTGTGTATTTATTTATTGAACTGGAAGAGTCCCCTGCCCTAATGCTGTAGAGCCACCATTAGGTTATCCCTTTCTGTGACAACTGCAGTGATATGTATCTCGCCATTAAGGTTAGGATCTCTCGGGAATACTTCTCGTGAAAGTGGTTAAATCTTTTGAGCTCCACTCAGCCTTATTAAAGTCTCATAACAAACTCCCCTTTTTCCAATGGGGACTAACAGGGGAAAAGTGGAGATAAATTTTTCCAGCAGTGCGCTTGACAGTAAGCTTTGCCCGTGTGTTAGGCTTCTTTTTACAGATCTTTAGGGCTTCAATCTGGCCTTGAATTTTTTAGGTTAGGGTTTATACTTTTCAGACAATGTTAAATTAATTAATAATTAATAATATTCTGCATTATCAGTTATGTAGGTGCAGTAATTTTTGATCTGGGATTGTTAGAATTTTCATTTTCTGAAATTGCTCACATGTTTGAACTGCCCTTATTTAGAGTTATTATCAAGGGTTTTGAAAAAAAATGCCCGGGATATTGATTTCCCCTGTTGGGTTTTCTAACTATTAATATATTTCTGGGTGAGTTGTGTAGATTATTGTTAGGGGTTTGATTTTCCCCGCGACATTTGGAATTTATGGTTTATAAATTTCATTTAGGTTTACCAGTAATTTCATATCTGGCTGGATTAGGATTTTGTTTTTCATTTGAGATGGCTTAACTTAATTTCAGGTGGTTTCACTTATTTTCAGTTGGTTTCACTTAATAGTCGTTTGTAAATACTCACTTGTGGCTGATTTTGTCTACCTTAGGTTTCAGATTTGTTCCGTGTAATTACTTTACACTTCCGAGCATATCCTTTTTTATTTTTTCAATCAAATGTGCGGAGTTTAGTTTGGGATCTGACATGTTTTAGATCAGGTAACGAATTTTGGGTAGATATAAACGTGATTGAGTTTGTATTTGTCTTTGCATGGGTTTAGTTTTGGATATACATACTTACATTATTTACCGTATGTCCAGTAAGGTTTAACTCTTGTTTTGTATTTTGTGTTTTTGGCATGGATGGAACTGTTTTTCTCGGTTTTTTTTTGTAACTGGTGAAGTACAGTCATCAATGAAGGCCTGGGTAGTCTGTCTATGTAAGTGTTCATTAGTACTTATTTTCCCCGCCTTACATGCAATTGTTTATTTTATTATTAAACAATGTTTATCTACAAACCTTTGTTCGTATATTTTAATTGAAAACATTTTTCTGAAGTACTGTCAGGTGTCAGACAAGACTTCAACAAATGGGATACAAATTATTTTTTGGGGAGATTTGAAGTTTCATTGGAGTTGTAAGCAATTTTTATTTTGAACTTTTAACTCGTTATTTTAATGTTGGATCTCGAGTAAGCGAGATCTGAAGTGTCATTTGAGTTGTAAAGCAATTTTTATTTTGAACTTTTAACTCGTTATTGTTATGTTGTATTTGGAGTAAGCGAGATTAAATTTAAACTTTTTTAAGTTTTTACCTTATATTTTGCCACCTAGAATATTTTATTTTTTTATGTTGTATTTCGAGTAATTGAGATTAAATTTAAACTCTTTTCAATTTGTTAAAAGTTTTTATTTTTATTATAAAAATAATTGTTGTTTTGCCACCAAGAATAATTTATTAATGGTAATGGAAATTTGCGACCAGTTTATTAATGTTAGTTATGATATATTTGATTTTTTAAAATATAATAACTAAAAGATGAGTGATAAGATATTAACATATGTGATCAATTTGTTATAAACCCGTTTTGTTAATTTGCTACAGTAGTTGACTAGGGTAGCGAGCGATTTTTTTTATTTAATGTTATTTTGTATATTTTTAAAAATCAATTTTGTTAATTTGGTTCTATTTAGGGAAAGGTAAAAAACTGTTGAATTTATGATGTGTATGTTGTGAATGTATTTTATAATGTGTTTTAAATTTATTATATGAAAAATTCGATTTGATGATATTTGTATATATTTTTATCTTGGATAATTTCAGGGGAAGTGATATACAAGTTAATGTATTTTCATAATTATAATTTAAATATTGATATGATTGTTATAATGTAATTTAAATTTGTTATATAGGGAAGTGATATACAAATCAATGTAAATCAATTTTTTTTAATCAATTTGTGAATTTAAGGTAATATTAGGGAAAGGAAATAAAATGTTGACATTATTGTTATAATTGATTTTATAACATATATGTTTTGAATGTATTTTTATAATGTGTTTTAAATTTGTTATATAAAAAATTTGATTTGATTATAGTTTTGTATATATTTTTATCAATTTGTGAATTTTGTTATAATGTGCTTTAATTGTATTTTATCATATATTGTATTTTATCATAATTATATGATATGATGATTTTTATAATGTGTTTTTTATTGTATTTTATTAGAATTATGATGATTATTGTTTTAATAAGTGTTTTATGAATGTTGTGTGTTTTTATTAAAATTTGTAATTATTGTGTTAATGTGCTATATGATTATTGTTTATATGAGTGTTTTGTGAATGTCATATATTTATTATAATAATCAATTATATTTTATTATAATTATTAAATATAATTATTGTTTTATGGATGTTAAATATGTTTTTATAATTATAATTTAAATATGATAGGGTATTTTGGTCTTTAATAATTATCATTTAAATATAATATGATGATTGTTTTAAAATTTTATTGATTGTTTTAAATGTAATTTTATCATGAATGTTTCAATATATTGTTGTTTTGTTTATATTTTACCATAATTATTAATTGTGATATAATGCTTGTTTTAATGTGTTTTGATTGTATTTTATAATATGTAATTTTATCATGAATGTTTCAATATATTGTTGTTTTGTTTATATTTTACCATAATTATTAATTGTGATATAATGCTTGTTTTAATGTGTATTGATTGCATTTTATAATATTTTGTTAAGATAATTTTGTGTGTATATATATGGTAATTTTGTTAATGTGTTATATGTTTATTGTTTTTGTGTTTGTATTTAATTTTGGGCTCAATTTTTTGACTTTCTACATTGACATGACTCACCACGTTGCTGCCCTTGGATACATGGTATTGACAAGGCGATAAATGACTTTGTAGTGTATCGCTAGGGGACAAGCACCGGACTTCATATTCAAACCAGTAGTAGTAGATGAAATTTGAGCACTTATTTTAACAGATCATTTTTAGTGAGGCTAATCAGATAGTTAGGATATACCTCAAAGGAAATAGGACCATTATGAAGGTCACTCTGAATTGCAGAAGACAGAATCTTTGAAGTTATCAAATCTAAGATTTATTAAACAACATAGAACAGAAGCATTTAGACTACGTCTAAACAAAGGGGTTATCCCTATCTGTACACATTCTATATGAGCAAATTTATATGTACTTTGTTTCTTGAGGGATTTAATATCACTAGGATCAATAAGAGGGATGTTATATTCACCTGAAGATGTCTGAAACACTTGAATCACAGACTCTCTAGTCTTAAAGGTGGTTGTGGCTATTAAATGGAAAGTATAAATTTTAGTATAAACTTGATCATACGGGATCTTTGGCAATTTCCAAGCAGGTAAAGGATCAGTCTCTTCTTGTACATCAATGGTAGAGTTTATAGAAAAAAATCTTAATTTTTGGCCTACATATGGTGGATTTAGGGCCTGAAAATGTCCTAAAACTTTCCCTAAATGATAGGGCTGGTTGCTGGTGTGTTTGTCTCATTGAAACATGTGGTTTCAAAAAAATGGACTCAAATGGACACCCGGAGCTCAAGTTATGACCTTGTCAAGTTCTTGCTAATTTTGGCACATCGTTCTCCCATGCTTGAAAAAAATGCAGCTCCTACAAGTTGTCTTCTTCAAACTACTTCCAGTTATTTGCATCCAACTTCTTAATCTCCTACTATGTAACCCAAGTATTTTCCTCTTGTTCCAGTCCTTTCCAATGTACCAAATAGTTGTTGTATTTCCCATGTCGCGTGTCCATTGTTTTCTTATCTAGAATTTGACCCACTTCTTATTTCTTCTTCACCAGAACATGTTGCCTCCAATATAATAATTCATTAATAACATCCCCTTTTGCACCATCCCCATGAAAAGAATACAAATATGAAACATTAAACACTGGAGAAATATCAAAATTCCCTAGCAATTCTACCTCATAAGCATTATCATTTATTTTTTTCACAATTTTGCAGGGACCAATCTTCTTGTACTTCAGTGTGTTATAGGTTCCTTTTGGAAACCTTTACTTTCGAAGATATACCATAACCAACTCACCAACTATAGATACTTTTCTTTGTCTGTGTACATATGTTATTTACTTATACTTATCATTACTATTTTGCAGTTTCTTCCACACTTCTTCCCACAATTATTGGATATGTTTGGCAAATGCTTCCGCATCAACACTGACTCTGCCATCAACTGTTTGTTGTACCAAATCTAACACCCCATTTGGATTACTACCATACACAATTGAAAATGGAGACTTTCTTGTGGATCTATTTATAGAACTATTATATGCAAACTCAGCTTGTGGAAATGCTAAGTTCCACTGTTTTGGCTTTTTCCCAATGATGCACTTTAACAGGTTTCCCAAACTTTGATTGACCACTTCTATTTTTGCATCATTCTGAGGATAATAGGCACTGCTAAACTATAGTTGAGTACCCAATTTATTCCATAAAGTCCTGCAGAAGTGACTTAAGAACCTTGTGTCCTTATATGAAGCAATGGTTTTTGGAACACCATGCAAACGAAAAACTTCTCTGAAAAACAAATCTACTAAGAACCTTGTGTCCTTATATGAAGCAATGGTTTTTGGAACACCATGCAAACGAAAAACTTCTCTGAAAAACAAATCTACTATGTCTGTCACATCACTTGTTTTCTTATAGGAAATAAAATGAACCATCTTAAGAAACTTATAAACAACCACAAAAATTGAGTCATTACCTCGTTGTGTTTTTGGTAAACCCAAAATAAAATCCATATTTAGATCTGTCCATAACCCTTTAGGAACATGCAACGGCATATATAACCCTATGTTATGTACGTGGCCTTTTGAGACTTGAAAATTTGACACCTCTCCATATATCTTACCACATCTTTTTTTAGCTTTGGCCAATAGTATTTCTCTACTACCAAGGCTATCATCTTATTTTTACCAAAATGCCCAACCAATCCTCCACTGTGCAACTCTTTCACTATATTCTCTCTCATAGACCTAACTGGAATACATAGTTGGCGTCCCTTGAATAGGTAGCCATCATATAAATTGTAGTCATCTTGGACATCTCCTGCATTATTTGACAATGGATGAATTAACCTTTCAACAATATCCTTGAAATCAGAATTAGAATAATACAAACCCTTTATTGCTTCAAAACGCACCACCTCATTTTTCATTGTAGTAAACAAAGTCACACGCCTACTCAATGCATCTGCAATTTGATTCTATTTTCCTGATTTATGTTTTAGAGAAAAAGTATAACCCTGAAAAAATGATACCCACTTTGTATACATACTATTTTAACTTCTTTTGTGTATTCACATACTCTAGGGCTATGTGGTCTATAAATAACACAAACTCCTTAGGCACTAAGTAATGCCTCCAATGCCTTAATGCTTGTACAATTGCATAAAATTCCACATCATAAGTAGATTAGTTCTTTCTTATCTCATTCAGGTTCTCACTAAAAAAAGCTACTGGCTTTCCACCTTGACTTAGAACAACACCTATACCCACATGTGGGGTATCACAATCAACCTCAAACACTTTATCAAAATCACGTAGTGCCAAAATAGGTGCCTTTGTCACCTTCTTCTTCAAGAACTGAAAACTATCCTTAGCTGCCTTTGTCCACAAAAATTCCCTTCCTTTTGTGCAATCTATTAAAGGTGCTAGGATACTGCTAAATTTTTTAATAAACTTTCTGTAAAATGTTGTTAGACCATGAAAGATTCTTACCTCTGTTATACTCCATGGAGTAGGCCATTCAATAAATTCTTTTATCTTTTTTGAGTCCATTTGTACCCCATCTGTTGAAATAATAAAGCCCAAGAATACCAAACTCTCTTGCATAAATGCGCACTTCTTCATATTTGCATAGAGTTTCTCATTCCTTAACACTTCAAATATCACCCTTAGATGCCTCAAATGTTTTTCTTTAGTTTTACTAAAGATCAATATATCATCAAAATAAACCACAACAAACTTACCATTATACTCCCGCAAAACAGTGTTCATCAGTCTCATAAAAGTACTAGGTGCATTGGATAACTTGAATGGCATCACAAAGCACTCACATAATCCATTTTCTATCTTGAATGCTATTTTCCACTCATCTCCTTGTCTAATCCAAATCTGGTGGTAACCACTTCAAAGATCAATCTTGGTGAAATACCTAGATCCAACAAGCACATCCATCATATTATCAAGGCGAGGTATTGGGAACCTATACTTGATTGTAATTTTATTGATTGCTCTGCTTTCCATGCACATTCTCCATGTTCCATCCTTCTTTAGTGTTAATAAAGATGAGGTTGCACACAGACTCATGCTCTCCCTTACGAACCCCTTTCTCAGGAGCTTTGCCACTTGCCTATTCAACTCTGCATATAAGCCACTTGATTTAGGAGTGAAGACCCTGGAATCAAATCAATATGGTGTTGAATATTTTTTTTTTTGCAGTAATCCATCTGGTAGCTCATCAGGAATGACATCAAAAAATTCTTCTATTAATTTTGTTGTTTCTACTGGTATTTGTGCACTTGCAGGTTCATCCTTATTTGCGACTAGTGCATAAAAAAAATCAGTTGCCTTTGCCTCCTTCAAAAATTCTTTTACAGAAAGCATATTTTTAGCTTTCCCCTCTTCCTTAAAAGGTAGCAAAACTATTTTTGTGCCATCCTTGCAGAAATTATAAGTATTCTTTCCCCCGTCATGAATTTCTATCAAATTGCCATGGTCTTCCTAGCAACATATGACATGCATCCATAGGAATAACATCACACCAAATCTCATCCTTGTAACTATTCCTAATAAAAAACTTATTAAACATCTCTTATCAATAGTAACTTCATTACCCTTCTTAAACCATGCAATACGGTAAGGGTTAGGATTCTTCTCACAATGAAGACCCAATTTATCGACCATCTCATTTGAAACCATGTTATCACAACTACCACCATCAATAATAACATTACATACCTTTCCTCCTGAAGTGCATCTTGTTTTGAAAATATTTGTACGTAGCCATATCCCCCTTGATTCCCTTTCTTGGAGAAATCATCATCCTCTTAATCATCAAATTTTCTCCAACATCTGGTGGAATTTCTAGGTCGTGTTCATCTTCTACTTGTTCAGCTTCAACAAGATTTAGTCTTGGAGCATCTCCTTGCCTCTTGTCATGTGTATAAGAATGCTGGCTTTCAAAAGCTTGCTGCTCCTCTTCACCACATCTGTAAAAAGCAAATGGTCTTCATGGAGCCTCCCATCCTATATCACCAACATATCCTCTACCCTTAAAAAATATTCTCCCTCTTTGTTGATTATGGAAATCTCGTCTCTTATCTTCTTTCTTTTCTAATCCATGAGATGATTCTCCCCTACCTTGGCTAAAACTAGATCATCCCTGAAAGCAAGATGAGGCCACCCTATTCATCATAGGTGATCTCCTAAAACTTTGATGATTTTGTTTTTCCTCGGCCTTTAAGGCTAATTGATAGGCATCCTCCATGATCTTAATCCTATGCATACTTATCTCATCTTGAATAGAAAATTTTAATCCATTTACATACCTTGCAGCCATTTGTTCCTCAGTTTCTTCATGCTCTACATGAATGGACAACTTGTAGAACTCATCTGTGTATTCTTGCACTGTTTGTAAGTTCTGTCTGAGATTCTGAAACCTCCTGTAAAGGGTTTGTGCATAATCCACAGGGAGAAATTTATCTTTCAGCTTCTTCTCCATCTTACTCCACGTCCTAATTCTTTCTTTCCCCTTTCTTGACCGCTCTTTCTATAGGTGATCCCACCATAACATAACATGACCTTTCAATTTTGTGCATGCAAATTTTACCTTCTTTTCTTCATGACATAGCCTTCCACTCAAAAGCTTTCCCCATGCTAGTCAACCAATCTATGAGCTTCTCTAGTTTTAGACTACCGCCATGCTCTGAAACATCAAATATTATCCCATCATTCTTTCCTTCTAATGCTCGAAGCATCCTTTCTTCAAAAGCTAATGGTGGCGCTTGTGCGTTTCCTCCTCTTCACAAACTTCTTCTTCATATGTGTCATCTCCACCTTGATTTCATTGCAACAAGCACAACTACTTGCCTCTACAGATATTGCATATTTATATTCATCTGAGTAATACCACCTCCCCTTCCCCTTCCTCTTCCTCTTCTTGCCATTTTTTAAAAAAGACTCGAACCAGCGCTGATACCAGATAATGTAGCCAAATTACAAACAAACTTGATATATTGCAAATAATATGAACTCTAAAAGAAAATAGATCTCCTTCATTATTGAATAATCAATTACAATGTTTCCTAAATAGGAAAACAATTCCCAACTCGAGTTGCCAAGAAAACTTTAACTAACTTTGACTAAATCTACTCTAGGTGACAAAATTTATTATTTTTAGCAGTTTACTAGAATCTGCTATTCTTAGTAAGTTTGCATGCTTATTCGTATGGGCACAAAAATTTCCACGCATCTTCTACATTCCTAAATTAGAGGAATTGCCAACTTTCTAACTCATAATGCAACTAATAGACTAAAATTAACTAATGCCCAAAAATAGGAAAAAATCAAACTACAACTTAAATCCTAATTTTCGGCCTCAAGATGGCGGATTTAGGGCCCGAAAATATGTCGAAACTTTCCCCAAACTTTAGGGCTGGTTGCTAGTGCATTTGTCTCATCGAAACATGTGGTTTAAAAAAAAGGACTCAAACAGACACCCGGAGCTCAAGTTATGTCATTGTCAAGTTCTTGCTAATTTTGGCGCATCACTTGCATTCAAGCTCCACAACTTTAACAATCTCTCACTGGGAAACTGATTGATGCAACCCACTATTACAACTCATCCTCGGACTCTTCTTTGACTTGTTTCTCTTCTTCAAGATCAATCTTGAAGACCTACCAAAGTCGTACAACCTTCCAACTTCTATTTTCTCACCGCCTTTGTCAACATATCAACAAGATTCTGACTTGTATGCATCTTCTCCAACTACAGTTGTCCATCCTCCAAAAATGATCTAATGAAGTGATACCTGAGTTATATATGTTTGGTTATCAAATAGAATATTGAGTTCTTTGCAAGATGAATTATACTCTGGCTATCATTGAATATAAACTTGTAATCCTCCTGCTTCTTTCCCAATTCTTCCATGAACCGTTGCATCCATATAATCTCCTTTCTTTCTGTAGCAACCACATACTTTGCCTATGTAGTAGAAAAGACAACAATCTTCTGCAGTTTAGAAATCAAACTAAATGTCATGTTGGCAATAGTGAATACATAACCTATGTTACTCCTCCTACCATCTAAATCTCTAACCATGTTTACATCTACATATCCATATAAGGAAATCTCTAACCCTCCATTGCACAATTATCTTCTAGTGGTCCCTCTCAAGTATCTAAAAATCCATTGGACTGTATTTCAGTGCTCCTTTCCTAGATTACTCATGTATGTGCTGACAACTCCCACTGCATGGGAAATGTCTAGTCTTGTGCATACCATAGGATACATCAAACTTTCAACTACTAAATCATATGGAACTCTAGACATATATTCAATCTCTTCATGTGTTTTAGGACAATGTTTACTTAACTTGAAGTGCCATGCCAATGATGTACTCAATGGTTTTATATCTTGCATCCTAAACCTGTCCAACACCTTGCTCGCATAGTCTTCTTCATAAAAAGTCAATATTATACTCTTTCTGTCTTTATTGATTCTCATGCCAAGAATTTTCTTTGTTGCACCTAAATCCTTCATGGGAAATGTATTGGCTAATTATCTCTTTAGCTCATTTATATCCTCCATGTGTTGACCCTACCACAAGCATGTCATCCACATACAACAACAAGATAATATATGTTCCATTATCTAGTCTTTTAAAAGAAACACAATGATCAGAAGGAAATTTAGAGTAACCTTGTTCTATCATAAACATTTCAAATCTCAAATACCACTATCTTGGAGCTTGTTTAAGGCCATACAAGCTCTTCTTCAATCTGCACTTAATTTCTCCTTCCCCTGACTTCATATCCCTGTGCCTGCTCCATATAAATTCTTCCTCCAAATCACCATGAATAAAAGTAGTTTTTTACATCTAATTGTTCAAGATGCAAATCTTCCACAACTACCAAACTTAAAATAGTTCTAATGGAAGTCATTTTAACAACAGGATAGAAAATTTCATCAAAGTCTATACCTTTTTCCTGTGTATATCCCTTCACAACAAGTCTTGTCTTGTACCTCTTTTTGCCACCTTATTCTTCCTTCAACCTGTAAACTCACTTGTTTTGCAATGATCTATTTCCTACATGCAACTGAACTAAATCCCAAGTTTGGTTGTGTTCCAAGGAGTCCATCTCCTCATCCATGCCATGCTCCCACTTTTTACGTGTTTATACATGTATTGCTTCAAAAAAAATTTTTTTGATTCTCCACCATCTGTCAATAAACAATAGTAAAGCTCATATGAAAACAATTTTGCAAGAGGTCTACTTACCCTAGTAGAATGTCTCACAAGACTTTCTAGAGTTTGAGGCTCTTATTGTTCTTGTTGATTTTGATTTACAAAATCAACATCGACTATGCCTACATTGATGCCAACTTGTTGATTTTCCATCCCTTTGAGAACTTCTCTATCTTTTATCTCATCAAGTGCTACATACTCAGACTTTTCTAGCTTCTTATCCTGTAGTTGTTCCCTGTACATAACCCTTTCATTGAAAATAAAATCCCTACTCCTAATTATTTTCTTCTCATCCAAACTCCACAACCAGAATCCAAAATCATTAGTGTCATACCCAATGAAAGTACATTTCTTTGACTTAGCTTTTAGCTTGGTCCTATTCTCTTTATCAATGTGTGCAAATGCTTCACAGCCAATTTTTTTTAGAAAAGAATAGTTTACCTTCTTACCAGTCCAAGCCTCCTCTGGTACTCCACCTTCCAAAGCACTTGAAGGTCCTCTGTTTATCAAGTAAACAACAATATCTACATCATTCACCCATTACTTTAAGGGAAATCCAACATGCAATCTCATACTCCTTGCAAGCTCCATGATAGTCCTATTCATCCTTTCTGACACACCATTCTATTGCGGTGTTCTTGGAACCGCATTCACCCTACGGATTCCATTATGTGAAAAATATTTATTAAATTCATTGCTACAATACTCTCCACCATTATCTGATATGAGACACTTCAACTTCAAACACTTTTCATTCTCAACTAGAGCTTTCCACTTCTTAAAAGTATTAAATACATCAGATTTCTTAATTATATAGTAAACCCAAACCTTCCTAGGAGTATCATTGATAAAGGTAACATAATATCGTGAACCACCAAGAGAAGATACCTAAGCTGGCCCCCACACATCTGTATGAACAAGCTCTGACTTGTGCTCCTTCTTGGTTGATCCAACCTTGAGAAATCTCACATGATTTTGTTTCCCATACACACAATGCTCACAAAAGTCTAGGTCTATGTTTTCTAAATATGTCAAATTTCCCTGTGAATGTAAAATCTTCATCCCCTTCTCACTCATATGGAAAATTTTGTGATGTCATAGAGTTGTGTCTATACATGTAGTAGCTAAAATAGAAGAGGGATTAGTACTAACAGTGGATAAATACAAAGTACCCACTTTCTTACCTCTTGTAACCACAAGAGCACCCTTGGTAACTTTCTAAGAGTATGATGTAAATATAACCATACAACCCTCATCTCTTAATTGCCCAACAAAAATTAGATTCCTCCTCAGGCTAGGAACATGCCTGACATTCTTGAACACTAAAGTGTTACCATTCTACAATTTAATTTGAACACTACCTTTTCCAACAATGTTACATGGGTCATCATCACCAAGATATACCTGCCCAAAATTCCCTTGAACATAATCTTAAAAATACTATCTATGAGGAGTTGCATGAAATGAAGCACCAAAATATTAAACCCAAGATTCTGATTTACTATCTAAAGAAAGAATAAGAGCATCTTGTAACACATCACCTGCTACGTTTTCCTCTTTTCTCCCTTCTTGTTGATCTTTCCATGATATTAAAGACCAACAATCTTTCTTTGCATGTCCTGCTTTTCCACAATTCCAACATACCATCATGCTTCTGGATTTAAATATGTCCTTATTAAACCTTCCACGATGTTAATGACTCTTTTTTTTTTTTTTACTTTTGTCTTTCCCTGTTCTCTACACTCAAAGCATTACCAAATGACTCACATGTGATTTTTCTTCTTATCTCTTCACTGAGAATCACACCAATAATATCATCAAACTTTAGAGTGTTTGAAACATAGATAGAATTAGTCACAGCCATAACCAAAGTATTCCAACTTTCAAGTTATGAGTAAACAATCAAAAGATCCCTAACTTCATCATCAAAACTTACTCCTACAAAGATTAATTGATTAGTAACCATATTGAATTCATTCAAATGATCATTTACTAAATCACCTTCTGACATCTTCATATTAAAAAAAAATCATGAGAAATACCTTACTAGAGGCCGAGGGTTTTTCATACAATTTACCCAATTTTTCCATTAGATCTACCGTTGTCTTTTCCTTAGAAATATTGAAATCTACTATTGCTGCTAGACACAACCGTATGGTTCCCAGTGCCTTCCGATCAAGAACATCCCATTCTTCATCTTTCATAGCTGAAGGATTCAAAGCTTTCCCTTTCAATGGTAGATAAAGATCCTTCTGATATAGTTAGTCCTCCACTTGCATATTTTATAGTTGAAAGTTCTAGCCATTAAACTTCTCATCCCTAAACTTGTTATATTCTGCCATTGCTCCCATCAAACAAGAAACCATCTTGTGAGTTTGTTCTGCCAAAACAAAATCCTGCTTTGATACCAGTTGTTAGGATCGAAACACAGATGAGCAATAAAACGGAATTAAAACAAAAATAAAAGAAGCATGCAATCACAAGATAAACCCAAGATTTAACATGGTTCACCCAATTTTGGCTACATCCACAGAAACAAGCCAGACTTTTCCTTTATTTAGTCCTAAGGAATACAATATAATTCTCTTTCTTTTTCATACTCCAAAGAGTAAATCCATGCACATATATATAACTTGTGCACCTCTTTGCAAAAGTTTGCTTCAACCAAAAGTAACCTAAATATAACATGCTTATAAATAAGACATGCATATAAATAAGATAAACATAAAAATAGCAACTCCCGTCGATTAATAAGACAATGCTATTTTTATCCATGGCCATGCATTCCTCCCAAAATCAAGGTAAAAGCAAACTACCACTTTAACTTGCATTCACACTCTACAAATTTAAAAAATAATATCGAAAGACCACTCTTAACATGGAGTTGGGAAAATGAAATAAGTGAACAATTTTTTTGTGTATGAAAAAATGTCTAAACAAAAACATATCATTTTAAATTTGAAAGTAAATGAAACTGAAAGTGTATATGCCCATACGATGCTTGTTTTAAAAAAAAAACCTGATAAGATGTTGTGCATTAAACAATAAGGCCTTTCCAATTATATGGCTACATTGCCTATTTTTAAAATCTGGTAATGAGAATCAGATTGACGTGTCATGTTGACAAGTGTGCTTACTTATAAAAAATGATGATTCTTTAATAGAGACTTGTTTTTTAAACAATTGGATCTTATGTTAGTTATTTTATAATATAATATAGTATATGCAAACTTTATCTCTTTCGCAACACCATCAAACCGTTAATATTTTTAGATCTAAAGAATATTTAGAAAAAGTATGTTGTTACAATTACAGAGTAAGCATGCCAGCGGGCCAACTAGCGCTTGAACACTTGGGGTTATCCAATTTTCTACATCTTCCTAAGGAAACTCTCTCATATTTTATACGTTGTACAACTTGTTGTATCTAACAAACAGTGATGCCAAGATAATTCCTCAACTAGATGGAACACCATAGTGAAAATATATAGATAAAATGAGTTTGTTAAAAATGCATTCGGAATATTTTATCGTGGGTTTAAAGCCAAAATTTAAAAATTGTACTAGTATCCTCTCGTGCCATGCCAAAATTAGGAGCTTTTAGAACATGGTAGTTTTCAAAATACCAAGCTCTGTTAAATCTTTATGTCATTTCGAAGGTGCTTCATATTCACTCTAGTTATCATCATTGCATTTCCAACCATCATCCCTACTATTGGGATAATATACCTCGGGGTGAAAGGAATTTTTTTTAATAAAACTAGCATACACATTATAAATGATGTGCCTGTAAAAATGGATGCCCCTGCAACATATGACCCATGTCTCACATGTTTTTCTTGTTGGCCTACAGTGTAAGAAGCAATGCTGACCTATAATGGAAGATTTCATTAAATATCAAGATATGTTAACTATAGAAGAGATCTTGAACATAAAATTGAACATAAAAACCAATATTCACTGAAATGGAAAGAAAATTTGGAAAGTAGAATCAAAAAACACCCATCCAAAGGCTCAAATTCCACCATGAATTCTATGTAGTCCCCATAAACTGACAACATGATAATCACAGAAAAAAACATTTGTTGTACTAGTGTCTTCTAGACGTCCAACGTAGTTTTCACGTTTTCATAAGTTACAATATTCATTCCTTGGACACCATGTAAATTTGTAGTGAAAGCACCAAGCAGAAAGGTTATTGTGATGAATATAGCATTTCAGGGGCAGGTTTCCACATCTTTTCTTTCTCATATAGTAAATTTCCCCAAAAGAAGTAGCCCCTATAAAAACCATTGAGAGAAAAATGCAAAATCATCTCTACTACCATCTAGCATCCAGGTTTAGAACATTGAATCTTTATAAAAAATATAGAATCCAACTACTTTCAAATGAAAATCAATAGAAAACAAAGAGATACACACCTGGTTGACTGAGAAAACTCTCTGTAACAGGGAAATGTCCCACCATTCTTTTAAAATGCCCACTACAATATAAGCACAAGAAATAAAGAACCTGTTATAATAATTAAAGTTTAACCATGCATGTGAGAAGACTGGACACATCAAAATTTCTAATCATGACAACAATCTTATTCGAAGTCTCAAGTCTTACCTAACACTTGTTTCTCAATACTGGTCGAACAAATCTAGATCTTTCTAGTGCATCAAACATGATAACATGAGCTGGTCTTACATATTAAATGAGTTGGTCTGACATATTAAATGTCACAAGCCAAGTAGTCACTTCTATATTTTTTGCAGATCATAATTTATTTTAAGCCCCGTGCTCAATAGTTTTCAAATGAATTTTTATTTTTTTGAAACCATAGTTCGAGGATAAATTTTATGTTTCCTCGAACTTAGCAAACAATAAAGGGACTAAGTCAATTGTCCAATGAAATACCAGATAAATATTAGTTTTCAATAGTGTGGGACCTTGCTATATCAGGAAATGGATGATATAATATATATATATATATATAAAGACACTGAGATATGATTGGTCTTGGAAAATAAAATTAATAAAAGAGGTGGAGACAATAAACAGGATAATAAATACACCATTCATCTTTATTAGTTTTTGCCAAAGGTAGGATAATATACATTTCATATCATTCAATTCATAATTTTATTGTGACCCAATCATATACAAGAGTTTTTTTCCCATGTCAAGATCTCTAATGTATAAACTTTGAATTGACATATTCACATAAATATAATCTTACATAAATCAATTTATTGTTATTTTGATTGGTGAGAAAAGATGATTTGACTAATTTTTACCCTTATCGAGCTATAGGTTTTTATTTTTTTTAAATCATTTTTTTTAGATAAGGTAAATATGGTTTGGTTTTAATGGGACCAAAAAAACCCCGCATATAAAGGGAGAAAGGATATAACAATGACACACAAATAGGGAGGCCTCTACCAGCCAAGGCAAAACACGAGAAGGCACAACAAAGAGATAAGCCTTAGGATCCACCACCGGGGTGGCGGCTATGGAGCACATGCTACGACCTCTCAAACCTTGAATTCTTTGGTAGGACCTTAGTCTACCTATCCCCGGATGGGCCCAAACCAAGGTCCACCAAAATACCACCTTCATTTCGAAACACTTCAAAAGAATTCAGGGACACACCCACACCTCCACTGTCCAATCTACCTCCAAAAGGGGTGACCTTCTCCCCAAATTATAAACATCTGTCAAAAGTGGCATCATCAGTTCTACCTCTTGATTCAAAAAAATCCTTGTTTTGAATACCTTCAACAACTCGTTCACCTAACCTGTCATCCCCCATCCTTTCATTACACCTCGACCCACTTACTAAAATCTTTGTAGTATCTGCCCTAATAACATTTAATGTATTTTTTGAATTTGTACTGAGCGGCTCTTCCAACATGCCAACTTGGCCTGAAACTTTATCCATGTGTGGAGCCATGTAGGCCTGCATCCCCTCCACATCATCAAACCTCCGATGCTCAATTAAAGGCAATGCATGTGGCTCCTCAATCGAACAAACTACCATTTCACCATCTTCCTCCTCCTCCATTTCTCCTCATCATCTTCTTCCTCAGACTGCACCATGCCTACCGGGCAACTGGGTTTACCATTACATAGATCGAGCACAGGCTGAGAACACCTAGTGACCCTGACTACCTCTGAAACACCAATTTCTTCCGATGTCTTCACTTCAGGCACTACATCTTCCAGCTGGGCTACAGGGCACTCTAATACGGAGGACAAGGAGATGTAGGGGCAAGTCGATGCCTCATAACCTGTTCGCCTACATTTCTCACAAATAACACATGATTGTTCGATAATTATTTTTTGTTCAAACTTGTATTTTGAGGTTTTCTAGAAGATTCTGCTAGGTACTAGAGCACCAACAAGGACATTGATACACAACCTAGAAAAAATCAAACGTGAGTAGCAGGGTCCACTACAATGAGCACCCCCATGGACCTAGCAATGTCAAGGAAGACATCCGGATCCCAAAATTCTAGAGGCAAGCCAACAAAGCGAATCCACATAGGGAGAGAAGGGAAATAACTTGTTTTCATCCCGGGGCGCCACCAGCAGATGATGAGAGCCATATTTTTAAAAAACCATGGCCCTTCAATAAGTACCTTTTGCAGATCTTCATCCCTCTGGAAATAGAAAAGGAAGCTATCCTCTCCCATCGCATGCACATCCATCCTGTAGGACCACTTCTACTTACACCATTCCCTGACGAAGTCAATATTTGGTCGCAAACCCCCAAATATTCCCACAACAACACACTTGAAACTATCTCTCGCTCTATCCACCAGGTCCTCTGAGATCTCTAACTGTGGTTCTCCTTCCACCCAAGAAAGAATGATATTCAGGGCTCCCTAGCTTTGCCTCCAAACAAACGTGAGGCCCAAAATCTGGCCATCGTAGCAGGAGTCGGGCTTAGAGAGAGACGTGTAGACATTGGAAGTCCTCCTAGAAAAACCTCACCAACAAATTAAAAAATTGTAAATGGCCAAGTGGCCTGACATTTATTATTCTTTGTCAATCTATCAATTCATCTAGCTGATTTGTGATAGCCTGCATTAAAATTAGTTATATTATGTACTTGATAAGACCTTAGACATTCATTCGTTGTCATTTGTGAATGACACTTACAAAATGCAAAGAAGCATGCCACTTTTTCAATCTAGTTACTTATTACGCCGAAGGCGTATATACAGTGAGGTGAGGATTTCTAAAACTAACAATTGTAAGAGATCAACGAACCAGATCATGTTCCCATACATGCATTGAAAATCGGAGGGTGAAAACACGTCCACGTACGCATTCAGGGTGGAGACACGTTTCAGTGGTGACTATTGTATCCCTTGAGAAGGGTATTGCAAAGGTTACAATGCACATGACATTGGTTCTCAGAAGTAAATCACTTTTTCTCACCGTCTTCTCCAATACTCTCTTCTTCTCCATTTTAAGCTTAGGATACCCTACTCTTGCAATTTCAAACCCTAACACCAAACCCACCTCTATTTTTGTTTCTTGTTTCTCCTCAATAGAAATCGATGGAAATAAGGATTCAGAGCACAAATGTTTTTGAGGAAATTGGAAGCATCTACTGAATCATCTTCATTGGTGCCTTACGATGTGTTCATAAGCCATCGTGGTACTGATGTCAAACACACACTCGCCATGATAATCTATGGTTCCTTAAATTGCCTCAGACTCTGAGTTTTTCTGGATAAAAAAGAGATTTAATTTAATGATTTCATACCATTTCAAATACAACTTTCCATGCGTACTTATTTCCTTCATATTTTCCCCCAATTATGTAGTCTCTGTGGTGTTTGGATGAGATCTCATTTATGCTCAGAACTGCCAAAAAAATTATTATTATCTTATACAATGTTGAGCCCGCTGATATCAGAAGGGCGGCCAAAGGAATCTATGTCAGTGCATTTTCTGAACATGAAGACAAGGGCGTATACAGTTCAGAAACGATCGAGCACTAGAAAATGGCGCTCCATGACATTTCATATGAGTAAGTATCAACTAGTTTGTTCCCTTTTGTTACAACATGGTATTTATATAATGGGATCTCTTCTTGCATAAATGAAAATAGAGTTGACAACAACAATTTTTGATCTTTTTAGATTCACATATATATTATATAATCTCCAAGTTTTGATTTTTTTCCCCTTTGCGCTCTCTTGAATTTTTTGATTATTCAAATTTGGTTTTTTCTAAATAAAATGTAAAGCTTAAGCTATTCCTTTTTAAGTGTAATTTTTCATGATATTTACTATTTATAAAAAAAATTGTATACACCTATTTGCTTGACATTTCTATTATGATTTTATCATGGGTAGTGATGAAGGAAGGTTGTTGAAGAGCATTGTGAATTGTGTGTTGAAGAGCATGAACAAAGTACCACTAGAGATGGCCAGACATCCAGTGGGTATTGATAAACTTGTTCATGACTTTGAAATAAGTGCACTTTAATCTTCTCAGAGTCTCCACGATGTAAACATTGGTGGGATTTTTGGTATAGGTGCATCTGAGAAGACAAAAATGGATAAGGAAATATGCAATAGAAAAGGTCCCTCTTTTGATAGATGCAATTTCATTTTTAATGTGAGAGAAGCGGTAGCTAAAAAATATTTACATACCAAGAAAAAAACACTATTGCAAGACCTTGGTTTCTAAGAGAGAGATTTATCATTTGATAATGTAGAAAAAGGAAAGAGAGTCCTAGCTAGCCATTTGAGATCTCTTTATGTGTTTATAATTTTGGATGATATAGATCCTCATGACCAAATGGATGCTCTCTTGCCAGGGATAGATGGTTTTGGATCAGGGAGTATAATTATTGGGACAAGTCAGGAATTTGACGTTCTCACATCATGGGGCATCTCCTCCATTTAAAAAATGAAAGGATTAGGTATGGGTCATGTAAGTCAAATTTTATGTTGGCACACTTTTTTGCAACCATTTCCACTAAATGGATTTGAAGATCTTGTTGAAAGGTTTGTAAATATTTGTGATGGATTATTGTGAGGACACATTTATATAAAGTAAAAGGATTATTGGGA
Organism: Taxus chinensis; assembly: GCA_019776745.2. Classification (NCBI taxonomy): domain Eukaryota; kingdom Viridiplantae; phylum Streptophyta; class Pinopsida; order Cupressales; family Taxaceae; genus Taxus; species Taxus chinensis. Next base: position 284,433,119 of record CM034146.1, read on the forward strand.
GTCTTAGTTAAATAAAATCTCAAGATTATTTCTCAAAGAATTTCAAGGGACAATACACATTATTTATGATGCCTTAGATGATGAAGCAAAAATATTCTTAGATATAGCTTGTTTTTTCATTGGAGAAGAAAAAAAGTTGAAAATCGAAGGGTGTAAATAGGTCAACGTATGCATTCATTGTGGAGAAATGTTTCAGTGGTGACTTTCTTATACCTCGAGAAGGGTGCTAAAAAGGTTACAGTGCACATGGCACAACTTCTCAGAAGTAAAATCAATACAGCTAGACAACCTGCTCAGGTGCTCATAAGAAAAATCAAAGGTTACACTTGAATGAAGCACATCGTAATCCTCAATATTCTTCTTCTTCTGCATACAACCAAGAAAATAATGGTAGGAAATAGTTTCCTCTCAGAGACCATTGAACTCACTCTAGATACAAATATAGATACAGATACAAATACAAATATAGATACAGATACAGATATAGATACAGATACATGTACAGGTACATGTACATGTATAGGTACAGGTACATGTACCTGTATCGATATGGGTATAGGTACAGGTATGGGTATGTGTACATATATCAGTATGGGTACATGTACGGGTACAAGTATGGGTACAAATACGAGTATGGGTATGGGTACAGATACAGATATAGATACATATACATATACAAATATAGATATAGATATAGATACAGATATAGGTACAGGTACAGGTATAGGTACATGTATATGTATAGGTACGAGTACATAGTACATGTATAGGTACATGTACGGGTATGGGTATGGGGTACGAGGTACAGGTACAAGTACAGATATAGATACAGATACAGATATAGATACAGATACATATTAATCAATTCATATATAGTAAAATGAGGAGATATTAGGGTTATAAATTTATCTCCATTTACAGGTCTGCTTTAACCCATAATGGTGTTGATTTTAGGATGGCTATTAGTGAGAGCTCCATTTAGCATAGTTCCTTGTAACATTCTCTGCAACCCATTTTGCATATGTCCTCCGCCGCTCACCTCTCCCTTCTTCAACCATTTTGTAAGGATTTTCCTAACAATATGATTCTTTTTATAATATATATTTTATATTTTGTTTATATATTATTTCAGTTTAAATTAGATTTAATTTAATTTAATTTGTATGATTTTAAAAGAAACTGATTATTTTATATATCTTAATATTAAGAAATTAAGAGTTTTGTATTTAATTTAAATATATTAGACTATACAGATGAATATAATTTGTTAAATTTATTTAAGCTATATAACTTTCATCCATACAAATTCATCAATCGACAAAAGATTACTTGAAAACTTCATATACTTTTAATTTTATAAATTCTTAATATTTTTAAAATGTTTGAGAAAGTGTATCATTGTGTATAACAATTAGATAGTTTTTTTGATAGTTCACCTAATTAATCTTTTAACACTCAAAACAGAACATATATGAAACACACTAAACATAAATATATGGATTTAAATTTAGTTGGTAAATTGACTATTAAGATAGTTTCATGCACCCCTTTTGCGACACTTTTGCAAGGATTTTCTTAATCTGCTTCTTTCGGGAAATCGCTATCCACTTCTATTTTGAACTGTAATAGTAATTACTAACATTGTTAACCTAGTTTTTACGACTGCTAGATCTCATGGCCTCCTCCCAAAAATGATTTAAAATCTATAATCTGATGTACAAAATAGATTTTGATTTGTAGCTCCAATTTATTGCTTGTTTTTGGTAGAGAATATGAAAGCGAGTAGGCATCTGAGTATAATATTGGAAGTGGACGGGTGTGTAGGTGTGAGTGAGTGATGAAATATGAAAGCAAACATCAAGGTAGTGCCACCAAATTCTCTGGATGCTTTTTAAGAACTATTTGTTTATCCATAGGAGGCGATGGGCATCTACATGTGTCTGTCTACTATTTCTCAAACCCACACATCCATTCTCCTGTTGTAACAAGAGATCCTGGTTTCTTTCTTGACTCATCCCTTCGTGCTCTGTGCTTCTTAAAGGTTCCTCCACCTGAGCTGCAAACCACCTCGCTATTCCAATTTCAATAAACCTCTTCTCTTGTATGTTCAATTTTTGTAACCTTCTATGACCTTGATGATCGAAGGAGGACATGGTGTGCATAGAAAAAAATCCCTCTCTTTTCAATGCATCAACCATTGATAAACCTAAAAAACATTTACAAATACAAGTATCAGTAAACATTCACGCATCAACGAAAAGAGATGTCACGGTGTTGTAACTTATCCTCCCTCAATATTATTCTTTGTTTCCCTCCTCACAAGTTTATTTCCATCAAGTTTAACTCCTTCAACACATCCCCTTTGATGTTTCCATCGCACATTCCACATGCGATTGCTAGTTGATAGCCCACATTAAAACTGATTAGACTTTGTGCTTGACAAGACCTTAGACATTCATTTGTTTTCATTTGTGAATGAAACTTGCAAAAAGTAGAGAAGCACACCACTTTTTCAATCTAGTTACTTATTAAATAGTGCTTATAGAGTGGACTTGTTTAAGGTGATCTTTTCATGCAACTCTACCTGGCACTTTCTCACACACGTGTGATTTGTTTTTTTTTTATATCCACCACTCACTCTATTAATCCTGTGCAACCAGTCAAACTATGGAGTATTATGGTTAGTGTACAATAAGGAACAAGCTCATTGAAATAAGAAATCATCTACTTTGATATCTGTCAGTTTTTTGATTCTCAATGCTTACCATGTGTAACATTCCCATTTTAAAGCTTTAGAAACAAGGGAATTTTTTTTCTTTTTTTTGAATAGCATTATTTGTTCTAAATTATGATAATTTAGAACACACATTTCAAGTTTTCAAATAATGTTCTCTGTTCTAAATGATCATAACTTAGAACACACATTCCATGCCAATCAATCTCATAACAGATAACCATATGCAGCTGTAATGACTTAGTGAACGACCAATCATTCATTTCATGACTTGGAGTTTCATCGATCTCTCATGTTAATTCAATGTATCGTATACTAAGTATACTTGGTTATCTTACCCTTTTCTAGGTATTTAAAGTGTTCCGTTTAAGAGGCTTATCTGAATATTTGTTACCAATATCCATCTAAAATCCTGCTTCTTAGACTAGGTGACTTAGGACAACGTAACTAGTAGCTTGCGATACTTTGGCCAAAGATTTTCACATGCTGTGCATGTTCATATTCCTAGATGACATACTCATCAATAGAAAACGTCCTTCACCCCACTTCATCTGTTATCTAGAATGGTATTCACTGACTCCTGTCAGTCCGCTTGTCTAAGGTTTAACCTTAACCCAGGTTAGCAACATGGATTGGTATAAAGATTCACTCACAATGTCTAAGGGTACATAGACATACTCAATCGACCCAAGACGATTGCGTGTGTCTAGTTACCTTTAGTCACCATGAGTTACATCCTACACAAAAGCATGCTCCTAACCCGACTTAGGATGTAACCAAGTCAAGTCTGAATCCATGTAAACCTAGATGATCCAATTCGGAAGGGTGTAGTGACATGTCAGCTACAACACTTTTCCATTATGAAGACCCTAGTCTTCATGATGTCACAGTACTGTAGTTGGCGTGTACCAAAATCCTACGGAATCACCTCATCTAGAGGTACATATCCAACTAAGAAGTTAAATGCTTTCTTATCTTCTTAATTTAAGATTTAATTTCAGCGACCCTACCAATTTCTTAACTTCTTTGATCATTACGGTTGCTAGCCATAAATGACTTATAATTGTCATGTAGATTAACCTACAACCAGTCCCTCTTCCTGAAGGTTTGTATTTCATTCTTTGGTATCTTATTATAAGATTCAGACTTATAATAGGATCAACATACCAACAATAGATTTATCTTACTTATCTTAACCAAGTTTAAGCATGTTTGAGTTTAGAATTTTGTTTCCTCACTAATAGAATTCATTAAGATGAAGTATATTTATTACGTATATATTTATTTCATTTCGGTTACCCTATTCTGATTTTGATTTATCAAGAGGAAGTATATATTCTCTTCCTTCAGAACCTCATTGAGTATGGTTCTCAAAAGGTATTAACAGAATGCTTTTCCCCTTAGAATGGTTTTCTTTCCTTTAACTTACATTCATTAGGGTTCATAGCTGCCATTTACTTTATATAAGAATCATAAGTAAATTACTCTTTTATTTATGTCATCTAATAAACCATAATGAACTAGTTGAATGTTCATCTATGCATGCCAACTTAGAAGTTGCATTTAATAAAATAATAGAGTATCAATTCCCTTTTTATCTATTTCATTTGAGTCTATCTGAATTGATTCAAACATATATGTTTATGAGAGAATAATGAAAAATTTACAAATTTCCATTACATTGAGCCCAAAGTGGATGATACATCAAATACAAATGACACTCGATCCTTTTTCCCATTCCTCAATTTAAAATACACATTTTACAAGTCTAAAAATTTTAGACTTCACTCATGCCAATAAACATTTGTAAACTCAAACAAGAATATAAATTTTCCCTTTTTCAATTACATTTCAATAAGAATAATAATTCCTCACAAAGATCCAGCCTTTAGGTAAACATAAAAAGCATCATAAAAGAACCTGTCTTCTTTTATCACTTACGAAATTCCATCTATAAAAATTGCTAGCATGGGTCAGTTCGACGAACTGAGCATGATAAACACTAAACATTAAAATGATGTACTTCTAACTAACTGTATCATAAAAAGAACTATGATTTTATGAATCAGTAAAGCAGTTCAGATAGATATCCCATAAAGAAATAAGGATAAAAAAATGGAGAACAGAATGAACAACCACATTACCTTAAGTAAGATCATGATCAAATCAACACTCTTCAATCAATGATTTCATAAGAAAAATTACATTAGATGAGTAATATTTCATCCTAATTACTTATCTCATTTTTACTATAGTTATCTATAGTCCATTATCGATTCATGCAACTAGATCAAATAAGGTTACTAACTCTGATAGTCCCAATTAGAATTATTTTTAAAGAAGGAATGATTCACAATACACATTACTAACATAATTCTTCATATAATATCAAAGACCAAATTCCTTCAATCTTAAAGGATGGAATTTAGGATGAACCAATAATATCCCTTAAAAAGAATTCCCTTCTTTCAAGCACTAAACAAATTTCAAATCCCATTTACAAATTATCGGTTCAAGCAGAAAAATAAGTGTAGGTTTTTCCCTCTAATACCCATTCAACTTCAAACATGTTTAATGCAAAAGAGAGAAAGTAAACTAACGCAAAGTGAGAATAATTTAGTCTTCCTTCGAAGTTCAACGAATACAAAATCATATTTAACAACTCAGAGAGAGAAAATAGAATGTAAATTCCTTCAGACTTCGAAGAACAACAATTAATGCCTTGCCCAAGAAAAGAGAGAAGATCTCAATAATCTTTCCCAATAATAGTACATATCAAAATAAAAGATTTGCTACAGTCCTAATCAAATGATCTTGTAACTTCTTACCTAAACACTAAAGACAAGGAACTAATCTGGGTTGAGATAAATGAATGCAACATGCAACAATTACGATAATAAGAACAGTGCATTAGCTACGTATAGACAGAGAGATTCAAATAAATTAAATTGGTAGCATTACATGAAGCACAACAACAACCGAATGTTGTAATTCCTCTCACGTTAATAGCTTTAGGTATTACAAGTAAAACTTAGTCATCCTTGCAGAATACGAACACAAGATCACAGTGAAGTCAACACATATTCTCAACTTAACAGGGATGAAAGAATCATTCTACAGGTAATAAAAGAAAGGGCTCAATTCAAATTAGAACACAATGAAGAACAAAAAAGTGACATAATACCCAAGTCAGATGCTCAAAATAAAGGTCAAGAGAAGAATAACAAAACCGGAAATCGCCCCATTCCATTTCCCTCAAAGTAATGTTATTGGTTAGCTTGCTTCGTGAAGAATTCGTTCTGCCTCACTTACCAGGTTAGGAACTTACAAATCTTTCCACTACATACATGTGTAAGCCACAAAATTGACATCTAGCAAGTTCAAGCAGAAGCTAGCACGTAAAAAATAAAGTTTCAAACAAGAAGGAACAAAAACTCGAAACATCTTCCTTCATAACAGTGACTTCTTTCATACAACTTTAGAGAAGTGCTAACAATTATTCACAAATTTAAAATGGAAAAAATCTCAGAATAAATATAATCATTTCTGCTATATCCAAATAAGTTTGAATCCACAAGGCCATGAATCCGACCAACTGTTCCAACATAGCTCAACAGAAACAACCAGATTTGAACAACTCAAGTTTCAACAGAAGACAACACACTTCATGCTTTATTCCATTAAAGGAAAACAAACCCATATCAATTCTTAAACCAACAATGCTTTTACCTTAATCCGTTTTGCACAAGCAATAGAATATCACACTATTTTGGCAACATTCCAGTTCCAGATAAAGATATAGCACGATCAACTCAAACATTATCAATAAAATACCCATATCAAATATTTTCCAAACCACAATACAAGTAGAAGAATACAACAAAAATACTCCATAAGCATTTCCACAAAATCAATTGCTTCTAAGAGTAGAGTTCTTTTATTGAAGACGTTTAGAAAGAAGCATAAATATTTAATAAGAAGAGCCTATCATGACTGATAGTGTTTTCTTTTTTATTTGCAGAAGACCTCCAGTCGAGCCTCTCAAAAACCTCTTCTTTCCAAAACGAACAACCAAATCTGTTTGCTCTACTTTTTCTTCCACATGCTCAGACACAGCTCAAAGATACCCAAGATCACAAAGGGTCAAAAATGGAATTGCTGGTTTGAAGAAACAGAACCCACATGTAGAGAAAAAACCAAAAAGATCAAATGACCATAAAACTTCCCACAATTCCCCCTACCTAACTCCTAGGTGGTTTCTTCCACTAAACCCGAGGCCATTGAATGCATTAAATGCTAATTCCCTCCCCTTTCCTTACACCACTTCCATTTCAAACTTGGAGAGTTCCATTCAAAATTTACATGTGTTTTTAAATTTAGTAGTGATGTCAATTAGGCATTCCATTTTTTTTTATGCATCCGCTAATCTTGGCGAATTTAGGATGTAAGGACTGAAATTAATCCACATTAATACCTTAGAAACCATCGTCACCAACTTCCCACTTTTCACGTAACCCTTAGGTCCTCTTTAGGCTTAGTAATAGTTTTAGGTCACCTTAACATTAGTTAGGTTTCCACCTTATCCACTAACCATATTACCTTAGGTTAGGTTATAAACCTTAGATTAGAATCCATATAGGGTAGGAAGCTACAACATAGGTTTAGGCATAAACCGTAATAGTTTAGTAATAGGTCATAGGTAAGTATTTTTACCTTAGGTTAAAAATCTAATTAGGATACAACTTTACAATTTAGGTCAGATTTGAATAGTTCCAACCATTCCGACCGAGGCTGAGGTATCCACCTAAATAGCTCAATACAAATCCTCAATCTCCTTATGTTGCTCAGCGTTACAAAAGATCCATAGAGGAGGTCCAAACTTACCGTTTGTAGCATGATGCCAAGTAAGATTACCTAAAGCCAGGTCCTTTACAATTTACAACAAAACACAACTCGGTTCCATAATACATTTCATTTAGAATGTTAATTAACAAGATGACATTAAAGAAGAACTGAGGCATACCTTGGATCAATGGAATTGATTCAAGGTGTGTTGTTATCATATGGTAAATATGAAAACAACAGTACAAATTTGCAACTTACAATTCATAGCGCAGAATGGCTTCATTTCCAAGTAAACAAAATTACAACAAGCATGAATTCTGAATAATAATAACTTATCGATTGCAAACATGATTTTCAACGTCAAAAGAATACACCTTCCTAAGAAAAATCACATGTCAACATTTACAATGTCAAAAGTGGAGTTCATCATAGTAATAGTCATGACTAAGACGTTACACCATGTATTGATAGTTGTGCATTTATCTCGACCATGCAAAGATTCTTCTAGATTTTTGACTTTTGAATTATTGATGCATTAACCACCAATCTCACCCTTTAATATTTGACTCTCAACGTTCACTTTGGAGGCCCCTTTAATTATTTCATTGACAAAATATATTTGAGTGATTGATGATTTTTCTATGGAATGTTCTAATGCAGGGGATGGTTATCGCACTGGCCTCAGATAAAGCTATGTGGGATGCTATGCTGAAAAATGAGTAGGTTAAAGAATTCATAAAATTAATCTAAAAGGTTACTACCATCTTGATATCAAGACTTCTTTAAGAATGACAGCTTCATATATTAATTCATCGCATGAATATTCATACAGATTGATTAAATATCTTAACTTAGAGGAATTTTCTGTATAACAGGTAAATTAGAAACAAATAAAGACACATACAAGAAGAATCCTTTTATTTAAGCTATCATGAATATGAATCTTAAGGTGATATACGACGTGGAGAAAATATCATAATTATGTAACCCATTTTTTGGATTCAGTGACAAGACATTTTCAGAGAAAGATGGAGATTTCGTGGAGAGGGCTCTAAAAGCCTCGATGTTTTACATTGTTTTCCTCTTGATAGTCCCAGTAAAATGGGCATAATCTAGGGGAGTCATCTATCCTGGCGACAGGATCGAATGACCCCCATAAAAATGACCATAAAATGTCATATGGAATGACATACATGCATCACCTTCTGTGGGACCCACATCATCCTCCATGACCTCCAATTAACTCAACCTAGTCAACATTATCTCAATGAGTCATGCCACTCCATTCTCGAGGTCGATCCCAAGGCATATATGAATATATAAATGGGACAAGGAAAGGATGTGAGAAGGTGGCAATATTTAATGCATATATTTGGAAAACCTACCCCATTCCATCGATTAAAAAATCATGTAACACATAAAAAATTTAGCGGCCAAACCGGGAACTGTGTAACTGTATCCATAGAAGGTCGATTGTGGGAGAAGTGATAAAAATTAGAACTCTACATTTTTATTCACAGAAGGTCGAAAGGAGAATGAGAACTGGCAAGAAGGTCTATTGCACAAAATTTGCAAGAAACATTAGATCTTAAAAAAACATTCAGGTGCATGAAACTACTTGAGGCTATGTGATTTCAAATTTTAAAATTGTTCACAGATAGACATTTTTTTATTGTTATGTTTTGTAGAGCAATCATGTGTGAAGTATATATACTCATGTTATAAAATTTTCTTAGAAAACCATGGCTTCCATGAATGAAAAACAAAAAAGATATCTTTAAAAAAGGGCTAGGTAATAATTAGATGAAGCAACCTATTACTGATGCTAAACTCCCATGAAACACTGGACATTAAAAGGATACCTTCTTCACTATTCATTGTCAAATGTGGACCACGAATGTGGCTGGAAATAACCCTGCAATAATCCTCCAGTCAATTTCACTGTATATTAAAAAAGTGAAACATATATGGATTCTCTGAAGAGACCAAATGCTCCCAGACTAAATGTAACCTCATTTGTCACATACACACAAATGTGAGACCCTGTGTGTACCATAGGTCTTGAAAACTAGTATCTGATAACACTTGTTGTGACATTTGTCACATACGTGCAAAATGTGACACCGTGTGTATACAACAGATTTTGACTAGCAGTTTTCTATTACGTTATTTGTGTTGTTTGTCCCATGCGCATAAACATGAGATCCTATGTATACCACATGTTTCAAATACCAGTATCCTATAATGCTATTTATGACATTCGTCGTATACGTGCAAATGTTAAACCCTGTGTATACCAAATATTTTGAGTACCAGTATCCTATAATGTTGTTTGTGACATTTTTTGCATATGCACAAATGTGACACCCTGTGTATAACAATTTTTTTGAATACCAGTAGCCTATAATGATGTTTACCACATTTTTCACATACATGAAAATGTGATACCCTGTGTATACCACATATTTTGAATACCAATATCCTATAACAATGTTTGTGATGTTTGTCGCATACACGCAATCGTGAGACCCTGTGTATACCATATATTTTGAATACCATTATCCTATAACGTTGTTTGTGATGTTTTTCACATACACACAAATGTGACACCATGTGTATATGACATATTTCAAATACCAGTATCCTACAATGTATTTACGATGTTTTTCGCATACGTGAAAACATGAGACCCTGTGTATACCATATATTTGGACTAGCAGTTTCCTTTTACGTTGTTTGCATCATTTTTCACATGCACGTAAACGTGATACCATGTGTATACCATAGAGGTTTTGAATATCACTATCCTATAACATTGTTTGTGACATTTGTCACGTACACGCAAACATGAGACCCTATGTATACCATAGGTTTCAAATACCAGTATCCTATAATGTTGTGTGTGAGGTTTGTCGCATATGTGTAAATTGTAGTCACAAAATCATGCACTTTATATATTATTTATTCCCAGTCTCATACTATTATTTCAAGGGTTTTTGAATGAATAAAGTACTAATTAACCCCCATCTTTTGGCCATCTTGTTTTATTTTATTTTTCATTTCTGACCTTTTACATCCACATGCCTAGTTGGCTTCTATCATCCTATGTTATTTTAGCCCCCACTGGGGTGCCTAGGATGACTAGGGTGCCCATGGGAGCCCTGGTCCTACCACGGGTGCCCCGGTCCTTTCTGAACTTTCCTGCCATCTTTTGGGTTCTTTCTAGCAGTTTCGGCTTCTTATCTTCTTGGTGGTTGGCCATTTCGAGGTTAATTAAAAAATTAGATCAAGATAACACTATAAATATAAAGTTATGAGATGATAATGAGAGATCAAGTAATAGTCACTACTATCATCCACCTAGAGTTGCATCCTCGGAGATCACTTGCATCCACTTAGAGATCACTTGCATCCATTAGCTCCATCATAAGGAAAATGTTGGTTCATCTACATCACACAAGCATAGGGGGAGGGATTCCATTCTATTCCATGCACACATACTATTACATTTTCTATATTTAGTTATTACTCACTACTTCACAAAGTGCGACTAACACAAAAGCACCTAGGGCACATTATGCAAACACTTACCAAAACTACATTTGGGTCTGAAATGTAGTGCAACGCTCAGTTAGTAAGCCCATTGTTGTGGTATCTGAGGTCATTTCAACCCATTCATTTGTATATTTATTTTTTTAGGATTTTGATAACTCTTTTGGTCTTTTACAGGCCTTTTCATAAACTTGGATTATTGGTGACACTTAATTTAGGGCAACAAATCTGATGCAACATATAGTGATAGTTTCAGACCACCTTCTAGACTGTGAGATTCAGTTCTAGATCTTTTGTAGAGACTAGGGCACCCATTCTTCAGGCCAAAGTACCAGTAGGAACCCTAGTCTCCCTCCAGGTGCTCCAGTCTAGCTAGATACTCCATATCCATTATTTTTGGGGCTTCTGCATAGTTGTTCCTAATTTTTATTCATCTAGTCACCTCTACGATATAATCTAACGAGCTACTCTAATCAGTCGAGTTCATTCTAACATTCCTTACACATTAGGGTTTCTAATTTCTTGAGATTGGTTACTTGAGTTATTTTACTGCATTCCTTTACTACGTTTACATGTCATTCTAGATTAGATTAACTACTATTACCCTCACATATTTAGTTAATTTTAGTTAATAATTTTGGTGAACTCGACTCGATCATTTACGCTTATAGATTCTTCATTCATTGCTTGTCATCCTAGGATTTGATCATCACGAGTATCTCAATCAATGATTATTTGCTTGCAAATCCTAACCTACTACATAAAGTCTAAAATTTTCTTTCTACCACTCACATTCATGTTGACATACATCTAGATTCGGTTTATGAAGCATTTTCCAATGCATTCTCTTCACACCTAGTCTTCAAATCTAACCTTCTCACTGATGTTCACACTTTTGATAATGACCCTCCTCTACATATCATATGTTTTATTCATAATGTAGTTGTTAAACACACTTTGATTGATAATGGATATGAACTTAGCTTATGTCCTATGTCATTCCTTACAACTTTAGGTCTTTCCACTCGTGACGTTAGTCCCTCTAGTGTTTCATTATGTACTTATGATGGTTATGTCTGTTCATGTTTCGGTCACATTACATTGCCTATCATTGTTGGTCCTAAGACTATCCATGTTGGCTTTTTTGTTGTTGATTTACCAATTTCCTATAACTGTTTATTTGGTAGGCCATGGCTTCATGCCATGCAAGGTGTCGCCTCTACTATCCATAATTGTGTAAAATTTTTACATGAGAGCATTGAGTACAATATTTTCATTGTGTAAAAGGCGTAAAGTCATAAAGTGACCCACTACCCCGCCAAGCACAAAGGAAAAAATCAAATCTTGAGCCTTCTATTGGAAAGTCAAAGCAGGGAAGTGGGTCGGTGGAACAATTTGTGTTTTTGAGCCTCGTTGTAAAAAAGGCATAAAGTCATAAAGTGACCTGCAACCTTGATCATGCTTAATGGAAAAATTCAAATATTAAGGTCAAAGCGGGGAGGCGGGCCTACGGAGCAATTTTTGTTTTTAAGCCCGCATTGAAAAAAGGTAAAATTATAAAAGTGACCTGCGACTCTGTCTCCACTCAAGTGAGGCCACATGTCAAGACCATATCAAAAGCGGGTGAGCAAGCCAAAATGTTCCAAACTGCCAAATCTCTTTAAAGTCACAAAATGCAAAAAACATCCTCCATGCCTACTCTAGTGAATTTCTCCCAAGTCAATGACTCTAGTTTAAATTTTCAAAGGCAAGATGACTGGTTCCAATTCAAAGTTACAGAATAAGTGTAAGAACTGTATTATGAAAAGTCTGGTTTTTTTCCGCCATTGGTGTTTCTTCGCGAATCAAGAATCTGAAGATGCGAATGATTGAAAATATTGTAAACCATTTCTTGCTAACAAATAAGAAGTGGTAATTGTTTCTTGCAAGATATTTAATGGATTCTTCACGCCATTGTACAGGGTTGGTGATTGATCTTGTAAACTCAAGAGTATATTGTAATTTGAGAAAACATAGGAGATAGACATTTTCTTCCATTCCCCCCTTCTCAATTTCCTCCATTTCCCCACTATGTACAATTTATGTTTAAGAATAAATACAAGAAGAAGGATTTTCTAGATTTCTTTGATGAGGATATTTTAGAAACTTTGAGTTCGCAATCTTATCTCGTCTTGTTTCCATTTGTAGGGTTGTTTCTTCTCATGAATGCATGTGATGAATTTTCTAACTAGTGTGTGCAGGAATCTAATTTCCTACCTACAAAATTAGTTCTCCTACCTCTTTTCTCACTCCCTGTCCCACTTTCAGACAATTTTGTCTCTTACAAGTACCTACAATCTTTGCTGCAGGGTCAGTGGAGTGCCCCTGTTGGATCCCTGGTCGAAAGGCCACCACAGAAAATCCACATTTTTTCATGCATGTACATATGGACAGTTGCACCAGTTAAGTAGAGGGACTTAGATTCCCAGAGCATTGGAAAGGAATCCACAAGTTTATCCACCTAAAAAATTTCCTCGCCAATAGTTTTTGGCACCCACCATGGGGTAGATTTAGCAGCATGTGCACCTGAATGCAATCGTAAGGTCAGAAAATTCAAAATTCAAAAAAGAGAATTTTTTTGGAAGTTAAATGGCTATATGAGCCACATGGATTCAAATCATGGCTATTCCAGGAAACCCTCTTGTTGAAAGACCTGAATTGCTCTTCCACATCTAAGAAGATGTTGCTTCAGATTTGAGGGAAGCTATTTGGCATAATAGACAAAGTACCAAGTCACTACTTCATTACCACGAGAATTCTGGACCTTGAAGAAGAACACGCTGCTGACTTAGAGAGGCAAAGACAAATTCTAGCACCACAAAGAAGAGCATATATTTTCAAGCTTGTGGATAAAAGATACACCCGGCAACAGAGACAAGGGGGACAAACTGATCCCATTTTTGAAGAACTTCAAAGGAGACAAGAACTACTCAGAATCCAGAGGCTTCCTTTTCAAGCAACTGGTCACGTTGGGAACCTAAGTGTTACCAATCCTTTGGAGGTGAATTTTCATACATCAACAAGAACCTAGTATACTTCACTGACATGAAGACTGGAGAAGAAGCTAGAGAAAGAGAGGCGAGATCCAACGAAGAAATAAGAGTTCAACTCGAAGAAATCGAGAGACTTTAAGCCGAGGCAGACAAAAGAGTAGTAGTAGAAGACGTAACCTTAGCATGGTTGGAACCTAGAAAAAAAATAGAATGGGGGATTGTGAGCATGAGCGTGAATGTGATCGTGAGGCCCGTAGGCCTAATGTACCATGGGGAGGAAACACCGGTCCACTGGATCTTGCTCAACCACTCCATGAGCTACCGAGAGGCTCGAGAAAAAACTTCCCAAAATTTAGAGGGGATTGTTCTCAACTCCCTGAAGAGCATGTAGCACCATTTATCACTGCTTGCGGTGTGTTGGGTGTTGAGGATGAAGATGTGTTAGTCTGACTCTTCATGGAGTCACTTCAAGAGAAATCTGCCGAATGGTTCCACATGCTACCCCCGAGGTCTGTCACCTGTTGGGAAGATATAAGAAGTGCATTCAAACAAAGGTTCAAGAGCACAAAATATTTTCAGGATATTTTGGTCTAATTGTTACAAATGAAGAAAGAAACCTCCGCATTAATGAGAGACTTCGTAGCAAGATATAACAAAGTGATAAGAAGAATCACTAAAGATTTGGTCCCTCCTAAAAATAATTTGAAGAGATTCTTCATCAGCGCCTTACCATCAAAAGTAGGTTTCTTCTTTAGAAGAACCCAACCAAGAACATTAAGGGAAGCTCAAGACCATGCAATAGAAACCAAAGATGATCTAATCTTGTCTGGTAAGGTGAAAGGCCCCTATGGAAAGCAAAAGGGTCAAAACATTACCCTGGTAGAATGTCTCACAAGACTTTCTGGAGTTTGGAAAATGTTGCTCACCTGAAGAAAAAAGAAGGTTTGTTTCTTTACTCAAGAAATACTCAGATTTCTTACTCTTATGAGGAACTCAAATCCTTCCAGCCAAAGGATATGCACCACTCAATTCCTTTGAAGCAGGGTGTTAAGCCCTTAAGGTAGAAACAAAGGCCGTACAACCCAAAGATTGCCGATACCATCAAGGAGGAGGTAATGAAGATGCTTAATGCAAGGATCATCTTTCCCATCCACCATTCAATGTGGGTGTTTAACATTGTGCTAGTGTGGAATAAGAATGGTGAAATAAGGATATGTGTAGATTTTTGTAAGCTGAACAAGGCATCACTAAAGGACAATTATCCTCTTCCTATCATGGACCATATCCTGCAAGAAGTCACTGGATCTGAAATTATTTTATTACTTGATGGATTCTCAAGATATAATCAAATCAAAGTGGCAGAGGAGGACCACACCAAGATATCCTTTACAACACCTTAGGGCACTTTTGCCTACAACAAAATGCCTTTTGGCCTAATCAATGCAGGAGCTACATTCCAAAGGGTGATGGATTTGGTCTTCAAAGATTTGAAGCATTGCATTGTCATATATCTTGATGATCTCACAATATTTTCAAATAAGATGGGAGATCATATCTATCACTTGGAACAGGTACTTGCAAGGTGTAGGAAACATGGCATATCATTAAATCCAAAAAAGTTTATTTTTGGAGTCACAAAAGGCAAGTTATTGGGGCACATTGTGAATAAACATGGAGCACACATTGATCTTGAGAGGATTAGATCCATTCAAGCGTTAGCCCTACCCACAAGCAAGAAAGGAGTTCATTCATTCTTTGGAAAGGTGAACTTTCTTCATCGTTTTGTGCCTGAGTTTGCTGAGTTGAAGAAGCACATCACTTCCATTATGAAACCACAAGAAAAATTCAAATGGAACAATGAAGGGAAGGAAACATTCGAAGAAATCAAGAAATCCATTTCCAAGGCTCCAAATCTTGTATCTCTAGATTTTAATAAGGAATTCATCATGTATTGTTATGCATCAAAACATACACTCTCTGCCATTCTCATTCAGAAAAATGATGAAGACGTGGAACCACCTATTGCTTTCATGAGTTGTCCTTTGAAAAAGCATGAGCTAAAATATAACCAATTGGAGAAGCATGCCTATGTAGTGGTCAAGGTTGTAAAAAACTTCAGGTTTTACATCCTCAATTCCCATATGGTGGTGATGGTCCTCGACAGTACAATCAAGTCCATCTTGATACAGTAGAATCCCAGAGCTAAAAGAGGAAATTAGATTGCAAAGACTCAAGAATATGACGTGGAGATTTGACCCTCAAATCTAGTAAGGGGAAATGCTCTGTGCAAGTTGATTATTGAAGATGAAACACTCAAAGTTCAACATGGCAAAGAAAATTGTGCTTGATCAACTTGTTCAGAAGACAACCCACAGGTTCTCTTTGTTACCACTACTGATGAGTGGTACGCTGATATTGCCTATTACTTGACTTATGGAGAATTCCCCCCATCTTAATTACAAGAAAAAGGATAACACTCAAGCTGAAGGAAGCTAAAGTTATAATCTGGAATCATGCGCTTTACAAAAGAGTCCTGGATGGTTGTTTCCTCAGGTGCATAGATAAAGAGCAACAAGAAAAGTTGCTTAAATCATAACATGACCAAGCATGTGGTGGAAATTTTTCAGCAATGGTCACCACACACAAGATCCTCTAAGGAAGGTATTATTGGCCCACCATCTTTACAGACACTTAAGATTGGGTCTCTAAATGCAAAGAATGCCAATAGTTCATTAGAAGACCATAACTTGCTGCATTACCACTAAGTCATGTGGTTATTGAAGAACCATTTCAATAGTGGGGGATGGACTTCATTGGTGTTCTGAACCCTCACTCAAGCGCAAGGAACACCTATGTACTCACAACAACAAACTACTTCACCAAGTGGGTGGAAGTCATTCCGGCCAAACAAGCCAACACTGAAACTGTATGCAACTTCATCAAGGAGAATATCATAGTCTGTTTCAGAGTGCCACAGAGGATTGTAGCAGATAATGCTACCTATTTCTCTTCAAGAGAGATGACCAAGTTTTTCTATAGCTATGGAATCTCCTTAGCTCATTCTTCTGACTACTATCCATAAGGAAACAAACATGCTGAACCAAGCAACAAGAACATTGTGACCTTTTTCCGCAAGCTTTTAGACGAGAATCAAAGGAATTAGAACAAAAGGTTGTACGACACATTGTGGGTGGATATGACCACTCCCAAGAAGGTAATAGGCATGTCACCATTCCAACTGCTGTATGGAGTCGAAGTAGAAATTCCTCTCACGATTGAGATGCCAACTCTCAAGCAGTTACAGGGAATAGAAGATGGTCAGTACAAGGATTCCATTGACAAGAGGATCCTCTTTCTTGAGAAGCTAGAAGAAAATAGACTCCAAGTGGTGGATCATATTAAGGAGCACCAATTGAAAGTAAAGAATATTTTTGATAAGAAGGCCAAGGTAAGAGAATGCAAAGTTGGAGACTTCATCCTGCTATGGGACAAGAGAAGAGAACCAAAAGGCAACCATGGAAAGTTTTATTCATTATGGCTTGGCCCATTCCAGATTAATGAAGCTTATGGCAAGAACACTTTTCTTCTGTCATATTTGGATGGAATGCCACTGGAATTTCCTCAGAGTGGTCAATAATTGAAATTGAATCATCAGTGAAAGTGGGTTGTTCCCCTGCCTTGTACCATAGGTGTGTTTCCCTTTATGTTGTGTGGTTTTGCTTCCCCTTCTGTTGTGTGTCGCGTGTTTCCCTCCCGTTGTGTGCTTGTGTGTTTCCTTCTTCTAATATTTCTTTCTCGAAGTTGTATATGACTTTGCAAGGCCCAATGGATAAGGCAATGGTCAATGAATTATAGGGTCTGGAGATTGAGATTCTAGATTCCCATGTCATTTCTTCAATATGCGTAGTTCATGTCATGTCCCCAAGCTAGAGCCAAATGTTTTCGCCCTCAAAATCCCCCCCTCATTTTTTAATTCAAATTTGAAAAATTTGAGCTCGTGCCCTCCAGTAGTGTTCAAGTAAAGTTGGAAGTCTGAAAAGATAGAGAAATTCATGATTTGAAGTTGTTTAAACTCTCTAGTCTGCATGTTTCGATAATTTTTCTATTTTCCTCTTTGGATGCATGAAAATTTTATTTTCATCCTCATCTAAATGAAATTATCAATATTTCTATGGCCATGGATCATCAAACCTTGTATTATTTTCAATTCCTTGGTTTGTAAAATAAATTTGAAAATCAGGCGCAAGATGGTGGAGTTTTCTTTTTCTCTACATTTTTTCCATAGTCGTGAATGACGTGCATTTTCCTCCCTATCAAATTTTGGCTCCATTATCCATGGGTACGTGGACATATCTAATTGGAGGTGGGCTAGTGGAGTAATCTGTGTTTTTGAGCCTCTTTGTAAAAAAGGCGTAAAGTGATAAAGTTACCTGCAGCCTCGATCATGCTAAGAGGGAAAAAGTCAAATGTTGAGCTTGCATCAAAAGATTCAAAGTAGGGAGGTGGATCATCGAGGATATTTGAGAATTTGATCCTTTTTCATTAAAGGGGCTTAAAGTTAAAAAGTGACCCGCAACCCTGCCAAGCACAAATGTAAAAGTCAAATATTGAGCTCACCGTTAGAAAGTCAAAGTTGGGAAGCGGGTCGACGGAGCAATTTGTGTTTTTGAGCCTCTTTGTAAAAAAGGCATAAAGTCATAAAGTGACTCACATCCTCGATCAGGCTTACAGGAAAAATTCAAATATTAAGCTCGCATCGAAGGTCAAAGTGGGGAGGCGGGCCTGCAGAGCAATTTGTGTTTTTGAGCCCTCATTGAAAAAAGATAAAATTTGTAGTGCCCACCTTTTTCTAGCCTCTATGTTCTGCTGAATTCCTAAAACACAGTTATGGATTTTAGATATGTTGGTTTGCCTTTATGAACACGTATGGTGATTTGGAGCGCGTAGCGCTAATTTAACTAGATTAGTAGGCTGACACCTTTTATTTGATATTGTGGACACTAACACTTTTCTATGTGATTTAGGTCAAATTGATACATGTTAGATAATTAGTTAGTCACATACCTTGTTTTTGTAACGTATTTGTTTTGCTGATGAGGATACATGATGACATGGTGATATGACATGATATGTATTGCAATACCTAACATACGACGAATTGTGTGAGATTGTGCATTCCACATTGATGATGGTGATATCATTAATTTACATGTTTGAATCTATTCGCTTAGTAAACAGCTAGTTTACTCTTGTATTGGACAGATGCGGTTAATGTGTGCAATGAGTGTGCAGGTGACAGGTCATAGGAGAACGTGGGATTCAGACTAGCTACACAATCTGGCACAAGCAGCCCACGGGCTGAGTCCTAGCCATGTTCTTTGTGTGAAGCCTTAGGATAGACAATTATTATTTTGGGCACTATGAGTGACCCCAATGTATGTAATGTATTGTGTTTTGAATTATTAATTTGGGTTAGGGTAGTTGGTTAAGATGTAAACTTGTTTTGGGAGTTAATAACTCCTCTTTTCTTTAAATTGTTGATTATGTTTAATGTGTCATTTAATCACAAGGGTTTTGGGTCACATGTGAGACTCTTGGGTGGTCCCCACACCCTCTACCCTTGTGCCAAAAATGCAAAACCCGAAATTAGGGTATTTTGGGCATTTTTGAGGACCCCTTTGTAGCTTGGGAGTCCCCCTATCATAAAAATGAGCCCTTGGACCCTACCCAATGGGTAGGGGGGCTTGTTTTCAAGGCTAGAGGGAGTTTTCCCTCCCTTTCTACCCTTGTTTTGTCACATCCATGTAAGGGATGTGGATTTGTGTATTTATCAAAAGTTGCTCTTATTTTGTCTTGCTAACATTTTAGGGAATTTGGGAGAAGAGGGCAAAAATATAATTCCACCCTTTCTCTCTTTTTTTTTGGCATCTTTGACCTTGTTGAGGGAGAGGGGTGACACATGTCACCCCCTCATTTGTGAGGATGCTTGCTTTCTCCTCTTCAAAAAATTCCCATCCATGGGAATGGGGAGGGTCTTCTTCTTTGGTTGGTTCTTCTTTTCTTGGAGTTTTGGCTTGGTGCTTGAGAAATTTGGAGCTTGAGGATTGCTTGAGGAAGAAAGTTGTAAAATCTTGTTTTGGAGAGCTATTAGAGGTAACCTCTTGAGCTCATTTATGTGGTATGTTCCTTTATTAAATCTTAGCTTGCTCATAGTTTATTTATTTGTTTAGTTGCTTGTATGGTTTGTTGCTTGATTATATTTGTGCATTGTTTTACTCCATCCATCATATGGTTTGATGGATGTTTGAGTTATTTGGGGGAAGAGAGGGATTTTCCCTCTCAAACCCCATGGCTTGATGGGCAAGCCATGTCGGTTTCTTTACTCCCCTCATATGGTTTGAGGTGGGTAAGGGGTTCATTTGGTTTAAACCCCTTTCCCATTCTTGGAGAGGAAACCCAAGGGGTTTGAAAATCCTCCCAAGAAGGATTTTGGTGATTGGATGGAGTAATAAGGAGGATCTTGTTGACTTCGGAGAAATAAGGTGGAGAAGGAAGTTTGATGTGTGCATTCTTTTGTTAGATCACACCTTATGCCACTTTCGGGTATCTCATCTACTCTTCCCCAAATTGGGAGGATGAATATGGTTTCTCCTCCTTTCTTTTATTTCTCAATGTTGTGTTTTTCCTTCATGCATGGTTTGTTCTTGTTTGTGAGTGTATTGTGGTGTTTGTCTCCCTAAAGATCTTGTGCTCAAGTTGTGGAAGCTATCTCTCTCTCCCATGGGCTTGGGGGAGGCTAGCATGTCTTCCAACCCTTGGAAAGGCATGTAATGATGCCTGAAGGTTGGGAGGTTAAACAAGCCTTGTTCTCTTGAAGTTGAATCCTTGTATAGCATTCGAAGTTGGTGCCTTGTCCTTGAGGTGTGCTGGAGTATCTTTGGTGGCATGTTCTTATTTGACTCTCTTCTTGTCTTGGAAATTTCCCTATTAAAAGTTGAAATTCTCATGTAGTCTTGATGTAACATATGTTGTTGGAATATTGCTTCATTCTTGAAAAGAGAACTTGATTGTTGGGAACCCTTATGTATTTTAAACATTTTGGAATCATGGTGTGATCTAGACCTCAAGCTACTTCAAAAGCTTTGTGTTGTAAATCGAATGATCCTTTTTTATATGAATGTGATGGAAGTCTTTTTTGAAAAGAAAGTTGGTTTATTGAAAAGTATGTTCAAATAAAAAGAAAAGTTATTGTTTTATTGAATATTTCTCATGTAAACAAAAAAAAAATCTGAATTATTTCTATATCAAGAGTTTTGATAAATAAATCTAATCCTGATTTGGTGTTGAAGGTGGATCTTTGGAATGGAATGATAGTTGTTTGCTCTTTTCCCTAAGAAACTTAAAGATTTGATTTTTATCAGAAACTTACTTTGAGCATGTATTCCTTTTTGCAAGTTTTCTAGATATAATATAAAACTTCCCTTAGTTGAATTATTTTGGTTGCAACCATTTACAACACTTCATCAATATTCATCTTAATATGAATAATTATTGGAATGGTCTTCTCTAACATTCTTGTGGACTAGTCAGTCATATAAATATATATATATATGATAATAGATTTTAAAAAAATAAAATAAAATAAAATAAAATCTATGCGCAGGTGTAAAATAGAGTTGTCTTTCACTATTGAACTATGTTACAAAATTTTAGGTATTTACATATTAATACATGGATTAATTGAGAAATATTTCATACCATTTAGAATATAATTTATAATGTGCTCTTTTATTGTAAAATAACGGTATTGTATTTGATATATTATAATATAGTCATATATTATATTTCACAAACGTATAACTTTATTTTTTATTACCAATATATATATATATATATATATGAATAGATTTATAAATATAACAATAATATATATATATATATATATATATATATATATATATATATATATATATATATATATATAAGTTAACAATTTTAAATAACAAAAGATTTTTTTTTAAAAAAACAAAAAAAAATAATAGTGGGGGAGGGGGCCGAGCCCTCCCCCATCCCCGCGCCCCTGCTGCTGCCCTGCCAGCCGACTGTCCCCCGCTCCCCTCTGCTTTGTCTGCCGCCATGGGCCTGACCCTCCCCACATCCCCGCAACCAAGCCTGTCCCCCCCCCCCTCAGGTCAACTTCCGACTGTGCCGCCCGCCTGTCCCGGCCCAGTCGCCGCCGCCGCCCCCTCGCGCCACCCCCTGCGTCCTCCTCTGCACCCTCCCCATGGCACTGTTCCGCCGCGGCGCCAACCGTGCACCCTGTCCGCCATCAACCGCCGCCTGCTGCAACAATCCACCCCCCCCCGCGCCTTCATAATCTCTCTCCAATTTGCAATATAACCAACAACAACAAAACAAAAGAATGAGAAGAATGGAAGTAGGAAGAACACAAGAAGAGTTCAAGACCCATTTTGTCGCAATTTGACATTTGCGGTGCATTTACTAAAAATAGCATGTCTCCTTACATAGGGTTCTGTTGCTTTGGGTAAGCCACCATTTTAAGAAGATAGAAGAAGGTGGTAAACATAGAGGGAGCATTGCAGGGTAAGGTCATAAAAAAGGTCATCTAGACTCGCAATCACACTTACTAAAAATAGTAAGTTACACTCAAAGAGTAGTTCTGGCACAATGGGTCATACAAGGATAATCATTCAGGGGGACATCATTATTCAAGAGAATCATAGTCATTTTTAATAGAGCATTCAAGATCCATCTTAGTTCATTCACTTGGTGAGCATTCATGAGATAATTGGAAGGAGTTCCAAAGTGTGCAAGTGACCCGCAAAGATTTAGAGTTTTCACTACATTTGAGATCTTTCCATCAATGACCATATCCAATAGTGGGTCATCGGGCCAATGATGTATCCAAAATTCTTCAAATCTCTCTAAAGTCTCAAAATGCAAAAAGCATCTTCCACCCCAAATTTCTCTCACTTTCAAATGTTCTGATTCTTCCTTGGGGTTTGCACTCTGGTTTGATATGCCTTTCAAAGTCACTTAAAAGTGAACGGTTTAGATTCAAAGTAATGCAGAATTAATGTCACTGGCTGCATTTCATAAGAAAGAATCTAAATATTTGTATCCAGGAATATGGAATATTCTAAAGTTATAAATCAAGGCATATGGACGGAAGTCGAATGATTGAAAAGATTGTAAATCATTTCTTGCTAACAAAGAAGAAGTGGTAACTGTATTCTACTGCTATATATTGTAATGGCTTATTCACGCCATTTCAACGGGGTGGGCGATTGATCTTGTAAACTCAAGAGTGCATTGTACTTAGAGAAAGACACAGGAGATAACCATTTTATTCTACTTTCCTCCACTCATAAATTTATTCCATTTCCCACACTATGTACAATGTCTATTTAAGTATCAATATAAGAAGAAGGATTTTGTAGCCTTCTTTGATGAGGATATGTTAGGACACTATGAGTTTGAAATCTTATCTCGTATTGTTGCCATTTATAGGGTTGTTTCTTCTCATAAATGTATGTGTTGAATGTTCCTTACTAGTGTGGGGTAGGAATATGATTGTCCTGACCTACAACATTAGTTCTCCTACCTATTTTCTCACTCCCTTTCCCACTTTCAGACAAATTTATCTCTTGCAAGTATCTGCAATATTTTCCGCAGGGTTAGTGGAGTGCCCCTGTTGGATCCCCGGTTAAAAGGCCACCACAGAAATCCACATTTTTTCACACATGCACATATGAAAGTTGCACCGGTTAAGTAGAGGGACTTAGATTCCCAGAGCATTGGCAAGGAATCCACAAGTTTTTCCACCCAAAAAATTTCCTTGCCAACACCAGAAATATTGTTGTTTTATATCAGCAAGCATTTTTCGTAATGTCATGGTGCCCAGAAAAATGTGAATTATGCAATTCAGCTAATAATTTCTTTCTTAAATCATTTGCCAAAGGTATGTATACCTTATTTTCAAACTGCAAGATTCCTTCATTGTCAAGGTGAAAACCTTTATACCTCACATCGTTTGGATCTGCAGCAAGTGCTGTCTTTACTTGCTGAAAATAAGAATCAGATTCCATGACACTTTTCACCTCATCCTTAAATTGAGTTCTCAACGTTATAAGAGTAGAAATATGCTTCCTACGACTTAGAGCATCTACTACTCTATTTTATTTTCCTTTAATGTAACTTATGTCAAAATCATATTGAGATAAAAATTCTAACCATCTTCGTTGTCTTGCATTCAGATTTGGCTGAATAAAAATATACTTTAACCCAAGATGATCAGTTTTTATTTCAAAAGGCCTTAAAATAAAATAATTCCTCCATACTTGAAGTGCATGAACAATGGCAACAAGCTCTAGGTCATGTGGAGCATAATTCAATTCATGTAACTTGAGTTTCCTACTTTCATAAGTTATGACATGATCATCCTGCAATAGAATACCTCTGAGACCCTACCTAGATGCATCTGTTACAACATTAAAGTCTCCATTAGGATCAAGTAGAGTCAAAATAGGTGCTGTGGTTAACTGATCCTTTAGAATCTTACAAGAAAATTCACATTTTTCATTCTAAACAAATTTCTTGTCTTTCTCCTGTAATGAAGTTATTGGTGCAACAATCTTAGAAAAGTCTTTAACAAACTTTCTATAGTAACTAGCAAGACCCATGAAGCTTCTAACTTCATGTACATTCTTGGGTGGAGGCCACTCGGTTATAGATACAATCTTTGAGGGGTCTACCGCTATTTCATTATTTCTTATAACGTGACCCAAATCATGCACTTCTGTATCATAGAAAGAACATTCAGACAACTTACCATACAATTTTATCTTTATCAAGATTCCCAAAACTATCTTCAGATGCTTATGATGTTCTTCAATGCTTTTAGAGTATATAAGAATATCGTCCAAGAATAGAAGTACAAATTTGTCCAAGTATTCTT
Organism: Taxus chinensis; assembly: GCA_019776745.2. Taxonomy (NCBI): domain Eukaryota; kingdom Viridiplantae; phylum Streptophyta; class Pinopsida; order Cupressales; family Taxaceae; genus Taxus; species Taxus chinensis. Next base: position 284,458,260 of record CM034146.1, read on the forward strand.
GAAAAATATTATTCATCAAATTCATAAAAGCGACAGGTGCATTCGTTAGCCCAAAGGGTAGAATTGTGAATTCATAATGCCCATACCTTGTTGTAAAAGCTATTTTATGAATGTCTTCATCCTTTATTCTTAATTGATGATACTCAGATCAGAGATTTATTTTATAATACACCAATGCTCCACGCATTTGATCAAATAGATCATCAATTCTAGGAAGCAGATATTGGTTCTTAATAGTTACCTTGTTCAACATTCTATAATCAATGCACAATCTAAGTGTGTCATCCTTCTTTTTCATGAAAATTACCAGTGCTCCCCAAGGAAAAACACTTGGCCTTATCAAGCCTTTTGTCAAAAGTTCTTGCAACTGAGCCTTAAGATCTACCAATTCAAGGGTAGTCATTCTATAATGTGCCTTGGAAATAGGCTCGGTTCCTGGTTTGATCTCAACCGTGAAGTCAAACTCTCATTTGGGTGGAAGACCCGGTAACTCTTTCAGAAACACATCACTGAAATTTCTCAACAACGGATATCTTTCCATGAATTTATTACCTTCTTCAGTAGTTTCTGACATTTTTACTACATATAAGGTAAATCCTCTATTTTTGGCCTTTATAAGTTGCATAGTTGTAAGTTTCCTAACTAAAATCTCACGTTTTACACCCTGAATGACTGTTATTTTCTACAGGTCATCAAAACAACTAATCTATTTTTCATAATAGTCAACCCTTGCCTTATGCTCAGCTAGCCAATTAACACCTATGATTACATCATATGACCCCAAAGGAGCAACATAAAGGCCAACTTATGTGGAAAAACTAGGCAAGTCAAGGACTTCCCCAAAAAGGCATATACTAACTATATGAACAACATTTTTTCCATAATGTACAACCCATGATTTATCCATTATTTCATCTTTTATTTTTAATTTCTAAGCTAGCTTATTAGAAATAAAACATTCAGTAGCTCCAGTATCAAAAAGTATAGTCACATGTATACCAAATAACTTACCTAGAACTTCTATCCCAGTACTTTGTTACAGTGAACCTTCTGTGAGATAAGTTCTGTAATTCAGTCATTTTCTGATCATAATAACGTTGAGGTATCCACCGTTGCCTAAAGTAAATTTTAAATTGTTCCCAAGTTATGTCTATTTTGACAATGTTCAGCTCAACCTTACGGCTGTCCCACCATGAAGATGCCTCACGAGAAAGTTGATATGCTCCCCAAATGGCCTTCATTTCCTTCGAGAAGTTTCTTATTACAAAGTACTTCTCCATTTCACTGAGCCAGTTCTCAGCCCATCCCTAAGTGTAGTACCATCAAACTTAGAAGGAATTATTATTTTTATATCATTGGTAAGTTCAACTGCTAATCTTGCCTTTTTATTTTCTGGCTGATTAGGTAAGTTTGCATTACTATTATCAACACCCAGATTTCCCCCATTGGTGTTTTCCACAGGAGGTGGCTGATTATCATTATCAACATCTTCTTCCTCATCCTCATTTCCCATAAACTTGTTGTTCCAGTACAGCCAAATGATCCCTTGTGTCCATCAGGGCAGCAAGGATCTCATCAAGTTTTTGAGCAGTAGCTACTTCTCCACCAGGTGGTGGATTGTTTGCAACATTTCATTTTGTTCTAACCATTTTCTATTAGCAAGAAAATTGAAGTTTTATCATATTATGGACACAATAGGTCCGAGAGCTGCAACCTTCAGCTTTGATACCAAGATGTAACATTCCCATTTTAAAGCTTTAGAAATAAGGGATTTTTTTAATAGCGTTCTTTGTTTTAAATTATCATAATTTAGAACACACATTTCATGCCAATCAATATCATAATAGATAACCATATGTAGCTGTAATGACTCGGTGAACTGCCAATCTCTCATTTCATTACTCGGAGTTTCATCGATCTCTAATGCTCCTAACCCGACTTAGGATGTAACCAATTCAAGTCTGAATCCATGTAAACCTAAATGATCTAATTCAGAAGGGTGTTGTGATATGTCAACTATAACACTGTGCCATTATGAAGACCCCAGTCTTCATGATATCATAATACTGCAGTTGGCATGTACCAACATCCTATGGAATCACCTCATCTAGAGGTACATATCCAGCCAATAAGTTAAATGATTTCTTATCTTCTTAATTTAAGATTTAATTTCAGCGACCCTGCTGATTTCTTAACTTCTTTGATCATTACAGTTGCTAGCCATAAATGACTTATAATTGTCATGTAGATTAACCTATAACCAGTCCCTCTTCTTGAAGGTTTATATTTCATTCTTTGGTATCTTATTATAAGATTCAGACTTATAACAAGATCAACATACCAACAATAGGTTTATCTTAATTAGCTTAACCAAGTTTAAGCATGTTTGAGTTTAGAATTTTGTTTCCTTATTAATAGACTTCATTAAGATGAAGTCTATTTATTACGTATGTATTTATTTCATTTTGGTTACCCTATTCTAATTTTGATTTATCAAGAGGAAGTATATATTCTCTTCCTTCAGAACCTCATTGAGTATGGTTCTCAAAAGGTATTAACAGAATGCTTGTCCCCTTAGAATGGTTGTCTTTCCTTTAACTTACATTCATTAGGGTTCATTGTTGCCATTTACTTTATACAAGAGTCATAAGTAAATTACTCTTTTATTTATGTAATCTAATTAACCATAATGACCTAGTTGAGTGTTCATCTGGGCATGCCAACTTGGAAGTTGCATTTAATAAAAGAATAGAGTATCAGTTCCCTTTTTATCTATTTCATTTGAGTCTATCTGAATTGATTCAAATAGATATGTTTATGAGAGAATAACAAAAAATTTACAAATTTCCTTTACAGTAATCCCAAAGTGGATGATACATCAAATACAAATGACACTTGATCCTTTTTCCCATTCCTCAAGTTAAAATACACATTTTACAAGTCTAAACATTTTTAGACTTCACTCATGCCAATCAACATTTGTAAACTCAAACAAGAATATAAATTTTCCATTTTTCAATTACATTTCAATAAGAATAATAATTACTCATAAATATCTAGCCTTTAGGTAAACATAAAAAGCATCATAAAAGAACTTGTCTTCTTTTATCACTTACGGAATTCCATTTGCAAAAATTGCTAGCACGAGTCAATTTGAGAAACTGAGCATGATAAGCACTAAACATTAAAATGATGTGCTTCCAACTAACTGTCGCATAAAAATAAATTAGCTTTTATGAAACAGTAAAGCAATTCAGATAGATATCCCATAAATAAATAAGGATAAAAAAGAGATAACAGTTAGTTAGAAGCACATCGTTTTGAACTGAACTCTGCTTTTATGAAACAGTAAAGCAATTTCGAATCCCATTTACAAATTATCAGTTCAAGGAGAAAAAGAAGTGTAGGTTTTTCCCTCTAATACCCATCCAGCTTCAAACATGTTTAATGCAAAAGAGAGAAAGTAAACAGATGAAAAGTAAGACAACTTTAGTCATCCTTCAAAGTTCAATGAATACAAAATCGTATTCAACAAATCAGAGAGAGAAAACAAAATGTAAATTCCTTCAGACTTCAAAGAAGAACAACAATTAATGCCTTTCATAAGAAGAGAGAGAAGATCTCAATAATCTTTCCCTAGAATAGAAGTACATATCAAAATAAAAGAGCTGCTACAGTCCTAATCAAATGATCTTTTAACTTCTTACCCAAACACTAAAGGCAAGGAACTAATCTGGGTTAACATAAATGAATGCAACATGCAAGTTGACTACCAAAAAGGTCCATTCAATGGATAATAAGAACAATTACGGTAGTGCATTAGCTACGAATAGACAGAGAGATTCAAATAAATTCAATTGGTAACATTACATGAAGCGCAAAAAAAACATAACGTTGTAATTCCTCTCACGTTACTAGCTTAAGGTATTACAAGTAAAACTTAGTCATCCTTGCAGAATACGAACAGAAGATCATAGTCAAGTCAACACATATTCTCAACTTAACAGGGATGAAAGAATCTGTCTACAAGTAAGAAAAGAAATGGCTCAACTCAGATTAGAAAAAAATGAAGAACAACAAAGTGACATAATACCCAAGTTAGATGCTCAAAATAAAGTTCGAAAGAAGAATAACAAAACCAGAAATCACCCCATTCCATTTCCCTCAAAGTAATGCTATTGGTTAACTTGCTTCGTGAAGAATTTTTTCTGCCTCACTTACCAGGTTAGGCACTTACAAATATTTCCACTACATACATGTGTAAGCCTTAAAATCGACATCTAGCAAGTTTGAGTAGAAGCTAGCACGTACAAAATAAAGTTTCAAACAAGAAGGAACCAAAACTCGAAACATATTCCTTCATAATAGTGACTTCTTTCATACAACTTCAGAGCAGTCCTAACAAGTATTCACAAATTTAAAATGAAAAAGACTCAGAATAAATATAATCATTTCTTTTATATCCAAACAAGTTTGAATCCACAAGGCATTAAATCTGAACAACTGTTCCAGCACAGCTCAACAGAAACAACCAGATTCGAACAACTCAAGTTTTAGCAGAAGACAACACACTTCATGATTTCTTCCATTAAAGGAAAACAAACCCATATCAATTCTTAAACCAAAAATGCTTTTCCCTTAATCTGTTTTACACAGTCAATAGAAAATCACACTATTTTAGCAACATTTCAGTTCCAGATAAAGATATAGCACAATCAACTTAAACATTATCAAGAAAATACCCATATCAAATCTTTTCAAAACCACAATCTAAGCAGAAGAATACAACAAAAATACGCCATAAGCATTTCCACAAAACTAGTTGCTTCTAAGAGCAGAGTTCTTTTAATGAAGACATTTAGAAAGAAGCAGAACTATTTAATAACAAGAGCCTATCATGCTTGACAGTGTTTTATTTTTTATTTGCAGAAGACCTCCAGCCAAGCATCTCAAAATTCTCTTCTTTCCAAAACAACGTGAACAACCAAATCTGCTTGCTCTCGTTTTTTTTCCACAGGCTTAGAAATAGCTCAAAGATACCCAAGATCACAAAGGGTCAAAAATGGAATTGCTAGTTCGAAGAATTAGAACCCACATGTAGAGCAAAAACCAAAAATATCAAATGACAATACAACTTCCCACAATTCCGCCTACCTAACTCCTAGGTGGTTTCTTCCACTAAAACCAAGGCCATTGAATGCATTAAATGCCAATTCCCTCCTCTTTCCTTATGCCACTGCCATTTCAAAATTGGCGAGTTCCATTCAAAATTTGCATGTGTTTTTAAATTTAGCAGTGATGCCAGTTAGGCATCCCATTATTTTTTATGCCTCCACCAATCTTGGTGAATTTAGGATGTAAGGACTGAAATTAATCCACATTAATACCTTAGAAACCATCGCCACCAACTTCCCACTTGCCACGTAACCCTTAGGTCCCCTTTAGGCTTACTAATAGTTTAGGTCACCTTAACATGAGTTAGGTTTCCACCTTAGTTCTTAGGTCATTAGAATTTACCTTAGGTTATTTCCAAAACCCCATATCCACTAACCATATTACCTTAGGTTAGGTTATAAACCTTAGATTAGAATCCATATAGGGTAGGAAACTACAACATAAGTTTAGGCTGTAAACTTTAATAGTTTAGTAATAGGTCCTAGGTAAGTATTTTTACCTTAGGTTAAAAATCCAATTAGGATAAAACAATACAATTTAGGTCAGATCCGAATAGTTCCAACCATTCTGACTGAGGTTGATGTATCTACCTAAATAGATCAATACATATCCTCAATCTCCTTATGCTGCTCAACGTTACAAAACATCCATAGAAGAGGTCCAAACTTACTGTTTGCATCATGATGTCAAGTAAGAATACTTGAAGCTAGGTCTTTTACAATTTACAACAAAACATAGCTCGATGCCATAATAAATTTCATTCAAAATGTCAATTAACACGATGACATTAAATAAGAACTAAGGCATACCTTGGATCAATGGAATTGATTCAAGGTGTGATATTATCATATGGTAAATATGAAAACAACAGTAAAAATTTGTAACTTACAATTCATAGCGCAGAATTGCTTCATTTCCAAGTAAACATAATTACAACAAGCATGAATTCTGAACAATAATAACTTATCGATTGCAAAATTATTTTTCAACATCAAAAGAATACACCTTCCTAAGACAAATCACATGTCAACATTTGCAATGTCAAAAGTGGAAGTCGGCATAGTAATAGTCATGACCAAGACGTTACATCATGTATAGATAGTTGTGTATTTATCTCAACCATACAGTGATTCTTCTAGATTTGTGACTTTTGAATTATTGATGCATTAACCACCAATCTCACCCTTTAATATTTGACTCTCAATGTTCACTTTGGAGGCCCCTTTAATTATTTCATTAACAAAATAATATTTGAGTGACTAATGATTTTTCTATGGAATGTTCTAATGCAGGGGATGGTTATCACACTTGCCTTAGATAAAGCTGTGTGGGATGCTATGTTGAAAAATGAGTAGGTTAAACAATTCATAAAATCACTCCTAAAAGGTTACTACCATCTTGATATCAAGACTTATTTAAGAATAACAACTTCATATATTAATTCACCGCATGAATATTCATACAGATTGCTTAAATATCTTAACTTAGAGGAATTTTCTGTATAATAGGTAAATTAAAAAAAAATAAAGACACATATAAGAAGAATCCATTTATTTAAGCTATCAGGAATATGAATCTGAAGGTGATTTAAGACGTGGATAAAATATCATAACTATGTAACCCATTTTTTGGATTCGGTGACAAGCCATTTTCAGAGAAATATGGAGATTTTGTTGAGAGGGCTCTAAAATCCTCGATGTTTTACATTTTGGTCCTCTTGATAGTCCCAGTAAAATGGGTATAATCTGGGGGAGTCATCCATCCTGGCGACATGATCAAATGACCCCCATAAAAATGACCATAAAATGTCATACAAAATGACATACATGCATCACCTTCTGTGAGACCCGCATCATCCTCCATGACCTCCATTTAGCTCAACCTAGTCAACATTATCTCAATGACTCATGCCACTCTGTTCTCAAGGTCGATCCCGAGGTATATATGAATAGATAAATGGGACAAGGAAAGGATGTGAGAAGGTGGCGATATTTAATGCATATATTTGGAAAACCTACCCCATTCCATCAATTAAACAAGCAACACATAAAAAAAATTTAGCGGCCAAACTGGGAACTCTGTAACTGTATCTGCAGAAGGTCGATTGTGGGAGAAGTGAAAAAAATTAGAACTTTGCATTTGTATACACAGAAGGTCGACGGGAGAATGAGATTTGGCGAGAAGGTCTATTACGCAAAATTGGTGAGAAACATTAGATCTTAAAAAAACATTTAGGTGAATGAAACAACCTGAGGCTATGTGATTTCAAATTTTAAAATTGTTCACAGATAGACATTTTTTTATTTTTATGTTTTGTAGAGCAATCATGTGTGAAGTATATATACTTATGTTACAAAATTTTCTTAGAAAACCATGGCTTCCATGAATGAAAAATAAAAAAATATCTTTAAAAAAGGGCTAGGTAATAATTAGATGAAGCAACCTGTTACTGATGCTAAACTCCCAGGAAACATTGATCATTAAAAGGATACCTTCTTCACTATTCATTGTCAAATGTGGCCCAAGAATGTGGCTGGAAACAACCCCGCAATAATCCTCCAGTCAATTTCATTGTATATTAAAAAAGTGAAACATATATGGATTCTTTGAAGAGACCAAATGCTCCCGAACTAAATGCAACCTCATTTGTCACATACACACAAACATGAGACCCTGTGTATACCATAGGTTTTGAAAACTAGTATCCAATAACACTGTTGTGACATTTGTCACATATGCGCAAACGTGACACCGTGTGTATATAACAGATTTTGACTAGCAGTTTTCTATTATGTTGTTTGCGTCGTTTGTCCCATGCGCATAAACGTGAGACCCTGTGTACACCACATGTTTCGAATAATGGTATCCTATAATGCTATTTGTGACATTCTTCACATACGTGCAAATCTTAAACCCTGTGTATCCTATAATGTTGCTTGCGACATTTTTTTTGCATATGCACAAATGTGACACCCTGTGTATAACATAAATTTTGAATACCCGTATCCTATAATGATGTTTACGAAATTTGTCACATACACGAAAATGTGATACCCTATGTATACCACATATTTTGAATACCAATATCCTATAATGATGTTTGTGATGTTTGTCGCATACATGCAATTGTGAGACCCTGTGTATACCATAGATTTTAAATACCATTATCCTATAACGTTGTTTATGACGTTTTTTGCATACGTAAAAATGTGACACCATGTGTATACCACATATTTCAAATACCAGTATCCTACAATGTTTTTATGATGTTTTTTGCATACGTGCAAACATGAGACTCCGTGTATACCATATATTTGGACTAGCAGTTTCCTTTTACGTTGTTTGCATCATTTTTCACATGCGTGTAAATGTGATACCATGTGTATACCACAGAGGTTTCGAATATCAGTATCCTATAACATTATTTGTGACGTTTGTCATGTACACACAAATGTGAGACCCTATGTATACCATAGGTTTCAAATACCAGTATCCTATAACGTTGTGTGAGAGGTTTGTCGCATACGTGTAAATTATAGTCACAAAATCATGCACTTTATATATTATTTATTCCCAGTCTCATACTATTATTTCATAGGTTTTTGAATGAATAAAGTACTAATTAACCCCCATCTTTTGACCATCTTGTTTTATTTTATTTCGTCATTTCTGACCTTGTACATCCACATGCCTAGTCGGCTTCTATCATCCTGTGTTATTTTAGCCTCCACTGGGGTGCCTAGGCTGACTGGGGTGCCCATGAGAGCCTTGGTCCTACCACGGGTGCCCCGGTCCTTTTTGAACTTTCTCACCATATTTTGGGCTCTTTCTAGCCATTTTAGCTTCTTATCTTCTTGGTGGTCAGCCATTTCGGGGTTAATTACAAAATTAGATCAAGAGAACCCTATAAATATAAAGTGATGAGACCATAATTAGAGACCAAGCACTAGTCACTACTATCATCCCTCTAGAGTTACATCCACTCGGAGATCACTTGCATCCATTAGCTCCATCACAAGGACAAGGCTGGTTCATCTGCATCACACAAGCATAGGGGGAGGGTTTCCATTCTATTCCATGCACACATACTATTATATTTTCTATATTTAGTTATTACTCACTACTTCAAAAAGTGTGACTAACTGATCTGTAAACTCTTCAACTTTGGAATTGTTCACAAATCACAAATTAATCGTTGTTTTTTACTTTCTATTAGAAAATAATAGAGATAACTAGTGAATGAATTACTATTGTGCTTAGAATCAAAAATTGTAGTAAAGGAAAGAATATAAGCTCATAACACCAACAATTTATCTTGGAAAACCTCTAATGGAGGAAAAACCAGTCGGGAAGGGCAATTGCTCTTTCTTCCCACTTCTATTGGCCAATTCAAATCAACAGGTACCTAATTTACAATAAGTAAGAAAGAGAAGTAGATAATATCTCAACACTTCCTTTTAGTTGCTTGCTCTGTTTCAACACTCCTTTCTTCTACAAAAATATAACTTCTAGCACCAAGACTTCTTGCTCACTTGCTCCCATGCTTCAATGATCTTCTACACTTCTACAATCATGTATTTATAGCCTTTCTTATGTCCTCCCATGCACTGGAGAATGGGAAAGGTCATGAAGGAGAAGAGAAATGAACATCCTTTCAAATTCAGAGGTTGTTCGTTTCAAATTTAGTTTTATGTCTGTAATGGCCAGGACCACCGCCCTGTGCAGACCAGTGGTCCTGGGACCGCCGCCTTGGTTGGGTGGTGGTTCTGTAACCACCGCCCTGCACAGGGTGCCGGTCCTATTACTTAACAGACAGAACATTCGTTTCATTGTTTTCCTTCTTTGTGATGACTATTTCTGATGAAGTAGAGTTATTTTGGATCCCTATGGATCAAACCTCCCCTTCTTAGGAGGATTTTGGTCCCACAAAAGCTTAGTGGGGGAGTAGATGAGGTAACAATTCCCTCACTTGCTCCTTCGAGTACCACTGGGCCTGCCTTGGTGTCTTTCCTTTCAGTCCAATCTTCCAAGACTCTTACGGACCTCTCCTAGTCTCTCTGACTTTCTACTGTAGCACTACATCCTCCTCCAATTCACCTCGTGAGTCCAAGACACAATCCTCAATGGAAGGTAGCAACTGTAGTTCTTCATCTTCATCCAGCATGGATGGCTCATATAGGTGCAAGTTCTCGCAGTTTACTACAAAGTACATCCTCATGAATGATGGAAAATCAAGTTGAAAAGCATTTTCCTTAACCTGCTCCAATATGGTGAAGGGTCCATATCGTAGTGGCTTGAGCTTCCGTGCTTGACCTTGTAGTCTCTCCTTGCTCAAGTAAAGCCAAACTTTGTCTCCAACATGAAGCTTGTGTTCCCTCCTATGCTGATCATGCCTAGCTTTGTAATTTGCTTGAGATTTTTCTAGCTGTTCTTTGACCTTGAGATGGATTTTACAGATCCTCTCGACGAACTTGTTGGCTCTAGTCACCTTTGTGTCTCGTGTATCCTCCTCATCATGCTATCCAACTACTATGTCCAATGGATTTGTAGGTAGATATCCCAAGCATGCTTCAAATGGTGACTTTATAGTGGATGTGTGTACTGCCCGGTTATAGGAATGTTGAATGTAGGCTAAGGACTCATCCCAAGTCCTTGGGTACTTACTATTATACCCTCTGATCAACTGTACCAAAGTCCTATTTACCACCTCTATTTGTCCATCTGTCTGTGGATGGAAAGATGTGCTCCTCTGTAACCTGGTATCCATCTTGTCCCACAAAGTAGTCCAAAACTTCCCCAAGAACCTGGAATCCTTGTCAAAGACAATAGACTTTGGCAAACCAAAATTCACCCATACATTAGCAAAAAAAAGATCTACTACCTCATGTGCTTTTACTGTCTTTTTACATGCCATAAGAATACACATTTTAATGAATCTATCCACAACAACATAGAGATAGTCATGGCCATGTTTAGACATAGGTAATCCTCCTACAAAATCCATAGAAATGTCCTCCCATGGACGAGTAGGTACTGGTAAAGGCATATACAAACCTTCCTTCCTAGTTTAAGGCTTGCTAGTACAACAAAGTTTACATCCACAAATAAATTTTAATACTTCTTCTTGCATGTTGGGCCAATATACATACCTTTCCAAGTGGGCTAGGGTCTTACCAACACCAAAATGTCCCGCTAATTTCGAGGTATGTGCTTCCCTCATCAATAGAAGTCTTTCTTCTTTAGGCACAAAAAGTTTCCCCCATCGGTAGAGCAGCTCGTCCTTGAGATAACAATCTTCAATCCCTGTCTTTTCAGCCCGTTGGGACTACAACTTCTGAAATGTTACCCCAAAGTCTTTATCTTGGGCATATGATTCTCAGTAATATTCCTTCGTGAAGGGCTTGACTTGAGAGATAGTGGCCAAACAAGAGAAATTTTGTTGTGTGGGTGGCCTAGACAACATGTCTACCACCAAATTTGTACTACCCTTCTTGTATTTGATCACTAGATGGAACTACTGAAGAATCCCCATCCATTTGTAGTGTTGTTCTTGCTGTAATTTAGACTATGCTTGCAAATACTGGAGAGGTTTGTGGTCAGTGTGCACAATAGTTTCTTTACCCAATAAATAATGTTTCCATTTTTTAATTGCCTGTACTAGTGCGTACATTTCTTTATCATATACCGAATATCCTTTAACTTCTGAAGTGAAGGTTTCAAAATGATAACATACGGGTTTACCTCCCTGAAGCAACACTGCACCCATAACGTAATCACTAGCATCTGTCTCTACTTCAAAAGGCTACTGCAAACTAGGAAGAGCAAGTACTGGAGCATGAATAATCTTGTATTTCAATAACTCAAAGGATTTGTCTTTTTCCTTACCCCATTCAAAACCCTTACTCTTTGTGGCCATTGTGTGTAGAGGTGCTGCAATCACCGAGAAACCCATAATGAATTTCCACATGTACTATACTGCTCCCACAAAAATTCTAGTCTCAGTGGCTCCTGTTGGTGTTGGCCAATTTGTGATGGCTTCCACCTTCTTTGGATCCATTCGTAGTTCTCCTCCTCCAACCACATGCCCAAGATAAACAAGTGACTGTTTGGAAAATTCACATTTCTTCATATTACAAAGCAGTTGTTTCTCCCTGAGAACTTGCAAGACTTGCTGCAAATGCATTAGATGTTCTTCCCATGTGGCACTAAAAATCAAGATATCATCTAGGTATACAATGACACATGAATCTATGAAATCCCGCAATACATCATTCATCAATTTCATAAATGTAGTGGGTGCATTGCATAATCCAAAAGGAAGTACTAACCATTCATACAAACCCTGTTTTGTTTTGAAGGTAGTCTTCTATATATCCTCCTCCTTCATCCTGACTTGGTGATAACCTGACTTGAGATCCAACTTCATGAAAAATTTGGCATGCTGAAGCTAGTCCAAGAGATCATATATACAGGGAAGTGGATATCTGTTCTTTATGGTGATCTTATTCAAAGCGCGGTAGTCGATGCACATTCTCCAAGAACCATCCTTCTTTGGCACCATCACAATAGGCAAACCACATGGTGAGGTGCTCAGACGTATCACCCCTTGGTCTATTAGTTCCTGGAGTTGTTTCTTTACTTCAGTGCTCTCAAGAAAGGATTTCCTATACAACCCGATGTTTGGTAGAGGTGACTCTGGCAATAGCTGAATCTCATGCTCTACTTCCCGTTTTGGTGGTAATCCACTAGGATCCTGAAATACTTCCTTAAAAGACTGAATAATACTATCAAAATCTTGTTTTCCTTGGTTAGAAATATCTGAAACTTCTACCCCAACTTGTTTATCCTTTAACAAAAGCAAACAAAACTGATTATGATTTGACTGAATAAGCCATTTTACTTGGTTAGCACTTACCATAGTAACCCGTGTCTTACGCTGGTGTGCCCGGATGTTGTAGCTGATCCCATCCTTGACCCATTTGTACCATTTTTCCCTTCTCATAAAGATAACATCCCTAACATACAAGTAAGGAATCCCAAATACCACATCAAAAGCATCAAGTGGAATAACATCAGCTTCAAAAACATCTATATATTGGGAATTTATCCCAAACTTGACCTTACATCTTCTTGTCACCTGAATTTCAACACCCTTCTTCACCCAACCCAAAGGATATGTGTGCGGATGCTTGTAAGTCTCAAGACCAAGCTTCCTTACAACTACCTCAGAAATCAAGTTAGATTGAGAACCGGTATCAACCAAAGCATTTACATTAGTCCTCTTGATCTGGATTTTGATCTGGAATAGTCTACTCATCTCCTCTTCGTTGTCCATGTTGGTGGCCATGCATCCAAGCCTTTCATCTACATTAGAGTCATCTTCGATTTCCACCACCCCTTCTATCTTTATAGCTGTCATGGACTTCTTGGAGTCCTTGGTTTGGTTCTTTGGATGTAACTGCAGATGCAACTTCCAACATGTAGCATTAGTATGACCATTGATATCACAATTCTTGAAAAAATTCTTGGGATCTTTACAAGTATTTAAAGTAGTGACAGCTTGTTTACCTTTCCATTTCCACTTACTCTTGTTACTTGTTTTCCCATAATCCTTTTTCTACTGATTTGTTGACTACTTTATCCTCGACTTTGCTTCTCCTTGCTTTTTCTCATCATCTATGTAGTATGCCTGTACACATGCTTCATTGAGATCCTTGGGCTTTATGGAGATGAATTTTCTTTAAAGGTGAGTGTGAAGTCCTCCCAAGTATTTGATCATAATATACTCATCTTCCAAATCCATGTTTAGCAACATGGCTTGCCTCTAAAACTCCATAGTATAGTCCCGCACACTTTGACCACTGCCTTGTCTAAAATACTGCCATTTAATCATTTGGTCAATTTTATGGCCAATAGGATAGAAGTTAGCTCTAAGTAATTCCTTAAATTCTTGCCAAGATTTCACAATAGGACGTTTCTTCTTTTCACAAGTAGTTAGATGAGTTTCCCACCAAACTAGAGCATGTCCCTATATTTTGAGACGCGCAAAGGTGATCCTTTGTGCCTCAGTGACATTATGGACACTAAAATAGACTTCTAACTGTTTCAACCATTTATCCAGTAATTCTGCATCTACTTGTCCTTCAAAGCTTTTGATTTCGACTTTAGTCTCAACTTTAAAAGGAGTATGTTTAGATTTTACCTTTTCTCTTTTGTTAGAAGTCTCTTCTTCATGCTCTTCCCCATAATCTTCCTCATGGTGAATCTTTCCTATACCAAACTTTTTGGCTAAGCCTCGAACCACCGAGTCCATGGAGTCTTGCTTGACAGAAGCTTCCTTTTATAAATCTGCAAGTTCCTCTTTCCTTCTAAACATCCTATCCATCATGGTCTCCAAGATCTCAATTCTACGGACCAAGTTCTCTTCCTCCACTTCTCCCTGAATTCTCTGTTTCCACTTCTTTGTAGAAATCTCTGGATCGCAAGGTAAAGCTTCTCTACCTTTAGATCTTGTCACTGTCATACAAATTCAAGAATGAAATATCACAGTCCTGGATACTTGTTAGCTCTGATATCAAAATGATATGTAAACTCTTCAACTTTGGAATTGTTCACATATCAAAAATTAATCATTGTTGTTTACTTTCTATTAGAAAATAACAGAGATAGCTAGTGAATGAATTACTATTGTGCTTAGAATCAACAATTGTAGTAAATCCTGGAAAACCTCCAATGGAGGAAAACTAGTTAAGCTCTTTCTTCCCACTTCTATTGGCCAATTCAAACCAGTACAAAATTTACAATAAGTAAGAAAGAGAAGTAGATAATATCTCAACACTTCCTTTAAGCTACTTGCTTGCTCTGTCTCAACACTCCTTTCTTCTACAAAAATACAACTTCTATCTCCAAGACTTCTTGCTCACTTTATCCCATGCTTCGATGATCTTCTACACTTCTACAATCATGTATTTATAGCCTTTCTCATGTCCTCATGTGCACTGGAGAATGGGAAAGGTCACGAAGAAGAAGAGAAACAAACATCCTTTCAAATTCAGAGGTTTTTTGTTTCAAATTTAGATTTATGTCCGTAATGGCTAGGACTGCCGCCCTGTGCAGACCGGCGGTCCTGGGACCGCCACCTTGGTTGGGTGGCGGTTTTGTAACTGCCGCTCTGCACAGAGTGGTGGTCTTGTTACTTAACAGATAGAACCTCCATTTCATTGTTTTCCTTCTTTGTGCTGACTGTTTCTGATGAAGTAAAGTTATTTCGGTTCCCTATGGATCACTAACATAAAAGAACCTAGGGAAATTATGCAAACACTTACCAGAACTATATTTGGGTTTGAAATGTAGTGCAACACTTAGTTAGAAAGCCCACTATTGTGGTAGCTGAGGTCATTTCGACCCATTCATTTGTATATTTCTTTTTTTAGGGTTTTGATACATCTTTTGGTCTTTTGTAGGCCTTTTCATAAACTTGGATTATTGGTGACACTCAATTTAGGGAAAAAATCTGATGCAACATACAGTGATGGTTTTAGACCACCTTCTAGATCTGTGAGATTCATTTTTACATCTTTTGTAGAGACCAGGGCATCCATTCTTCAGACCAAAGTGATCGTAGGCACCCCAGTCCCCCTCCGAGTGTTCTAGTCTATCTAGATACTCCATATCCATCATTTTCAGGGCTCCCACACAGTCGTTCCTAATTTTTATTCCTCCATTCACCTCTACGATATAATCTAATGAGCTACTCTAATCAGTTTAGTTCATTCAAACTTTCCTTGCACATTAGGGTTTATAATTTCTTGAGATTGGTTACTTAAGTTATTTTACTATTTAATGCGTTTACATGTCATTCTAGATTAGATTAACTACTATTACCCTCACATATTTAGTTAATTTTAGTTAATAATTTTGGTGAACCCGACTCGATCATTTACGCTAATAGATTCTTCATTCATTGCTTGTCATCCTAGGATTTGGTCATCACGAGCATCTCAATCAATGATTATTTTCTTGCAAATCCTAACCTACTACATAAAGTCTAAAATTTTCTTGCTACTACTCGAATTTGTGTTGACAAACATCCAGATTCAGTTTATCAAGCATTTTTTGATGCATTCTCTTCACACCTAGTCTTCAAATATGACCTTCCTGCTGATGTTCACACTTTTGATAATGACCCGCCTCTACATATCATATGTTGTATTCATAATGTAGTTGTTAAACACACTTTGATTGATAATTGACCTGAACTTAACTTATGTCCTATTTCATTCTTTAAAGCTTTAGGTCTTTCCACTCGTGACTTTAGTCCCTCTAGTGTTTCATTATGTACTTATGATGGTTATGTCCATTCATGTTTCAGTCACATTACATTGCCTATCACTGCTGGTCCTAAGACTATCCACGTTGTCTTTTTCGTTTTTGATTTACCAATTTCCTATAATTGTTTATTTGGTAGGCCATGGCTTCATGCCATGCAAGGTGTCACCTCTACTGTCTATAATTATGTAAAATTCTTACATGAGAGCATTGAGTACACTATTTTTCATAACCGCAATCCATTCCAGTATTGAGACTTAGCTCTTAATACTAGTTTTCTTATTCCATGCACAGATATTATAAACAACCACCAACCTATTAAAGAAGCACCTCACTTACCACCACTCAACGGTACCATTTTTGTGATAGATGCAGTTTCTTCTATGCCACCTACTACTACTACTGCTATGATTCCTTATTAGATGCATGTCTAGTCTATGGACTTTGCTCTATCACCTGCACCTTCACATGTACCACCTACAATAACATGCCCACCATTAACTTGCACACTCTTCATGAATGACTCCTATTGGGAACATATTCCATTCGATCCTACTTGCAACGAAACCATATGTACACATGAGGGTTTAGCTCGCCTAGGTTTTGATTTCGAGGATCTCTATTTTTCACCACACACTCGTAATCTTTATTGTGGCTTTGTTCACATTACTATTGCTTATGGCTTGCTTATCTTTCATCTCACAATCTATCTATCACACACTCCTCACTCATCTCAACTTACATTAGGGAAATCATGGATTGATTATATTAGGGGCACTCTTGATCCTAATCATAGAGACATATCTTTCCCCATGCCCTTCGATCGTGTCTTTATCTGAAATAGTTTTTTCTTGGCTTTTCAAAAAATATCACTCATTGGTATGCACATGGTTTCCCACTTCCTCCATTCACTGATGTGGAATATTCCATGGGTATGTACAACTTACGCCTCAATGGTGTGTTGCATGATCAACCAGACACTATTTCTTACCAGGTAACCAATACTTATCCATATGACCTTGACCCAAAGGATGATGATCTTCTCAATGAATTTACATGATCTTATTTTACATGTAATTAGGGGGCATAAAATTTAAAACCCCCCT
Organism: Taxus chinensis; assembly: GCA_019776745.2. Lineage (NCBI taxonomy): Eukaryota > Viridiplantae > Streptophyta > Pinopsida > Cupressales > Taxaceae > Taxus > Taxus chinensis. The sequence continues at coordinate 284,475,869 of CM034146.1, forward strand.
CATTATAGAATACTTACATAGTTCTACATTACACTCTTATAATTCACACATACCTCATCTTAACATCATCTCATCTTGCATAGTCATACATACATTATTGCGTCATCATTACCTGATGAGACACTCCTGTTCTTTGGTTCACACTTGACTATTGAGGGATTACTACACATGCAACCCACACATTCCACTATAGACACCACACATTGTGTTTCACACATTCTACATTTAGTCTGTATTGTTTCAATCTTTGCATAACTATACATCATACTAGTCTGCAGCATGGTCATCTAACATTACATCCTACATACTATACGCTCTTAGGCACACTACACATATTTCATTACATACCCTAAACTACATACACATCACATGGTCATTTATCATTTTCATTACATATACTGCATCATCTTCTACACGCTGCACTCACTACTCGATGAAGCACTTTAGTTCCTTGGTCCATATTCAACTGTTGAGGGTTTACAAATCAAATGGACCTTACATTCATCACACATTTATCATTCCACCTATCATCATGCAACATTTATAGGATAGTGACACACACTATATGATAAATTGTCCCTTACTATATCATTTTGTAATGGTATACACTTTAGGATACATCACCACTCCCTATTATTAATCTTGTAGTGGTATACACTTTAGGCTACATCACCACTCAATACTATTCATCTTGTAGTGATACACATTTTAAGGCTAAATCATCACTCATACATTTATTTTTTCGTGATATATGCTTAGATTATAAGGTTCACACACATCTCTTCTATATGTCACATATAATCATCACTATGCATACATATTAATCACAACTTGCTAGACAAAACACACACTACTCAACCATTTACCGATGACCTCACTGCATACATTTCTATTAACTTAGGGGGCACATAGATCCTATCATTTCATCTTGCATTCCATTCAATTCATCCATCAACATACTACATATTATGGTTGATGTTATCTCTCGAAAGTGCACCCTATAGAGAGATGACTGCAGGTGTTCTAAGCTTTCTCTAGATCTCTCTCTTTCATAGATACAATGGAAACACCTCAGGTATGTGGGTATACCTATTGTTGAGGTGAGTCTCTGGTATCAAGGTCGGTTCCTTCTTGATGTATCCTAAACTATTTTTTTGGGGTTTTGAGGGTAATAAGATGACTGTAAATGAATTGAGATCTAGGGTGATACACCAAAATTGTTGAGAAATTTGACTGAGTACATGCACAAATACCTGAGAATGAATTCTGGATGCACAAAACCAATAGTTTTCAGTAAAATATTAAGGTAGACACTTAATGTATTGAGGGAAAAATTCACAAAAATACTGTTAGGATACACATGCACACTAATATCATGCAGAAATTACTAAATTTGCAACAAGGTAGGGTGATTAACCAGGGAATTTGACATTCATAGGGATTAATAAGACATACAAAAGACTGAAAATTATTGGAAAGGCAAAATATAATTCTCATTCAAAGGGTAATAACTGGAAAAATCTACTTCAACACTCTTGTGTCCAAAAATTCCTCCTCTTTTGTGCTTTGCCAATGCACACAATATATAGCAAAATTATTCATCCCACCCTTCCTAAAAATAGACTAAAAATTGTACTCGCCCATGCATCCTATTTTTATCCTTTATCATACATAAATAAAGGAATAAAAATAAGCATGCTAATACAATGAGGCATTAATAGTCTTGTTTACAAAAATACAACTTAGTCAAACTATTGTTGATTGTTCTATTTTTAATAAATTTGGGTGAACAATTGGCTAATAATAATTTTTTTTTGATGAGTCAAGTCTTCTCCAATGTATGAAATATTTGTCTTCTAGTGCTTGATGTGAAATATATAATTTTGATCCACTTGCCACTGGATGTACATGCAAAATAATATGTCCTTGTGTGTGAGAAAAAATAAATCTTGAATTAGCAATACTTGGCAAAATATTCACCCATGTATCCATCTTGATGGGGACCACCTTTGGTTCTGATGTAGACATCTGTTTCGTCTTCTTATGGTCACATGAAGAATTACACTCCTTGACTTCATAGGGGTCTCCATTGAACTTGGCATATATGACCTATCTCTTGGTTTATTCTGATATATGATAAGGTCTTATTTACCTATGTTACTTTATTCGAACAATGATGGTACCTTTGTGAAAAGGTAGGTCATGGGACCCCTTTTGATTTGTACAACATATAATTTGGTTTATAATCATATAATCATAAGTACTTCATTTTGACCATCATACCCTTTTATATAAGGTCACGGAATTTAATTCTCCATGGCATATATTATAATCATTGATTGATTATTTTTTTGATTGACTACTTTATGGCATATAATTTAGTCCCCTTTCTCATGTTGTATTAACCCTTTGTTTTGAACTAACCTCTCCTTGGCCTTGTTTGGTATAAAATTATGACTTAGGATAACATGAAGGAAGTCTTTTAAAACTTTTCCATATCATATGCTCGGCCACCTTTTGGATATCATTTCATTGTACATATTGTCAGTATTTGATTATTTTGGTTTTATAAGACCTTAACCAAGGTCAAATGTAATGATTTTAAAATGATATGGCATGACAATCCCCTCCCATGGTGACTCACCCCTTCACTTTTATCGGTGGCATTACTAACTCGGGTTGAGTTGATTGTGACCCTGGGTCTGCATTGATAAAATAGATCAAATGCTAGACTTTGATTCTGGTACTTGCTTCATTTTTTATCATTGATCTTCTGGTCAGTGGTTAGGGTGTGGATTTGATTTGATCTTGGAGATTGAATGGTGGCAATTGATCTCTATCCTTGATGATATCGCATCATCGATCCTCTGAGAAATCAGGTGTTCACATAAACCTTTGCCTCAAATTTTTTTTGCGACATGAATATCAACATCATATTCCATAACCTTTGTTATCTAGCCTACTCTCCTCTCATTCAATTATTTATTTAACAAAAAATATTTCACACTTATTTTGTAGTCATGCAAACTTTGTCCAAAGAAATAAATTGGCTGCTCAATATTTTCATCATTAACCTGAGTTAAAATGGCTGAGATTGTTTCAGCTCCTGCAAGTGCATACATAGTAAAATCTTTATCAAAATTTGGATTTACAAGAGTAGGAGCTTGAGAAATGGCTATTTTAATTACTTTAAACCCTTCTCTCCCTTCGCTAGTCCAAGAGAAAGTCTTCTCTTTTTTTAACATAGTTATCAATTGTTTAACCAATGCTGCAAAATTTGGAACAAATCTTCTAACAAAGTTGATTTTTCCCAAAAAAGATCTGTAATGCCTTCTTGTGATGAGGCAATGATAACTGTGATTTGGCTTGAATTCTGAAAGGGTCAATTGTTAAACCTTGTTTAGAAACAATATGACCAAGAAATTTACCTTGATGTACCGACAAAATAGATTTTCTGGGATTCAATGATATTCTGAACTGTCTGCATAACTGAAAAGTCTACCTTAAATGTATTAGATGTTCATCTGAATTTTTTGAAAATACGGTAACATCATCCAAATAAACCAGTATGCATTTATTTAATAAGCTATGAAAATCCATGTCCATTGCATGTTGAAACGTTGCACCAACATTTGAAAGGCCAAAAGGCATTCTTTTGTAAGCATAAGTACCCCACTTGGTGGTAAAAGTTGTTTTGTACCTATCTTCTTCTCGGACTAGAATATGATTGTATCCACTATAACTGTCTAAAAGAGATAGTCTATCAGAACCAAAAATTGTTCTCAAGATGTGATCCATGTTAGGTAGTGGATAATGATCTTTCAATGAAGCCTTGTTAAGATCTCTAAAATCCACACATAATTTAATTTCTCCATTCTTTTTCTGAACCAGAACAAGATTGGCTACCCAACTTGAATGCTTAACTAGAAAAATGATACCTGATTCGATCAACTTAGATAACTCTTTTCTTATTAAAGGCTCTATCTTGGGATTTACAAGCCTCTATTTTTGCCTAACTGGCTTGGAATTTGGCTGTAATTCAATGGTATGTTGTGCCAAACTTGGATCAAAACCTTTCAGATCTTGGTATTTCCAAGTGAAAACATCCTTAAATTCTTTACAAAGATTGATAAAGGAATGTTTCTCAGCTAAGGAACATACCTTTCCAAGAAATACATTTTTTCCATCATCAACTAAGATCTCTTCATAATTGTCTGCATGTGTTGACATCTTTGTTGTGTCTTTCCTTAACTGATCATCAGTGAAGAAGATGTCTTCCAATGTGACTAAATATTTAGGTAGTTTATTGGTCTTCAATTGAACAATCTGGTCACCATACAAGTGTTGTAATTTCTCTTGATTTACTACAAAAATTCAACTTCTTGCTGCAAAAACCTGTAAATTTTTCATCATTTTCAAAAACCTACAATTCAAATCATTATCGGGTATAGAAGGCCTGATAATCAACTTTATGTGAGGTTGAATCTCGTAATTTTTAACTTGTTCCGACACTTCAAAACAAGCACCAATTTCTACAAGTTTATTTGCATGCTTGTTTTCTACTCTTGGAATGGACTGAATATTAATAACATCGAAATATTCTATTAAGTTTGAAAATATATGTCTATAAGACTTCATTAATGGATTCTTACAAACATTGAAATTTCTTACTTGATTAATAACCAACTCAGAATCACAAAAAATCTATAACATGATAATACCTCTCTTTCTGGCCCAAAGTAAGCCATGAATTAATGCTTTATATTTAGCTAGATTGCAAGTACACAAACATTAGAGATTTGAAGCTGAGAAATACCTTTCATTCGTGGGGGAAGTGAGCATCAAACATGTTCCTTGTCCTTTCTTGTTCATAGCCCCATCAAAATGACATTTCCAAATCCCTTCTGCTGCATTTTCTATTTTGGACAGCAAGGGAATTGGTGTGTTTTCCTCATGTAGGAAATACACACCAAAAAAATGTTCTTCAAATTATTTAAAAGGATCATGAGCATGTTCTTCATGCATCTTCTCATCCATGAACAGATTAGAAACACCATTTAGTGCTAAAACATGAGTTGCATTATCAAAATCAGACTAGTCTATGGCTGCATAATTGGCTAATGCATTAGAAGCATGAGGCTCGATATGAAATCTAGCCAATGGTTCAGAAATGATAGTAAATTTAGTCCCATAACATGTATTAAAGAATAAAAAGGACCAATTTTAAGAGAGATAACTTCCTATTTTTGCTGTGAAATCTCTCGATAAGCATAAAGCAAAATAAGGAGGTAAATCTACAACAATAACATCTTGCAAAATGGAAACATTTGGACAAGCATCTAATGTTACCTCTAGATTTATGATGACACCAACTATATTATTTGCAATCCCATCAAGCTGTAGCATGCTCTTATCTGTAGGCTCATATTGTAGGCCCAACTTTTCTACAATTACTTTTGGCATAACTATGCTACTTGCACCACTGTCAACCATGTAGTTATGAACAAGATGCTCTCCAATAATTAGAGACAAATAAAATGGTGGTGGTTTCTTGATATCATGAGCATTTAAGACCTTTTGAACCATCCATTAAACTTCTTTGATGTTGTCATGTTCCATTGTTCCAAGGACCATGTCTATTTTCTGAACTTCATTTTCTATTGTTTTTGAAGAAATCTGCAACTTAACAAGTTCATGAGAAAGCAACTCCTGCTGTCCTGGAATACTTAGGGCATCCCACATTGAGATATTAATGTTATGATTTTTCATTATATCAACAATGTTAAAAGAAGCAACCGTTTTGGAAGCAAATTCTATTGTTTTAGCATAGGATTTAACAAATATTGACTCTACTTCTTCAGGATTTGAGATCTGAGGTATGAAAATTATTCTTGGATTAGGTTTTAATGACTTTGGTTAGTCCTTTTGGATTGGAACACTTGCTATTTTCTGAGGAATAGAAGGACTACTAGTTGTTTTTTGACCTGCAGTTGTTGTTTTATCAGTGACTGTGGGCAGAACAAGCCTATTTTGTTGTTTTCCTCTCTCTTGGGCCTTTTCCTGAGCTCTAGTCGTAACTGCAATAAAATCATCTTCACTAAAACTGACCAAGTTCTATTCAGGTGCTTTATGAACATGAGTTTCTTGATGCCCACCCTCCATTTGAGGCATGAAAAATGTCTCAGGTTGAGGTTGTGCAATAAGGCTTATATTTAGGAAAGCATTTGGGCAACTTGCAGCTAAATGAGGTTGATTACAAGGTTGACACCATTCTTCTGTAGCCATATTAACTGGGACTAAAGTGCAAGAAGAACTAGGATCCTTTGGGTCAAACTACCTCTACTGATATGGTTGTCTATAATTCTGATTCTGTTGATAAGGCTGCCTATTTTTCTGGTTTTGCTGATAAGGAGCCTGGTAAGGCTTGCTAAGTAATGCAAGTATATTTTCAATCAAATTTATATTGTTCTATAATGGTGATAGGTTGTGGGATAGGTGTCAAGTCTGCTAAAAAAATGTATTAAAGGCCTTGGTGCTAACTTTCCGGCTTGAATAAGATTGTTTTTAGCTTTTATAGCAATATCATAAGCTACCGGGAGAGTGTCACCTCCCATGGACTGAATCATAGTTTAAATATCATTGTTTAAGGATCTGAGGTAGTATTTAAAAGCATGGTCAGCTTGAGGCTTGACACTTGCTAGAATTATTTCCCAAGTTCTAGCAAAATGGATATTAAAACTCGCCATAAATTCATGAGGGGTTCTTTTAATTGTAGACAACTGTTCTATGAGAGATAAATGATCTATGTTATCTTGAAATTGTTTCAGCAATTTAGCACCTAACTCATCCCAAGTTCTTATACTTTCAATATCTAAATTTATATACCGTTGCAAGGCTTTCCCTTTAAAGGATGCAGCTATAAGTCTTAAGGCTAAATCTTCATGTGTTATATTATGGACTGCACATAGGGCTGCAACATCTTTGATATGTTCTATAGGTGTAACCTGATTTTCACCAGTGAAGGTAGGTAAAATTTTCATGGCAGCATTAGGGATATCATGATAGACTAGAATTACTAATGGGCTTCCATTAGTAAAGGTCACAAAATTCCTAGGTGGTTGAATAGCCATTAGAAAAAATGGGATCTGAACAAAGAAATTGATACGTGGTGAAGGAGGATTAGAAGGAGGAGGATTGTTAAAACCAGACCTATTATAAGGTAGGGTGTTAGCAACTCTCCTTCTTCTTGCAGAATTCAAAAGTAAAGAAATAAAATCATAAGGAATTCCTCTCACCGATGATATTGTAGTCACTTTAGGCATGGAACATGCTGCAAAACTGGTCTGAAATCAACATTATGGAGTCGCCAAATAAATATTTTAATCTTTAGAATAAATTGCTACAGCTTGTTGTCCTGAAAGTAACCTTTCTTATTATGAATCTACTGTAAATTGTTGTAATCTACTCACAGATCTGATTCATGGTCCCACTAGGCGTGCCAAAAATTGTTATCTCTCAAAAGTGCACCTTGTAGAGAGATGACTGTAGGTGTTCTAGGCTTGCTCTGGATCTCTCTCTTTCGTAGATACAATGGAAACACCTCAGGTCTGTGGGTATACCTATTGTTGAGGTGGGTCTCTAGTATCAAGGCCAGTTCCTTCTTGATGTATCCTAAACTAATTTTTTGGGGTTTCGAGGGTAATAAGATGATTGTAAATAAATTGAGAACTAGGGTGATACACCAAAATTATTGAGGGCTTTGACTGAGTACATGCACAAATATCTGAGAATAAATTTTGGATGCACAAACCAATAGTTTTCAGCAGAATATTAAGGAAGACACTTAATGTATTGAGGGAAAAATTCACAACAATACTGTTAGGATACACATGCACACTAATATCATGAAAAAAACTACTAAAATTGCAATAAGGTAGGGTGATTAACCAGGGATTTTGACATTCACATGGATTAATAAGACATACACAAGACTACAAATTATTGGAAAGACACAATATAATTCTCATTCAAAGGGAAATAACTGGAAAAATACGCTTCAACACTTATGTGTCCAAAATGTCCTCCTCTTTTTTGCTTTGCCAATGCACATAATATATAGAAAAATTATTCATCCCACCCTTCCTAAAAATAAACTAAAAATTGTACTCGCCCATGCATCCTATTTTTATCCTTTATCATGAATAAATAAAGGAATAAAAATAAGCATGCTAATACAATGAGGCATTAATATCCTTGTTTACAAAAATATAACTTACTCAAACTACTGTTGACTGTTCTATTTTTAATAAATTTGGGTGAATAATTGGCTACTAATAAAATTTTCTTGATGAGCAAGTCTTTTTAAATGCATGCAATCTCTGTCTTCTAGTGTTTGATGTGACATTTGTAATTTTGATCCACTTTCCCCCTTGGATGTACATGGAAAATAATATGTCCCTGTATGTGAGCAAAAATAAATCATGAATCAACAATACTTGGAGAAATATTCACCCATGTATCCATCTTGATGGGGACCACCTTTGGTTCTGATGTAGACATCTGTTTCGTCTTCTTATGGTCATGTGAAGAATTACACTCCTTGACTTCATAGGGGTCTCCATTGAACTTGGCATATATGACCTATCTCTTGGTTTATTCTGATATATGATAAGGTCTTATTTACCTATGTTACTTTAATCAAACAATGATGGTACCTTTGTGAAAAGGTAGGTCATAGGACCCCTTTTGATTTGCATGGCATATAATTTCATTTATAATCATATAATCATAAGTCCTTCATTTTGACCATCATACCCTTTTATATAAGGTCACGGACTTTAATTCTCCATGGCATATATAATAATCATTGATTGATTATTTGTTTGATCGACTACTTTATGGCATATAATTCAGTCCCCTTCCTCATGTTGCATTGACCCTTTGTTTTGAACTGACCACTCCTTGGCCTTGTTTGGTATAAAATTATGACTTAGGATAACATGAGGGAATTTTTAAACTTTTCCATATGATATGCTCGACCACCTTTTAGATATCATTTCATTGTACATACTGTCAGTATTTGATTATTTTGGTTTTATAAGACCTTAACTAAGGTCAAATGTAATGATTTTAAAATGATATGGCATGACCCCCTTCCCACGGTGACTCACCCCTTCACTTTTATCGGTGGAATTACTAACTCAGGTTGAGTTGACTGTGAGCCTGGGTCTGCATTGATAAAATAGATCAAACGTTGGCTGTTGATTCTAGTACTTGCTTCATTTTTATCATTGATCTTTTGGTCCATGGTTAGGGTGTGCATTTGCTTTGATCCTAGTGATTGAATGGTGGCCATTGATCTTTGTCCTTGATGATCTCACACCATCAATCCTCTGAGCATCTGTGTTGCATTGATTATGAGCTACATGAATCTGTGATTACTTCGTGACCATTGATCTCTGTTACTATGATCATCTCCACCGTGGATCTGTAGCTTGGTGGTTGGTTTGGGTTATCATCTGATACCATCAATTTTACACGGTTAATTTGGTACCGTTGATCATCTACCCAGGTTGAGTTGGATTTGAATGTGGTTAAGTCATGAACATGCTTATTTATAACCTAAAATTTGATCATTTCTCATGCATCTCTGTTCTGGAGGGTGGAGCCCTGGAAAATTTCTTCAGGATTTCCATTTCTCTATGATTTTAAGCTCGAAAACTCTACAAAAATGGTTCTGTGGTTCTCTGTGGGTTTGAGCTTGTGTGCTGCCATTTTAATGTGATGAAGCTCTATTTGAAATGGTGGCCATCATTGATGAGTACCTTCAGAGCTCTGGCTATAAGTATTAATGGCTTCTGAGTTGTGACATGCATTTTTCCCTTTCCCTTTCTGCTTATTTTCTACGACTTGAGCCATTGGAGCTCTTTTTCATTATCTGGCTCATGCTTGCATTGCTGGTCATGGAGTGACCTTTTTCACTAGTAAAATTTCTAATCCCTTGTGTTTTCATTTGAATCCACTACCATTGTTACTGATTTTGCCAAATTTGGGTACTAGGTGTGTTTGTTGAGCTCAAAATTTGCGTAATGATCTCGTTAAGGGTTCTTGATGAGTTTTGAAGGAAAAATGAGGGGCAAACACTATGATTTCTATCCCTAGAGCTATGTATGTTGCTTCCTTGGGTTCATGGCTGCTTGGCATATCATTTCCACTGAAATAAAGCTCTACACTTTATGATTGAATCAATTTGAGACTTGCCATTATTGACTGGTAAGTCACCTCCTTGCGTAACCCTTTGTTCCCTTTTGAGTTTGAAAATGTGAAGCTCTAGGTGTTCTTGCATTCTAAGGTAAGTTGAGGGTTTCAGTGCTTTCTGATATGTGAATTCCATTCCTTGTAAAAACTTGGCCGTCTTTGATTCTAAGATTTATATGTCGTGGTTCTCGAGAATTTGTAGAGGGAAATCGATGTAAAATTCGGTGGTCTTCCCTTTGATTATTCTCCATGAGTTGGAGGTCTTTCTGTCTTGAACTGACCCTTCACATTTTCCAGTTTGGTGAGGGTTTTATCGTTGAAATATAGCTTTTGGTTTTACCCATCATACAGCCTGAGCATATTGGATGTGTGATGGTTTTCTGTCATTTTCAGCTTGACTGTTGTGTATTGTCCAGTTCCTATGCATTCAGATCTAATACCATTGTTCTTTCTGTGAGCTCTCTATTTTTATTAGAGCCTCTACCATTGGGTTTGATTTTACCTAGACGGCCATAAAATATGGGATTCCACTGGTTACTAGTATAAGATTTTTTCTGATTTTACTTTTATGGTCGACATTGTTGAAGAAATCTATGCTTCTGATGTTGTTTCTATGACTCGAATAGGATTTTTGATTTTTCCATTGCTCTGTGTTTATGTTTTTTCAAGCATTTGTATCCTAGAAGTTTTGATTTGTATGCGAGGAGAGCTCATTTTTCAACATTGGATTTTAGCTCAGGGGTTTCAACTTGTTTCTTCCCTAAAGACTGTCGTTTCTGTATCATAGAAGATTTTGGCTCCTTTTCTTTGGCTTCCATGTATGAAATGAGCGATACTGAATCACTATTATAGAAAACCAAGTAGTTAAAATATGTTCTTACCATTATTGAAGCTTGATTGTGTTTCTTATCAAAGCTTAACTGTTGTGTATTGTTCAGAAATTGGAGTTCAGAATGTGCATCATATTTTGCTATTATCAATGTATAGCTTTGGCTATGTGATTTATTTTTATCTCTTAAACTGATACTCAAAACTCTATATCTGGATATTCTTTACTTCTTTTTCCAATAATGTTGATCTTGTGATATCTAAATCGTGACCTGATTGTTTTCTAAAAACCCCTTTTTCATTCTGCTTGAGCATAATGAGCTTAAATTTGATCTTTGGCTATGCTAACATGTTTGATTCAAGGTTGAGAAGGCTTCTCCCTTTCAAATCTCTGCTTGGTGTTTAATGCATAAATTTAGATGATTGAACCCTTGATAATTTTGAGAAGACTAAGAAATTCTGATCCTTTTGTATTATGAATCAATGCTTCCATCTGTCAAGTTGGTAAACTGATAGTCCAATGGTACTATGATTTAAAAAATTTAGGATCTACAAATCAATGCACCTTTTAAGCTTTGTAATTTTTGAATAATGTAGTTTGTTTCAGTCTGAAACACTTGAAAATAGTATCATTATTTGTTGTTCCCATCTGTAATTTATACTGCCTTCTTTGTCTAATGACTATATGTTCATCTGTAAACACCTGTAGCTTACCTGTAACTTAGAGATGTTCTAAGATGCATTATACTCTGAATAATTTCTTCGAATATGAGTTCTTGTCACTTCATAATTACTCCATTGTATTCTAGATCAAGTTGTTGATTTCCTTTGAAAATGAACTAGTGAGTTGAATGAATTTATCTTGAACCTCTTTCAATCTGTTACTCACACTGTATAGAGAATTTGATGCATTTGTATCATGTCCTTGGAAAGAAAATGAGGATTTTGCAAACCACTATGGCTTGAGTTCCTATGTGAAGTGGTTTTCTTTGTTACCATTTCTCTACCCATAAAGTTGTACTACTTCTATTTCTCGTATACTCGTTGAAAATTGTTGTAATCATTTTACTTTTGGGGCTATTACTACTTGCTACACTTTAATTAAATCTGTAAGTCCTCTTGTTCTTACAGGTTCTGAGTTTTAGTACATGTTGATCCAGTTGATGTTGTAACCATTTATGGTATAACA